>VZTF01003195.1:121712-209198 GCA_013397755.1 Cnemophilus loriae
AGCCCGGGCCTGCACACGTGCCCGGCCCCGCCGCCTCCGGCCGCCCCCGGCAGGGGGGGCCTGGGGGCGGGCAGCGCTGCCCGCGGCCCGGCCGTGCCCGCAGAACCCCCAGCGCGATTGCTTCAGACCCCCCAAACGCCGTCCCCGAAGACACAATCCTCTAAAGACTGGCTTCCCAAAGCAGGTAGAAGGAGCCTGCTTTGCTCCCGGGTCCCGCTCTTCCTTTATCTTAGCAAGAGGCGCCGTTGCAAACCGGTTGGTTTTGTCGGCGTGGCCGCAGCGAGGCCAGCCCAGAGGCTGCCGGCTGCCGCGGGGGCTGGCAGGGGCTCCCCTGGCACCCACCATGAGGAGCTGCACCGCTCCCTGTCCCTCCAGAGCAGCACGCCCATCACCGAGGCAACAGGTCAGCTCTGCCCCATGCCTCAGGGCATGTGCCGGTCCTGCCGTGTGGGTGACACTGACAGCAGAGTGCAGAAGAAAAGACACAATAGTCTAGATTAGCCAGAGGTGTATCAATGTGTCCCCTGCTAGGATACGCACTCAGGGCCATGTGCAAAGGAGGCTCATCAAACCGCTGTGGTGCTAACCACACTTTAAGAAAGACATAAACAAACTGAAAAGATCCCAAGGAAGAGCAAAAATTATGAGATTTAAAAACATGACTTACCAAGGCAAGAGGAACTGATAAAGAATACTAAGGAAGAACCCATTTAATTTCTTTTGCCTGTAGAAAGTCATTATAAACTTGATGGTTATCTACTGTTCTCTGCATTAACCTAGAGGACGAAAAAAGAGAGGGACACACCTAAGTATGCGCAGAGGCAGGCAGGCTGCCAGGCGAGGGGATGTATGGGGGCTTGGGGAACGCCGGGCCCCAACCCAACGGTGTCAGCTTGATGGGGAGTGGGATGAGAGCTCCAGGGACAGCAGTGGGGATGAAAGCATGGAAAGAGCTGGAAGCAGCACCAAGAATGACTGAAGCACAGCAATGATAGCCTGAAATTTAAGGGGACTATAAAAAGCAGGGAACACTTTCCTTGTATTTATGGCAGTGAGGACATGAAGATGGGCTTGAACTGCAGGGAGAGAGAGAGTAAGGCTGGACTGAGAGGGGAAAAAAGGACTGATAAGGTACTAAATCAAGGTTAGGCACTCTTCTGAAGGAATGATTCAGGTACATTCCACCCTGCTTGGGGCAGGAGAACAGATAAAGTGGCGTTCTGTGGTCCTTCTTCCAGCTTTTTCTTCCCCTGGCCCTGACAGGTTTACACTGTTTAATCTCACTTCTGCGTTACAGCAGCAGCCCAGTCCCTCCCCACATACACAATAACCTCCTACATTGTTCATCCTTTCTCTTTTTTGTGCCATTTGCCCTTAAAAGTGTCCTGTGCCTTTGAAAACTGTTTTGCTGTTCTCTCTATTTTACCATTTTAATAAAGTCAGTGGCAGCATTCTCTGACTTTGTCCCTTGCTGTCTAGGCAGCAGCAGCAGTGTCTGAGCCAAACTCACACCCAAAACCTACAAATATTTGTGATGATTCCTGGAGACATCTTGCTTAGTATTTTATTCCCAAGCATTCTAGCATATGAAGCAGCTGTTTATTGATTAGACTGATTGCATCTTACTGATAAGGCTGAGTGCATCTCACTGCATACACTCATACACTTTCAAAAAACTCAGTTATTCTCTTTTCTCTTAAACGTTTAGTTTCGATTTCTGTTTCCTTCCGTAGGGAACACTGCAGAGTGCTGTTGCCTCATGGTGAGTACTCCAGTAGTTTCTGTTCCTCCCTGTTGCTAAATTTAACAGTGCCAGTTAACCAATACAGGGAAAACCCTTCCTGTCCTGGGCACAGGCTCTGCCCAGTGGTTCCAGCAGGTGCCAAAGCTCAGGTGGGTGCCTGACCACCTCCCTGTGGGTCCCTTGGTGTCAGGTTGCCAGATGATCAGCACTGCTGCCTCTCCACAGGAACGACAGGTACCACAGGGAACTTCCACAGAGGCAAACCGCTCCACAGGTACCAAGCACATTAGAAACCAAAGCACAAAAACTACAGAAGGCTTTTCCATGGTTAAGTTTTCGAATTTGGTCTGATTTCCCTTCCAGCTCCCTTCACAGCTCAGGCCAGTGCCCCAGCCCAGCACAGGCACTTCACTGAAGGGCTGCCCTACCGCTCTCCTCCGGTGGGGAAACACCAGATACTCCACAGACCTCTGTCCTTTACACCTTACACTTCTTGATGACTTTATTCTGAATCCCCATCCCTTTCTCTTTTACTATTTTCAGCATTATTGGCACATTACCCTCTCTCTCCAAGAACATGTGGTGGCCACAGCAGCCCTTGGGGCTGGATGCTGTGACAAGCAGCAGTCGTGCAGTGGTGCCCTGTTGCCAGAAAATAAACACCAAACTCCCTCCCACCCTCCTTCCCCTGAGCAGGCTCCCATTTTCAGCCATGGTTTAATTTTAGCCTCTGTCTGAGACTGGGACTCCCATGCCACCTGTTTTTTTAAATTGGGGTGTTCATCCCTAGCCAACAGGAATAGCAGCCTCCAAGGAAACCACAAGGCACATTGACATCAGCAAAGACAAGGAAAGAGACAAGGAAAAAAAAAATGAAAAAGACAAGGAAGAAGACAAAGAGTTTACCTGCAGTGTCAGGCAGTGTTAAACATCTTTTAACACAGACACCTAAGCAGAGGGTTATGTTTTGTGAGATGAAGTAATAACAAATCATTCCCGACTTGATTTTGGGAGACATGTTTTGTTACCTGGTCTCGAGATCTGATTCCAGCTGCTTCTTTCATGAGACTTTTTGTTCTATCACAAAGCCCAGAGGGGATATAATTAACTTTGCTTTTCTTGTGTTCTAACCACCCCTGCCACAGAGCAGGCAGCAGTTTGGAAATAGAATGGGTTTAGTGAGCATCCCTCCTCAGAGCTGCCCAGCCTCGGGAGCATCCGGGTGTGCTGCAAGCCCGAGGGAGTGCAGGCTGGGAGAGCTGGGCATCCTCTTCACAGCTGCACCTCGAACAGAACAAAAACTTCCTCACTGCAGGGCTCCCACCTGTGAGGGGCACAGGGGGTGGGGGGGCACCGTACCTGGCCTCACACACAGACAGAAACCACAGTGCAAATCCACCCGAGCTCCAAGTATGTCCTGTGTCTTCATTTTATCTCACCAAATAGCTGCAATACAGCAGTCACAAAATCAGCCTAGACTCTGATTTTCCTTCCCTCCTTGAGCCTTTATTAAAGGCAGACGCACGAGTTGCTTCAAACCCTGACTGAACATGACTGAGACCCTGGAGAAGCTCTTCGCTTCCTGATGCCCTTATTTGTGCAACACTGGTGAAGCTCAAGTTCCCCAAAAAGGTCTGACACAAGCTCCAGTGCTGCCGCCACAGAAGGCCCTTCTGCCTCCCTGCTCTTCCGGAACCTGCTCCCGTGGCTGCTGCACGGCACACGCTGCCATTGCTTCCCACCAGGCCAGAGCACATTTGTTTCTGTTTTAATGATCTCATCTGCATGTGCATTTCTGTAAATATAACACATAAGTTTATGACTTGGCCCTTACACCGTTTTGTCCTTCTGTTTGAAAGCCTCCTGCAACTACTATGTGGTAGTATTTTTGTTGAAAGCAATAAAATACTTATAATCTCTCCTAGTCTGTAAGCACATAAATGAGCAAAATCCACACTGCAAATTCCCAGCAAATAACTGTGATACACGTTACAGCTTTTTGCACTTTCTGCAAAGGCGATTTCTTTCCTTCTCTGCAGCTCATGCTGGAGCCCCTCCAGCAGTACCTGGTCGCTGCCCCAGCCCCGTGGGAGCAGTGTGGGTGCTCAGCCCGGTGGCTGCTGCGTGCGATCCAGCATGATGTTTAGTCATGGAAAACTGGTGGGACGTACGCCAGCAGCAGCGGATTTCACGTTTGGAAGCTGAGGGTCACTCTGAGAGGATTAATGTCGTTTTAATCTCCCAAACGCTTAAGCAACACCCCTCCAGAGTGCCAGAGCGGGGCTGAGAAGCGATACTCCAGGGATGGACACCCACCTGCCTCACCCAGGGCTGGCAGGACCCTGCGGAGGAGCAGCACTCGGCCCCATTGGAAAATGCACCCAAAGTGAGGCACAGCCATGGTGGGGGTGCCTCACCAGCCCTGTCTCCGCTCTCCCGCCAGAACAGAACAGATGTTAAACCAGCTCACAAGGCTCTTGTAAGCATGTGAAAACCTCTCTCTCAACTTTTCCAGCACAGTAAGCACCACAGGTGATAAACGGATAAAACTGTAGCAAAAACAGAAGAAAAGAGAAGATGCACGCGCTGGCGCCATGGCAGTGGCTCCCGCGCTGTGTTTGTCCCGCGTGTCCCTGGAGCAGGCTGGTGCTCACTCAGGGTGGAGCTCTGCACCACAGGGGTCCCAGTGGACCCCCAGCATGCGCCACGGAGGATCTATGGTAGGTCTGACTGTGACTTTGAATGCTCTTCAGAATCACAGAGTTTTGTTACTCATGCCTTGCATAAAAACATCTTGCATTTAGTGTTCATTTCTCTAATATATTATTTAAGTCTTCACTAACTCAAGACAGCGAGACTCATATGCGAAAGCAGCACAATGAAAGACGACAATAAAACCGTCCAGCTTTGCGACCAACTCACCGTCCGTCACCGACAGCTGCTCTGTCCTGCTGCGCTCTGCAGGCTGGCGAGGCCCCGCACTGGGGCGAGCGGCTCAGTCCCACCTGGGGCTCCTGCACGGTGCACGGGACGCCAGCAGTGCTCCTGGCACAGCCACCGCCTCCCTGGTGTCGCGGGGCCAATTACAACATGCTGCTCTCTGCAACCGCAGCACGGTGGCCTGGCGAGGGGGAAGTGGTGACAGGCCAGAGAATGGCACTTACCAAACCTATGGGGCCAAGGGCTTGAAGCGAGCCCTGCGTGCAGCGCTGACCACGGCCACGGGCTGGGCTTTGCATATATATTTTCTTAAGAAAGCAAAAAGTACATTCTGCTAATAAAAAAGGATATGCCAGAGGAAGTGCTTTGCATGGCGGCTGCAGCCCAGCTTGCTGACAGAGAGCTCACGTCAGGGACACGGACACACGGTTTGAAGCGCTCCGGTTGCAGACGTCTCCCTGTGACCCATTAATCTGCCTGCTGGCAGCTGCTGGGGGAAACGGGCTCAGGCCGCTGACATGGGCCATTGCCCGCGGCCCCTGGAAATGGGGCAATGGCTGGGGCGGTGCCCCCGGGCCTCCTTCCTGCTGCAAGCCACAGATAACGGCTGCCTGGCCAGCGCGCTGCTGCCAGCACCCACAACATGGCCGGCCTCATCAGCTGGGGACTTTCAGGCCCAATTCTGCTATTTCTGCTGGGGTTACCACCACCTCCAGGCTTCCAAAGCCAGCAGCCTTTCCGCCCAAAGCTCTGCTGCACTCAGAGCCAGCCGGAAATGTCCCTCGCTCAGCCCAGGGAGAGAACACCATGGCGCCGCATTCTCACTGGTCGTGCCAGCTTTGGCCACGTGCAGTGGCTCCCACCCAGCAGCGTCCATGGTGGGTATAAGCCCAGGGCAAGGAGTATGTGGGCGGCAGCCGAGAGCCCAGCGTGGGCAGTGCTGCATTGAAAAGGCTGCGTGGCTGCGCTTGGCTGTGCCAGCTGCTCCCCACAGCCAGAGCAGGAGGGCTCCTACCCACAGGCCCCGTGCCGGGAGCGGAGCCGCCTCTCCAGGACCTGGGCGCTGCACTAGCTGAGCTCAGGGCGTGCTGGAGCTGCAGCTGGAGGTGCAACACGCGGTTAAGCAGCGCTGCCGAGGGAGCTGCAACCAGCACGGCCATACACAGGATTTCCTGTCATTTCTTTCTGCTCCTCCACCAGTGTCCCCCTGTGCTCCTGCCCTGCATTACAGCTCTGCTGGATTCACCATCCCACCCTGCAGGGTATTGCAGGAGTTAAGGGAACAGCTTTCCATGAATCCCTGAGCCTGGCTTGTGGCATGTACCAGCCAGCCCCACCCTGGCACAGCCCCAGCTCCGCTGCAGCACTGGCAGCAGAGTGGGGGGGAGCGTGTCTCTCTGTCTGCACAGCTTCCTTGCTGAGGCTGCTGCAAGAACTGCCCCGTGGTGAGAAAGACAAATCCTGAGTCCTGATTTCAATCACTAATAAATAATAAAATCAATTGCAGAGAGTAAATGATACACTGATTTGATTTTACTAGGATTTGGAATAGTCACCTGAGAAATACCCATTCCTATTACAGAATTTTGTGTGTTTTGGCAGGGATAGGGATACTCTGCACGAGGGAGCTCTTCCCATCCTGAAACCTTTTCCCAGGCAAAGCACAGGCACCCTGGTCCCTTCTCCGGGATTTCCAGAGGTTCAGGAGCCTGGTCAGAGTAAAACCTCTGATGAGGGTGAAAGGTACCCAGAAATTTCACCCAGAGAGATACAACAGATACAATTTCCCATGAGTGTCCGCCATCTGTGCAGGAACCCAACATCCTCAAGGCCTCCATCAGAAAAGAGGCATCCATGGAGAGGGGCCCTGGTCTAGTCTTAAAATCATGGCTGAAATGACAGATTTTCTCCCTTCTCCTGGTACAGCTCTGGCACTGCCGGGCACAGTGCGTTAGCAAATACCCCGTTTGATCTGACATGAATACCCAGGCTATAAACAGAGAGCAGGGCCCATCCGCCTTCCCTGTGGTGTCACACATGCAGCAGGGGGAGTCTTCATGCTCTGAGGAATAAGTAAAACTGCTCACTAAATACTGATCACAGGCGCACTTTTTGGCACATTATTACTCAGGCATGGTTTGCTTTGCGGCATTGGTTCTGAATTGAGCTGAAGTGTCGTCAGCCCCAGACTGTGCAGGGTGAGCAGTGGCAGTGGGACAGATGACAACACTGCCTAGCTTTTTTCAGTTTTTTTTTTGCTATTATTCCTGAAGAGCCCAAAGCCTGAGGTTTTTCTTAGGCTGCAATTATTACAATAATGAGTTCCTTCAGAAAGGCTTTCTTATCTCTCAGCTCAAATGCCTTCCCATGGAGGCTGGCCGGGGAAGGCCAGCCTGAGCACGGTGTCACCGTCTGCCTGTGGCCCGTGCTGGAACACCCCAAACCTGCAGCTCAGTGACCCTGCCCATGCCCCCAGCTGGGGTCACGGCCCACGGGAGGCACCGTGTCACAAACACGGACACCATCCAGGGAGCAGAGAGCGGCGCTGAGCAAAGGCTTCCTCTCCTTGCCAGTGTCGTCAGCGCCTGCGAGCTCTGGAGGAGCATCTCTGGAGGGGACTGGGGATGTGTCTGCTCCTGGCCGTGCCGTCCTGAGGGCAGGTGTCCGCAGCAAGGCCAGCCCCTTCATCGAGCTGCTGAAGGGGTTTCTTTTTCCAACATTTCAGTAGCTTTAATTATTTCTCATTAAAGCTGACAGTGCCTGACCAACCACCCAACTCTATCCTTCTCATTATTTTTCCGAATTTTGGTCACGTCTTTGTCTTTATTTTGAAAAATAATGACTGTAAAAGTTTTCAGAGGCAGGAGCGTTTTGTTTGCAAAGAATGAGGAGCCTCTGGTTAATCTGTAAAGGATTATCTGAATCAGAGGAAGTGTGGGAAACATATGGACAATCTCGTCTCTCCCTCATTAGGAGATAAAGTGTCCTCGCTCCTCATTTTCATCCCAGCATTGGAGAAAACGGCTTTGCCTTCCTGCTGGATATCGTGTCAAACAGATCCAGATTGGAAACAAAGGTCTGTTCCCTGATATGGGAACCAGGAGCAGGATCCTCATGTTTTTATATTAAACCTTAGTGTGAAATAATAATAAACTGACCCTGTTGTACCTTCTTGTGTTGTTTAGGCAGCTTTTGTATTTTCCGTGAGGAACTGTGTAACCAAGGCAGACCTGGGCAGGCCACTGGCCTGGCTGGCACTGGGCAGGAGTGGGAGCATCTCAACATCCCTGAGCTCCATCCCATACAGGATTGTTTGAGTCCAACCATAAAGGGGGAGGGGCTTGGCTCAAAAAATAAAACATGTAATTCCCAAAAGTGAAATTCATATGTAAATGCAAAGTGCACCAGGTAAAATGACAGACGCTTATTTGCTTTGTTTGGCATTTTTTCCCCTTCAAAAGGTAGACCCCAAACAAGTGGTGCTACTAAAGGCATTCCTGCTGTATTCTTTGCCTTTTTTTCCTCTTTTTCTTTTTTACTAAATGTATTCAGGTATAAAATAAAAGATAGTTTTAAGAAGTTTGCAGATTTTTAGGCCTGGGACTTTATTTAATTTTCTTTTTCAGTCCTACATGTTATCATCCCAGTGCCTGGCAAAGAGCCAGTGGAACTCCCCTCCTTCCCTGCCTTTCACAGCCTCCCTGGGCTTCCAGAGCAATGGCACATTCCTGCCCGCACCGATGCAGCCAAATTAAATATTAACTCCTGGAAATGTTCCTCATTTCTCTCACATATCACCTGGGTGAGGCTCGCCAGGCTCTGAAGCTCGCCGGTAGTGCGGTGCCTGTGATGCTGAGGCACATTCCGGGTGCTGCCAGCAGCTCTCCAGAGGAAAGCATTCCCATCCCAGAGCAGGGTGCAGGTGGGTGCTGGACCCACATCTCCTGCCACCCTCAGCACACAGGCACCATATCCAAACGTCTTCTACAACCAGGACTGCAGGCACTTTGATCTCATCTCCAAATCTGCTATTTCAAATCTGAGCTGTGGGGTTATGGGGGGCATTACCTGTCCCCGAAATGACAGAGGCGTCAATAGTTCACAGCCACATTTAGAAATGAAGAAATTCTTCGGGGAAAAACCACAGCCAACTACTTATTAGTTAATCTCAATATTTAACTCCAAGCATGGCTGCTGCTGAGCAAGAAACGCTGCTCTGGTGAAAGCTCTGGAGTTTTACCAAAGTATCCATTTTGCTTCCAGAGGATTTGTGTATCTGATCCAAAACAGCCACGTTTAAAAGTATTCTGCTGCAAAACTGCCAAAGGGCACAAGTGGAAGCACAAGGTGAGTCTGCCTTCACACAGAACACAGCAATTCCAGACACGGAGATGTTTCTAAAGGACAACAGTAATGCACAGCCTCTCCCGTACGGTGAAATAAGGCACAACCTTTCATATAGCCCCACCACTATGTAACCCAGCCATGCTCCAGCGCTGCCACAGACCAGCAGGCAGTGACAGAGAGCAACAGTCCCCTCCTGCCAAGGAGGGACATTAAAATTACATGTCAAGTCTGATTTCATTTCTCTGTGACCATGGAGGGTTGCTGCTACTTGGCCTACGCATACACTGAAATATTACAGTATAAGGAGTGAGGCAGACATGACTTGGTGACCCCCATATTTTTAGCTAAATAACAAGGATGCTATTCTTTTTCCCCACGTTTTAGCAAGCCCTGGCCCCAGCAGTGCCCAGCTCCAGCCTGACATCCTTTGACAGCACCCTCTGCCAGCACCCTCTGCATACTTGCACACCGGTGTGTCACACCCCTTCCACCAGCTCCGGCAAAGCCGAACCCGTGCCGCTCCCCTCTTAGAACGCCAGGCTCGTGTGCCAAGAGGAAAACGCTGTTCCAGTCCTCCCAAGGGGCCCGGCCCTGGTGGGAGGGCTGCGGCCAGGAGCAGTGGCAGGGCTGAGCCCTGACGGACCGGGCACGGGTGGGCAGTGGGAGCACGGCAGGAAGGCAAAGCACAGCCAGCGGCCCTGCGGGAACGCCGCGAAGCCTCTCCGGCACCTAGCAGGGACATCGTGTCATAAACCTGCCCGCAGACAGCCGAGTGCCGGGAGCGCCCTGCCCAGCCGCGCCTGCTGAGCGCCGGGCCGCGGGGACGGGGCCGCGGGGACCCCGCGTGTGCCCCGCCGGTCCCTCTCTGTGCCTGGCGCTGCTTCCGGCAGCACAGAGCAGTCCCTGCAGGGCCGGAGCACGAGGGGTTGGGACCGCTGGTGCCAGGGCACAGCCACAAACACTCCGACCGAAGCAGTCCCGGCGAGCGGGGTTCGGGGCTGTTGTTTCTGGGGCCGGGCTGGGCAGCGGCGGCAGGACCGGCCGTGACCCGGCTCAGGGCCGGGGAGCAGCCTGGCGAGGAGCCGCTTAGCACATGGCAGCTCTGGCGGGTCCCTGGCTCCAGGGCAGGGCGGTGGGGTGTGCTCAAGGAAACGGAGCTGTGGGCGCGCTGTGCGAGAGCACGGAGCGCAGCCATCCCGGCGGAGCGCGGGGCACAAAGACGGTGGTGGCGTGGGACAGCCAAGACCCTTCACGTCCCTGCCTGGGAGAGGGCATTGCCTTTTTGTCACTTTATCGAAGTGATGCCCAAAGGTTTCCTCCAGCCTTGCAAACGCTCAAATCAATCTATCTTTCTGTCTCTTCAGGAAACCACAGTCCTCAATTTCTTCAGAAGACACTGCTAATTCACACGGGTTGAGTTGAGGCCTACTTTCAGACACATCATCAGCTATGAGACACCCTCCAAACAAGCATTTTATAGCACATGTTTTCCCAGCCCGAGGAATTAACCAACACAGATAAAGTATTTTGGGGTGGGTATTAGGTTCACAGCATACAAGAGGCCACATTACTGCACTGGAGCAATTTCTCTGGCTGACAGCCCTCGTTTGGATGCACCAGTCCCATCCCGTCATGCCCAAAGCAAAATAATCAGCATTAAAATATAGGAAGATGACAAAAATGTTGTTTCTGTCTTGCTCTCATCAAGGCCACGTCAAAAAATACAATTTCAGGTTTTTTTCTGTAATCACACATTGCTCAAGAACTGCAGACAAGGTGATGGACCCCAAGTTAGCCAAAGCACGGTGACAAGCACAGACCGCCAGACAGACAGAGGACAGACAGAACACACCACCCCCTTCGCTCTGATACAAACCAGGAACTTCCATGATCTGCTTTTCTGTGACACAACTGTTCACAGAACGTCCATTCCATTTGTCAGTGTCCAGGCTCCTGGCCCTGTTCTAGTGGGGCACAGCCCTTCCACAACCTGCCATGCCACCAGAGCAGTGCTTGCCCAGTACAGACCAGTTGGTGCAATGGGCATACTGGGATGTAGGGTGACATCCCCAGAGTGGGGTTAATGATCAGCTCGTTCTGTAAACACCAGCTGGATTCTCTAACTCAGTATTTAAAGTTGTGCTCTTTCTAATTAAGTAGTGACTATAGCTACATAATGAGATCATACAAAAATGAGATTGCAAGTAACTAATCATTAGGTCATATTTTAATTGGTTTTTTTTAGTGAAAAATACATCCTTTGTATCTTGTGCTTTTGAAAAGGATATAAATAAAAATATGAAAGATACTATTACAGAAGGAGAAAAAAATAAATAAGAAGTGGCACATCCAGACAGTGAGTCTATTCAACAGATTTATAGTCTGCATGTTACAGGCATGAAGCAGAAACCTTCTTTAAAATAAGATTTAAGGAGCCCAAGGAATCAAAATCAAGCCTGTCATGCTAAGAAATACTGCTGGAGAAACTTTGGTTCAATACTATCAGTACAACAGGCTGAATCACTGTAATGAGAGGCAGCAGCTTTAAGAAAAACTGATTTCTCTGATATAATTCAATATAGGAATAAAGTAGCTAAGAGGAAGCATTTAACTCTGTTTATTTTTATCTTAATCTGTGTAAAGCAATACTGGGTGCTATACAGAGTGGCCTGAAAAGCATTTTAGGAGGTAAGCAGGCTTATTCTTCCTCACACGGGCAGCGGGTCTGGAAAAGCTGCTTTCATAAATATAGCAAAAGTCATACCAAACCCCTTGCAACCTTGTATGTCACAGTTAGCAGAGGAACTGTTAATTAGAACAGGATAATTGTAACCAAACATTAATTCCTCTCTATTTATTTTGGTACAAGGTCAGTTCTGATGTTATTTCTTCCCTTGCCAAGTTATAACAAACAATCTGCCCAAAGGTGTTGCAGGCAGGAGAAAACAAAGACTGAATTAATCTCTGATGGGAACGGAAAAGTTGTTTTGGGATCCTTTGAGGTTACTACTGGAATCCTTCTAGGAAATAACAGAAATCAAAGCAGAGGAGAGAGCATCTGCCCATCAACTCCAGCTCCATGCACAGGATGAGGATGAAGGACGTGCACTGGTCCTGAGGAAAGGCAGGGGTGAGGCTGGGACGGGCACTTGGGAGTCACAGCACTCCTGAAACACCACCAAACCCTGAATTCAAAGGGATTTTATGGAAATCAAGCCATCTAAAGCATCCTGTGACACTTCTCTACGTGAAGCAAAATGAGCAGCATGAAGCACCACCATTTGTTAACAATTGCCCTGAAATGCACAACAACTAATTAAAAGGAGGTAAGAAAAAACACTCTGAAAGCCAAATGGGCACTGAAAATAAATTGTTCCCAGATCAGGGAAAGCTTATTTCTCTGTGACAGAACTATAGACCCAAACCTCAGAGAAGCCAGCATTTCTTAGGGTGGTCGATAGCTAAAGCTTTCCCTGCAAAAGTATTGGGTTGAAATACAAAGAAACAGACTATCCCCATACACCTTGAATAAAAATAATCATTAGGATGATAAAGTACTTCCTCTCCAGTCCAAAATATATTGGTAGATCTAAAATTCTGGCAATTGAACCTCATACATGAGGTTTTTAAATTCAGGCTTTTGTATAAATGTGCTCTAACAGGATGATGTTTGTTTTCCCTGGCTGCTGCTCACCCTGGAGAGCCCCCAGCCATTGTGCTCCTGCAGGAGGAGGATTTCCGCTAGTAAACCTGCCAGGGAAACACAACCAGGCATCCCAGGAGCTGTATTTCTTTAGGAGCATGGAAAACCCCTCAAGTGCCAGAAGCTGTTCAATAACAAAGTAGATGTGAGCGGCCCAAGGTCCACCAGGTAAAGTCATGTTTGTTTTGAGACTCTCCATAGGCTGATCAGTCGAAACCAGACACAGGAACTGTTTGTTTAATGAAAAAAAGAGAAAGTCCAAATTACTTTTAAAACTAACATTCCAAGGATGGAGGGAGCCCACTGGAATGATTCACACATCCCGAGCCATTTGCCAGATCAGCTGAAGACAGAAGTGCCGTGTATCCCTGCAGAACCCGTGGGGGCAGCTCCAGGCTGGTGCCTTGCCTTACAACTGCTCCTTGTACTTCCATTTACAGGGGATATTTCTGAGTAGTTTCACTTGTAACCCAGCCCTAAGGATTAGTTTTTTGCACACTGCCTCTCAGTTACTACATCCACAGGAGCCACGAGCCCTGCTTCCATGTGCCACGTTTCACCATCTCCTGCCTTAGCACAGACCAGTTCCCCATCATGTTGCTGCATGAACCCTGAACACACATTTCCGTTGCTAGATAAACCAAACTGGGTCACTTCATTTCTCTACAGTAACTCCTGATTCCATCTGACTGTCTCACCACAGCCCAACACCACAATGCACATACAAGCCCTCTCTCCAGCAGATCACTTAACCAGGCTTTCCTGGTTATGCCACATTCAGCAGTAGTTTTTTCTGCTGTAACTTATTTAGTTATAAAAGAGACCTTTGAGAACTGTCACCTCATTCTTACCTGTTCAGCTTGCTCCTTCCTCGTGCACCTGCGGCATCCCCCACCAGAGCACGCAGGCAGCACAGGATCCTTGTGCAGGCAGAGAAGCAGCACCACGGCTCCTGTTTAACCCCTCTGGGCCCCACATCCTGTCTGATCGAGCTCCTGGGGCAGGTGGGAGCCATTCCCTCCTCTGGCTCGTCAGCACTGCCCGCTGCTCCAGCCCCTCACCTGGGCAGTGGACACTCCCCACCCCCTGCCCAGCACTGCACCACCTGGCTGGGTGGGTTAACAGCTCCCTCAGTGTATTTCCCCCCGGATGTTTGGAAAGCTGGGCTGTGCCAGGCTCAGTCCCCACCTTTCCCATCAGAAGGAAGGAATTGGGCCAACAGCAAGTGGGCTGTGTCTGCTCCTGAACAGCATTCACCAAACAGAGCAGGTCTCTGGGAAGGAAAAAGAATTCCTAAGACCAAGCCTTGGAGCAGCTGAGAGCACAGGATTTATTTCAAAAGGCAGCAGGCAAGCTGCTGGATTGCTTTATCTATCAAATAATTTAATTACTTCATCTGGACGGTTATTTGTGAGACCTTCCATCCTGTGACTCTTATGTGGCTGTGACAGGAAGTGAGGCAAGAGTGCAAGAATGAACAAAGCAGCAGTTAAATGTTCCACTTCACTTATGTGGGTCAAAATCTCAATAAGACACAGAAAACTGAAAGGAAGATGAGTCTTACAGGCACCTTGCCCTGAGCTCAGATCCCTGCAGTGCTCTGCACCCAGGTGTTTGTGTGCTCAGGGCAGACCCTGATGCTGCTGATCCAAAAGCCGCTTTGAACAAACACGTAAAGCTGTAAGAGTTTCTGTGTGTGTTCTGCACACCTCGGGTGCTGCCCAGAGCCCTCAGGGGCTGCTGAGGTGACCACACTTCACCAGCCAAAGGAGAGCGCTGGGCTGGCGTACAGACTGCCCAGAGGGTAAAGTTCCTCCTGGGCTCCAGGAAGATTATTTTTAGCTTAAATATTTTTAGAAAGTGAAAACCAAATTGAAACCAAGCAGAAGTCAGCTGAAATAGTATCTTCATTCAGTTAAACTCTGCATTGCCAATGTAGCAGTGACATGGTCAGGACACGCTGGTGGGAATCCACGCAGAGAGTGTCAGCTCATTCCAGATGTCCAGGGCTGGACAGGCAGCCACCCCTCACACAGCACAGCGCTGAATCTGTGGCCCCTGTGGCAGCCTGTGGGCAGTCTTGCTCTTCTGGAGACATGTTCTTATAAACCCCTGTTAAAATAATGCAGAGCAGGAGCTGCTGTGGCACAGAGCACTGCAGAGACCTGGGGGCAAGGAGCAGAGGCACCTGAGCCCAGAGCAGCACTGCCTGGGCAGCGGCAGGGCAAGAGGCGATGGGAACAAAGGCAAACCCTGGAAATTCCCTCTAAATGTCAGGAAAAGCATTGTAGGACATTTTACACATTCCAAGCTGCAGAGGACCTGAGGTTTGGTTTGGAATGCATAAGAAGCAGATCCATGTGTTTTCTCGTGGGTGTGGCGCTGGTTGTGAATTCCCTCCAAAGACAGGTTCCTGCAGCTCGGTCCCATCCAACCAGGCATCTGCTGGAGCGCAGCTCTCCCTCTCGAACTGCCACGCCACGCATCTAAAGAGGAGACTGAATGCAGCCCAGTGTCTTGGCCCTGTGTTTGCCTGGGAAAGTGGCTGCTGGGCTGGGAGCACTGAGCTGGGCCCGCCAGAGCCAAGGGCAGCCCTCAGCCCCTTGCCCTACCCTCACCACTCTTCCCAGGAACAGTTATTTTTAGGTCACTTACCGCCACTAAAACATGCTTGGACTGTTTTCAGGCTGACTCACAGCTGAATTCCTGTTCTGGAGGCATTTTCAGTCCACACCCAAAATAAGGGAAGACAAAACAAAATGAAACCAAAAAAACCCGTCTGGATCAGAACCAAAGACCATAGCCCATGTCCAGCTGTGCTGACGCCAGTGCCTGCAGCCCAAGTGTGGCTCTGCCTGGGAGGAACCTGCACCCACAACCCAGTGCCCATACCCACATCTGCACCCAGTTCAGCCCTGCTTAGCCCAGCTCAGGTGAACTAGGTAGTGCTTTGGAGCTTTATTAATTTATATTTGTCCATGTACTACTCAGATGGAGAAGAATTAAGCAGAGAGGAACACGTATGTGAAACTTGAATGTAGTGGTTTTTATACTATTTTATCACATTTTTAATTGCAAGAACAGCAGCTCCACAGTAAACTGTGTAATGATCAGAAGTTTCACTCAGTAGTTTAGGGAAATGGAAGTCATAGAGACTTTAGAGGCTGTCACTAAATCAAAGCTACAAACCAGGGTTGTTTCAGAAGGGAGAAGGGACCAGAGCCCAGCAGGTCTTTGAGTCCCTGTGAGGTGCCTGGGCTCTGTCTGGGGCTCCCCAGCTGAAGAGAACGTGCCGTGACCAGGTTGAGAACCACAGGTGACCAGGCAGGTGCTGGGGCAAAAACAGCATCAGTGTTGTGAAACCAGGTGATAGAATGTTAGGAGCTCTGTTCAGCACTGGGACCCCAGGACACAGGCATGAGTTCTGCCGCTGCACCTTTTTGATGATGGATTTATGGTACATATTGACAGAAAGAGCATACATTTGAGGCTGATGATTACTTGTGGGTAAATGCCATGCCAGTGTGTACTCAGGCAGGAACCCTTAGTGACTCAGCCACTTAGAAGGAGCAGAGGACCCTGCTCACCTTGGTGGACACAGCAAAACAAATAACTGAGCATATTAATCCATAAAAACTGTCACTACACATTGTTTATGAAGATAAATCAGCTCCTGGCCGTCGATACATGGGCACAGGATGCCACGTGCTGTACAGACACCTCTCTGGAGAGGGCCATGGCACCCAGCGTGCCCATGGCTCCAGCCCTGCCTCAGGGCTTGGACTGGACTCGTTGGGCAGGACAGTGGAGCAGGACCCAGGCAAGACCAGGGCAGTGCCTCCTCTTCCAGGACACCCAGCCTTGAGGAGGAAATCTAAACTGACAAAGCAACTTGAGCTTCTGCATGGCTGTGTCTGTGCTAAAAAAACCCAAAGCAAGTAAGTTTCTTCCGCATTTCTGCGAAGAGCACAGGGTCACCTCCCTGGCAGGCACAGAGGTGCTGCTGCTGTGTGGGGCTGGGAACCAGACCCTGCTTTGATAACACCGTGGCAGGGCTGTGTCGAGGCACAGGACCATGTGACACGGACCAAGGCAGATGTTGAGGTTTCATGGACACTCCAGAGATCAGCAAATAAAGTAAAACAACACAGAGGAGTCCTCCTATTTTTTTAAGCTGTTTATTACCTGGGGGCTGGTGCCACCAGCACAGCGAAGCACATTGCAGGTGACTGACACATCGGAGAGCAGAACCCAGGCTGAGCTGGGTGAGACACGAGGGGTGTCCCGTTCCCTGTGCGAGGGAGCAGTGAGGCCCTGGGCAGGGCTGGGGCCCCTCGGTGCCTGCAGGAGTGCAGGCAGGGGAGGGGGCTGCCCACACCCTGCCCACACTCCCTCCCAGCAGCTCTGGTCCAGCCCGAGCTCACATGAGCTCGTTACTCCACCAATCTTTCCCCTGTCTATTTGAAGTCGGGTCACTCCATTGGAGAATATCTTGTGCTGCTGATCGATCCTGCAGGGATCAGGCAGGGACTGGCTCCTCATTAGCTCCTGGTTCATTAGTAGAACTGCTAATGAAGTTTGAACTCCAAGGTGTAAATTCTGCTTCAGGCTATAGATTGCACGGGCACTTATGGACAGTTATATTAAAGATCGGTAACTCCATACTCTGATTAAGTGGCCGTGAGAGTGCCCATGTGAGCGTGCCTGGCTGTCCTGGTGACGGATGAGGGCACGTTTTATCTCAGCCCAGGCCCACGTTATGGCTCACAAAGCAGCTGTCTGAGAGCAGTGTGTTTGCCCTCCAAGAGCTGACTTGATGGGCTTTTGACTGCAGTATTAATGGGCAGTTGGGTATCCCACTGCGAGAGCAGGGTCCTGCTGTCCTGCTGGGAGCGAGCATCCCTCCTGGTTTGCTGGACGCAGCTCAGCAGAGGTGTCCTATACTATAAGGTAACAGGTGCATTTAGAGGAACACAGTCAGCTCATCCCTATTCTATTGCATAAATAAAGTTATCTAAAAAAAGTGGCACATTGCTGAATGCTTTCCCTAAGAGAGTTTCCTCCCAGACCTCTCCCACTACAAGGGGTCTCGCCGTACTCATTCACTTCCCGGTGGTTGTCAGCCTGCCCAAGAGCTGTCTTGTTTTGGCCATCAGCATCTCTCTGAAGTGGTCACCCATTAAGAAATAAAAAACGGGATTAATGGCACTATTCAGAAAGGCAAAGGGTCTCGTGATGACGTAAATGGTGCTGATGATTCCCTGCGTGCACTCAGAGACATTCAAGGCCGGTATTCGGGACGCGAGCCGGATGTTGCGCATGACGTGGTAGGGAGTAAAGAGCAGGGAGAAGATAACCACAGTGAGGATCACCAGAGTGAGGGGCTTCTCGAGGGCCAGGGCAGAACTGAGTTGCTCGCTCCTGTTTTTAAGAAAACGAACCATCTTCACGTAGAAGCAGCACATGGTCAAGAGAGGGATGAGGAAACCGAAGACAGTCAGGAACATGCTGTAGATGAGGTTTTTCGCGGGGTCCCCAGAGCTCGCGTAATCAAGACACTTGTAATTATTGGTGGGTGTCAGAGGCTCCAGGAAATGCACCAGTGGCAACAGCTCCAGGATCACCCCAATCCATATGGCAACGGACACCATAACAGCCGTTCTCCTCTTCTGTAGGATGTGGTCTCTGAAGGGGTGCTTTATGAGCATGTACCGGTCAACACTGATAGCGGTGAGGAAGAGGATGCTGCTGTACAGGTTGGCATGCAGCAGGAATCTGTTGCTGTGGCACAAGATGCCCTCCTTTGCCCACTGATCTCGGGAGTAGCTGTTCACCAGTATTGGCAGAGTGCACAGAAATAACAAATCTGATATAGATAAATTGAACAGGTAGATGTTGCCGCTTTTCCATTTTTTCAGGCAGAAAATATAGCCAAACACCACAATGGTGTTTCCAATGATGCCTAAAATGAACTCAAGGCTGTACATGGTGGAGAGATAATACTTTTCTAGTACTCTGTTCATCAGAAAACAGTCACTGGTCTTGTTCACAGCCTGGAAAATCAAAAGGAAAAAAATAAACACCAAACCCAAGTTTGGTGATCAAAAGATCATTGTGCAGTTATTGTTATATCATTGCTGTGATCAGTGAATGCAGCCTGCTGCTTCCTTCCAGCCTACAGGGTAAGTAGATATGTGACTTCAAACAATGTTTCTCACGCATGGGATCGGTGCATGCAGACACTGATCAGAGCTACAGAACAAGATGAAAACTCGCTTGAGCAAAGACCTGTGTGAGGAACTTGAAGTGGGAGCATCACCTGAATGAAGGCGTCAGTCACGACGTGCCCTCTGCTGCTTGGCCAAACCCAGGGCAGAGCCAGGGGCCAGGAAAGCGAAACCAGCCCGTGGGTGCCCTGTCAGTGCCTTGTGCAGTCATCTGCCTCTGTTACCCAATGCCAGTCCCGTGGGTCCTCACCCGTCACCGGGGCTGAGGTTTGCTGACAAGGCTGGTGAGGGATGAACGCTCTGACAGCGCTGCTCATAACTCAATAGGAAGCCAGGAGAGATGTGTTTGTTAAATTAACCCAGTCCTTAATCGAGCACTTTGTGCGCTCTGCTGGTAACTGGGTACCAGAATTGCACAGAGGATGGAGCACATCTCCTGTGCATTCTGCCAAAGCTTTCTTGGAAGCTGCATCACACATGAACTTGCTTTCTTTCCAAAGGCTGGTTAAAAAAATGCTTTCAGCTACACGGAAGGCAGTAGAGCAGGATCTCAAGTGTTTACTCTTCTACCTCCTCAGCAAAGCCACCTGCCCCCGCCACAGGGAGCTGCAGGACACAGACAGCTTTTGGTGAGAGCCTTGGATAAAGTGTCAGCAAACAGTTGGAAAGCAGGGAAAACCAAATGCCAGAAACAAGGATATGGATCAAAATTGAACTCAAGCTAAGGTTAAGCATTTCCAAAGGTGTTTTGGTGTCAAGAACTTGTTCACAGGTCTCTGCCTTCAGAGCACTGTATTTCATTTTGAAAGGAGGTCATGAGGCAGAACAAAAACTTCATAAAGTTAATTCCATCAAGTCTCTACACTTATTCTGTGCCCCCCAGGAGACAGAAATGCTACAGAGAGTGCTCGCTCTGCTCAGACCTCACCTGCTGCACCTGCCAAGCCCTGGCTGCTCGGCTCTTGAGGAGAAGAAAGTCAACAACTTAATGAGATTCTAAATCTAGAAAGCACATCACGGACATTAGCTCTGTAAACAGCAATAATAATTTAAAAGTTCAGTATTGACAAATACATTAATTTAGCAAGTTGTTAGAAAAAGGCTGATGGATCACTTTTAAGGTAAGAAGGTAAAGCAGTTAGAAGCCCACTCAGAACTGGGCTTGGTAGAGGAACAAAAGAGGCTGCCCAGCACTGGACCCCTTACCATGGCCAGGGCTGCGGTGCTGCCTCCCCGCTGGCGCTGCAGGACAAGGTCCCGGCAGAGCTGTGGGATCCAGGGGTGCAGCCCCGCTGCCGTCACGCCGCATTTGTGCAGGACTCCGTCATTAATGAGTCAGGGCAAAGGCAGGATCTGTTTGGTGAGCTGCCGAGATGCAAACAACACTTCCCCTTCACAGGAACCCACTGGGAAAGCAGCCGGGCCGCATGGAGAGAGGGGCACCCACTGCTCCCATCCCATGCCCTGAGAGACAGCCAGGGGCTGCAGGAGGGCAGAGCTGGTGGAAAGAACAGCACTTAGTTTTCATACAGTAGCACATCACCACTCCAAAGCTTGCTGCTTTATTCAGCATTGCTATATAAATTATTGGCAAAGATAAAAATATAATAAATGCTGCTAATGCAGAATGACCAAGCCCCACAGTGACTAATTCCACCCCCTCTGCCATGGGCAGGGACACCTTCCACTAGACTAGGCTGCTTCAAGCCCCATTCAACCTGGCCTTGAACATCCTCAGGTATGGGGCAGCCATGGCTTCTCTGCCTTTTTTTCCCCCCTCTCCTTTATTGTGATGTACTTCACAGTTAGCAAATATTAACCCTATTAATATATATGAAAAGCTAGTGTAGCTTTTCTCTGTAGACAAGGCCAATAAATCAGCTCATATTTAGGCATTACAGAAGCTGATTTAAAGTTTCTACCATGGCTAATAAGCAACACTGGCTTCTCATTTACCAGCTTCCAAATATCTTGTTCATTCCGGCAACTGCTGTGGCACTGAAGGATAAAATAGGACTGAACAAATGGACCATTTCTTTCTTCCTGCTGCAGTAACTCCTCGGAAAACTGGTGAGGGAGCAAGAACTGCTCTTTAATGCCCTTTCAGGAGGTTTAGATTGTCCCTGCTTTACAGCTCTGTGACTATTGCATCCATTGATTGTGTTTCTAAGCCGTTTTCTAACCCTTAGTTATTTTGAGGCTCTCCCAGTCACACAAGCTGGCACCTGTAGTCCCACTGCCTTCCAGCAGCCCTATCCATAAGGAACACCTGAGCTGGGGGGTCTCAGCAGCAGGCTCTGTGGTTGCTGGAGCATTTGGTGCCTGGCACTCCACGCCTGCTGCCATGGGCTGAGCCCGGCAGCTCCTGGAGCTCCTCCTGGCACAGCAGGCTAGAGTCCTGCTGGCCTCTGCTGAGGAAGTTCTACCCCGGGCTCCAGCCAATGTCGGCGTGAGGAACCAGAACGAAACCTGAGAGCTCGATGGGTAACCCGTGATGGCAGGGTTGGGGCCCTCCCCGAGCCCTCACTGGAACGAGGGTCTGGCTGAGCACAAGGGGAACAACTCAACCAACACTTCCAAAAATACCAGAAACCCAAGAGTATTATCACATTCTGGGATTTGGGGTTTTGGTGGTGGTTTATTGGGGTTTTTTTTTGTTTTTTGGGGTATTTTTAACCAGTGTAGTACTTCAGCAAAAAGTTAAGGATTCTTAAGAAACAGGTAATGGGGAAGCCCTGACTGGTGGGGATACATCAAGGATGCTTCGTTTCCTCCTTGACTCACTTGCAAGCATGAACCCCACTCTCTTCATACACCTACCACTGCACCCGGTGGTAGGAGAGTCTGTGATCAGTCTCCCTGTGCTTGGGCATCCTTGGAGGGTTTGATCTCTGCACCCAGAGCTGGCTCCAAACAGGGCTGTGAGCCCTAGTGTGGTGAGGCTGAGCTTTGTCCTTGACTGTCGACCACCAAATCCCATCCTCCTTTCAAGGGAAGGCTTTTGGAGATATACCAAAGCCTTCCCTTGTGGTGGTTTGTCCTGTTTTCTGGTGTGGAGAAATCAGTTGCTTACTGCAGCTCCAGCCTCTCCTGCCAGCAACATCAGTAGTGCAGCTTTCACTGTCTCATTTCGTGCCTCACCAGGCATTTTCAATCCCAAAAGCCTATTTTAGGAACCTAAACAAAACATACAGCCCAATCAATCATGAGTTCATATTTAGGTGCTGGTGCTTAAAAGCCATTTACTTCTGGTTCCAAGAGAGTCCTATAAAAACACATAAGGGAATTTTTGGCTGGCATTGTTTCTTAGAACATCAATTTTTCTTCTGCCTTACAGGTAGGCATTCAGTGTCCCTGACGCAGCTGATGCCTGAGCCACGATGCAGGAAACATCATACTGGTGGTAGCCTGGACAGGGAGGGTGGCCCAGGTTTGCTCCTGCTGGGCTGGCACAGGCACCTCCAGCACCCTTGAAGGGAGGCAGAGCCAACCGAGCCCAACACTTCAGCCCAGTGCTGCTCTATCAGCAATGTCCCAGTGCTGCAGGGCAGGAGAATGACCAAAGCCAGTCTGGGCCACAACAGGGCAACCTGCTGGAGGATGTGATCTGCATGTGTCCCCTCCAAATCAAACAACACAACCATCCTCCCTAAGCAGTCTCTTAAGCAAGGTTATCTTCCTGGAAACCCCAACTGGGCCCATTCCACTAGCATTTACAACCCAGAAATGCCCATCCCAGGAAATATTCCTAAAACTGTATAGAAAGTCAGACCAAAGGTGTTACTGAGCAGAACCCCAAAGCCCAGCTTCCTCAGGAATACTGAGAGGCTGTTAATTAATTCCAAAAGTGGGAGGAATAGAACTGCAGTGGAAGTGCCTCTGCCAGCAGACAGGAGCCCAGTCTGTGGATGAGCGCTGGGATGTGCTGGCAGTGCTGCAGAGAGACCCGAGGAATAACTCCCAAACACTCTGGGAGTGAGAACATGAGCACAGATGTGCATCCAGAGAGTGTGCAAAGATGCAAAGAGAGACCTTCTCAAGCACTGCCGCTTCCCTCCTAGCCAGCCCCAGCCCAGCACTACCCCATCTACACCAACAGCAACAGCAGAACTGAAACCCGGGGCTGTCTGCAGCAGCCACCCTTTGGCTCCAGCACACCCGCCACTGCTTCCTGAAGAACAGGACACCTGAGTGACAAAACACATTGCACTGGAATCAAAAACAAGTTTAATGTTTATATTCAACTTAGTAAAGATGGAAAACAGCAATCATCCCGTACACATTCCATCTGAGCAGGCCGCACACACTCAGGAAAAATAACCCAGAATTATTGAAGATTCAGTTCCTTTCATGCAAAAGAAAAGCAGGATACATGAAGTACCTGCTCAGTGGTTGATTTGCTTAAACCAACAGCCAACTCCTGCATTCATGCTTCAGTCAAAAGTTTTAGGGTTTGTATTTAACACACGAAACATTTACACAGAGGTTATTTGATCCACACAGACAGCTGAACCATGTTTCTTTTTTAAGCCTAGAAAGCTATTAAGCTAATTTTACTTTTAAGAAATCATATGTAAAATCTGATAAACAATTTTAAGGACAATTAGAACATCTAGTACATGACTTAACAGATAAGTAGAGCACAGACAATGCGGCAGTGCTATCGTAAGGCTGGGACCTTCACAGCTTCCTTTTTCCAGTGAATATCCAGAGCTGGTTTGTTTCACTATTTCCTGCTAGTTCAAGGATTAAAGAAAGCAAGTAGGAGTAAGACAGACCCTTAAAAAAAAAACCCACAACACAACAAAAAACCCCAAATAAACAAGAACCCCAAAACAAACAAATAAACCCTAAACACTTGCACAATTTTTCAGCCACCCCACAGGGTTTCCAAGTGCTTTCCTCGAGCTATGCAGGGCAGGAACAGTAGCCCCAGCCCAGCCTGTGATGGGCAGGTCACCCCAGCTGCCCCGAGCCTCCTGCAGTCAGGTCCCGGTGCCTCCGTTCACCCCATCACCGCTGGCAGCAGCAGGGCCCTGCTGCCACATCTCACAGAGCCAAAGGGGACAGGAAGAAAGCAGCCACCAAGCACATCCCATGTGCCCACAGCAACCTGGCCCTTTGGCACACAGCCCTGGTCTGAAGATGTGATAGGAAGAAAGAAGCAGCAACAGAGACAAGACACCAAATGCCAAAGGCTGCCGGGCCAGAAGAGGAAGCCCAGGGCACTCCTGGCAGTCTGGGGGTTTGAGGCTCAG
The DNA here is from genome assembly GCA_013397755.1 of Cnemophilus loriae. Lineage (NCBI taxonomy): Eukaryota > Metazoa > Chordata > Aves > Passeriformes > Corvidae > Cnemophilus > Cnemophilus loriae. The sequence goes on from VZTF01003195.1 coordinate 145,932, forward strand.
ATGATAGCACTGGAAGAACGCGTGGGTTAGGATCAGACTGATTTCCTGCCAGAGAAGATGGGAAATGCTCCAGTCTCAACACTGTGGGCATGGCGGGGGAGACGGCAATCAGGGCCAAAATCCAGCACAGCTCCTACGCCCCCAGTCACACCTGGCGGACGTGAGGAGGGCAAATAGAGCACCATTTTCAGCTCACAGATTCTCATTTAGCCACTCCATGTATGCGTTGAGCAGCCGATGCCCCACGGCCAGCTCGAGCGGCCACAAGACGAACATCATGGCCCCGTGGAAGGCGTCCTTGGCATGGTGGTGCGTGACGGGCACGCCGGCAGCGCGGAGCCGCGCCGCGTACATCACGCCGTCATCCCGCAGCACGTCGTGCTCGCAGGTCAGGATGTAGGCGGGGGGCAGGTGGCGCAGCCGGGCGTCGCTGGCCAGCAGCGGGGACGCGCGCGGGTCCAGGAGCCCGGGGTACTTCTGTGCCAGCCCCGCGCTGCCAAAGGTGGGGCCGCTGTACACGTGTGCCTTCCTCATCTCCGCGGGCAGCAAGTGGCTCCAGTTCACAAACTGGAACAAGTGGCCGAACTCGGCAGAGACATGCCTGTTGGAGGCCATGGCCTCCCTGAGAGCGGGGTCCGATGTGAAATATTCACTCCAGAACCTGACCATCAGCATCCTGGGCAAGATCGGCTTGTTGTCATTGTCTTGGTAGGACGGCAGATTCAGGTCCAGGGCCTGCAGAGCAGGGTAGAGCAGAATCTGAGCTTTGAGCTTGGTTTTGACTTCAGGGTCCTCCAACAGCTGTAGAAAACAACAGAAACCGTTGCAAAGAATCAGTAAAGTTGTTGACTCTCCCACACTGACAGATCATCTGAAGTAAAGAATTAAGACACGTATTTTGCAACACGAGCAAAATAAGATTATCAATAAAACCAGGATAAAGAAATTCTGAATCTATAGGCAGGTCATCTAAAACAGCATGCTGTAATAAAAATGCTCAAACACCAAATATCAGTTTGAGCCTTTTTTAGGGGACCGATGTCTGGGGGGCACTAAAGCTCCTCCGATGCCATTGAGTGGCTCAGGCACAGTCATTTGCCTGGTCCCTGAAGCCCTGTGACAATCCTGCGGGCTGCATGACGTCCTGTGCACAGACCACGAGAGCAGCGTGTTCTGGGAGCTGAGCTTTTTTATCATGGTTGTGAAACTCCAAAAAGAATGATTTTGAGCCTGCAAACCAGCTTTGTTGTACCTGTTGTGCCACGGCCGCGGCCAGGTTGCCTCCCGCGCTGTCCCCGGCCACGCAGACCCGCGTGGGGTCCACCCCGTACTGGGACAGGACCTTGCTCTGGAGGAAGAACTTGGTCACTGCATACACGTCTTCAAACTGGGCGGGGAAATGGTGCTGAGGGGCCAACCTGTAGCTTGTGGAGGCAAGAGAAGCGTGTTAGTACCTGCTATTAATAAAGAGAAGGGCTTGCTCGCATCTCCCTGTCGGGGGACGTTTATTTCTGTGCCCAGAGAAGTGGGAACTATCTATCCCAGGGGATCCACTTTATTACCCACCCATCTTCATAAAGCCAAAATAGCCACCAACCACAAGTCTCCACTGTCACCCTGGCATCCTCTGTTCACAAATGTTTATAAGTCAGCAGGAAAGCACGTGACCAAATACAGAAACACTGAAAAATCAGATTAATTGAAACAGATTAATTTACTCCAAACCCTCAGCCCATCTGGAAGGAGAATATCTCTTACTTGACTGACACCACGACAGCACTTAGCTCGTTTGAAATCCGCCGTGAAATGTGATCATAAGCGTGCATGCCTGAAATGAAACCCCAGTGCGTGTGAGAATGGACACACACACACACACACACACAGAACTGCCTGTTCCTCTTGGCAGCAGCCCTCAGGTGACTTTCCCAAACCTCCCCCTGCTTTTAACTGGTGACACACCAGTCCCCTGCCCCTCCCTGTGGCAACTCCCACAAAACAAAAGGCAGCACTTGCCAGGACTGTTGAGATCTTTCCCACAGACCCGCGGCAGCGAGGCAGCAGAGCTTACCTGCGTCTCCCAGGCACCACCCCCCACCGTGGAAGTAGACCATGGCCCTCCTGAGCCCGCCACGTGCCCTCCTGGGCAGGTACAGGCGGACGGGGACATTGTTGAACTTTGTGTCCGTCACAGTGACATTTTCATCGGATGTGGGAGCGACGCGTTCAAGAACTGTGATCAGCCTCATGCTCTCCATGAAGTGCATCACCCCCAGCAGATCAGCCACCTCGGACTAAAGCACAAGACAAGGGGAAACTGTTTTAAGTGCAGCCTTAGTTACTCTCAGATTAAATTCCCATGAAGCCATTTGATGCGCCGCACGAACTTGTAAGGTTGCTGTAGAAGTCAGTACAACAGGCCAGAGTGTATCCATGTGAACTCGGCAGTGGAACAAGCACTCTGTGCCACGCACTTGCACTGTGTCACCAGCTGCCCAGCAAGGCCAGAGCCCAGCCCAGCCCAGAACCAGGGCTGCTGGTTTGTGCCCACACTCACAGTCGTGCTCGGTGTTTATGTGGGTCACCTCCACAGCCCAGTGTCCAGCTCAGTGACCCACCAGCATGGGCATCAGGGATTTAGGAGGGGAAGCAGCAAGGCAGCACCCCAAAACTGCAGACTACAGTTTCTTTCTTTCTTTCTCACCACTGTCATCTTCCACCACCTCAACCCCTGAAATCCAAACAGGAGTCCCTGACACATACCAAAAAACCCCTCATCCTCCCTCCTCCTGCAGACTGGACAGCCTTAAAAAGATACTCCCTGCTACCAAGGGCTGTCTCACACAGAGATGTTGTTTTGTGTAGTTTTCAGGCTTATTCTGTCGGTGGATTTCCATGAAACCACAACAATCAATAGAATGTGAGAGCTGCTCTAGCCTTCCCTCCCCTGACACCCAACACTGCTGAGCAAGCTGGGCACACAGGAATCAGGAATGATTCAGGCAGCAGTGCTTCAGCTGCACAGGACTGTAAAGCAAGAGAAACTTGTCCATCCACAGTCATATCCCACATCTCATTCCAGTTCCTCAGAATGGCCCTTTCTCAAGGCTACAGGATCAAATCTTTTCTACATTTCTTTATATTATAGTCACAGTCGGTTTAGTGCTTCATTTCAGCTACTCCTGTCCTTCAGTTAGTGTAACACCGTACCTACATAACACACGCAGCATGACACACGTGTACTGCCGTGTCCGTGAGCCCCAGAGGCACGAGAACCCCCCTGCTCCACGGCTCTGCCCTCCCAGCCCCCACCACCTCACCAGGTGCGCCACGGCCCTGAAGGCAGCCGAGACGAACATCACTGTCCGGGGCTCCGCCAGCTCCTCGGGGAGCGGGGTGTAGATGTAGTAGCCGAGGAGGGCTGTGAGGAGGCACAGGCAGAGCAGCCTGGCCCCCATCCTTGCAGGCTCCGCTCTGGCGCTGGTGGCAGCAGCTCTCACCGCCTCCCGACAGCCACAAGCCAGCACAGGGCAAAGTTAATCCCGTGTTTTGCTTGAGTCCCGGCCAGGAGGTGATTTCTTGTCATATCACCCGGGGTAGAGATTACTCCACTGTGCAGCTTTCAAAACAACATTTCGCCAGCAGGGCGTGCAGCCGCCAGGAGCAGCCGAGCCTCCGAACCCCGCACCGAACCCCGCTGCCAGCCCCGCACCGAACCCCGCTGCCAGCCCCTGCCCCGGCTCGGCACCGGCCCAGCCGCCCGCAGGGACAGGCGGGCCGGGGCGGGGAGCAGGAGGTGGCTGCGGCTGCCGCACGGTGACACCGAGGCGCGGGCAGCCGTGTCGGACATCCCGGAGCAATGAGCTGCCGCTCGGGAAGGCAGAAGCTCAGCCAGAGCCGGGGACACAGCGCTGCCGCGGGGCAGCGGCCCGGGAGAGCCCAGCTCGCAGGGATGCCCGGTGGGACCAGCGCAGGGCAGCCCCCGGCCCGCTGCCACCCCTCAGGCACTGACTGGCACCTCGTGCCCCGGCAAAGGCACCTTTGCCTCGCACAATGCACCAGCTCCTTGTGCAATAGTAGAGTTGGCAGACAAAAAAATAAAAAAAAAAAAAAAAAAAAAATTCTGTAGTCCAGTGTGTCTGGTTAATATTTGACAGATTAAATTTAATTGCCACTATTCTCAGGATTAAAAGACTTCTATGCATCTTCCAGAGGCAACCACTTCTGCACAGGGTGGACAGGTAGGAATAAATTCAAACAAGCAATAATTTGAGCAAGAAAACACTACAAATGCAGGCAGGCACACAAGGAGGGGGGAAAAGCACAGCTGAAGCACTAGAAACCCTGCTTTAGAGATAATTGAGGGTTTTGCCTTTTCAGTTTAAAATTTAGGTTATTTCTTTTGCTGAAGTTTTACCAACAGCAAATCAGCACAGCCTTGTGCTCTCTCAGGCTGAGCAGCCTGTGGGGCTGGAGCATCCTTTATGGGAGCAGAGCATGAAACATCACAGAAGGCTGAAAGCTGAACCATGTGCCATCAGCCCAAACACAGATGAAGACTGGCCCTTAGTCAAACTTTCAGACATTTCTTTAAGTTCTGGGCACCTCCAAATTATTCAAATATTTTAAAAATCCATCTGTGCTCTCTTCCCTCAGTCCTTCTGCAGCACAACAGCCAGTGAAAGCCCAATGTTCTTGACCTCACTCCAACAAAACCAAGCGAGAACACAGCTCTATGGTGACTCCACCTGCCCTGGAGACCAGTGCCAGGTGCTGGGCAGAAGGACAGGTGAGCCCATTCTGACACAGGTGAGGGTGGCCTGGCCCTGGGTCCCAGCACAGTGACGTGTGTACGCACACAGCTGGGCACCAACCAGCAAACCCATCTCCTGTTTTGCACACCTCAGGTCTTTTGTCAGGGGCTGAGAGGTAAAACATAGGTAAAGGAGCCAGATTTCAGGTGGCATGGGAAGATAAGGCACAGCTGAGTGATGGGGAATGCAGGACAAAGCCTTCTCCTGCCCCGTCCCTCCCCAGGAGCAACGGGAGCTCCCAGGACAGCTCTGGTATGGGCAAACAGCACGGAGGAAGATGAGGCCAGACTTGGAACCACCACAAAACTGGTGTTTTATTGCACTGCACTTAAGGAAGGTTTCCCACTCTCGTTCCATGCTGGTCTCCAGATGGAAGCATGGCTGTGCAGCAACAGCCTGGGCTCTGCTCTGTTCCTGCCCTGAGGTCACCCTTGGCTTAGGCAGGAGCTCACAGTGCTTAACCTTGAAAGACCAAAGTCTCATCTCATGCCAGAGCCACTCGCCTGCCCTCCAGTGAACCATCCCAGCAACCTCCCCGAACACACAGCACTCCCAGATAAGGGAAATCATAAACTGATTTACCCAAAGGAACGCTACAGCATCAGCTGCAATATGGAAATGCCCATATGCCAATTTTATTAGAGCCCTTTCAGTCAAAAGGACCAGCTGGGACAGCACAAGACCTCTCTCAGACAGGGAATGAGGTGCCAAATGAAACACATGGATGTTAAAATCCGGATCAATCCCATGCAGTGATTACCCTTCATGCCTCACCCCAACACCAGCCCCCGCACCGCCAACACTCTCCAGAGCCCGCACCAGCACCCACCACCACTGGTTTGCTGTGGTGCTCTCCCACTACTCACAGCTTTCTAAAGCAATCAAACATTTGGTTTAGTCTTTTCCCTTCTTATTTATCTCATTAAATAAGGTTGGATGGCGCTTGGAGCAGCTGGTCTAGTGGAAGGTGTCCTGCCCATGGCATGTGGGTGGAATGAGACAATTTTAAGACACTCCCCCAACCCAAACCATTCTGTAGTTATACAGTGATGAAACCTCATCTTGCTGCTCGCCCTGCACACAGGGTACCAAGAGCCATGCAGCATGCCCTGCTTCCCACCCTCTGCATTTTCATGTAGTCCAAGCTACTGATGTTTCAGAAAAAAATGAATGCAAAGTTAAGCAGACTAAAGCCAGGGTTAAAACTGCAATGAGAAGACAAGCAACCAGCATGTCACCCTGCTCAGAGCCAGCATTCCCTGCATCCATGTGCTCCACAGCATGGACAATCAGAGCTGGGATTGTCTGCCACTGCATGTTGTTCTGCCGTGGAGAGAGTGGCATGGACTCAACCAGGCACTGACCTGCCACCTCAATAAGTCAGCCCAGCAATAAATAAATGTTGCAACATCAGACTGAGTTTTCAAACTGTGGTTTGGAAAGGAGAAATGTGTGGGTTTATAACCTTACATCTTGTTTGTTGCAGCAATCCAGGCTTACAACCTTACAAACAGATGTAACAGCAATTCCTCTTCACCCCTCTTACACCCCTGTTGCATTTCCACTTACTGCACTCACAGCATTACAAGCCCTTGCTTTGTCTGTCAGACAAAAGCTTTGTCTTGCTTTGTCTGTCAGACAGAATCATTCAGGTTGGAAAAGCCCTCCAAGACCATCGAGTCCAACCATCCCCTCAGCACTGCCCAGGCCACCACTAACCCATGTCCCCAAGCGCCACATCCACACGGTTTCTAAACTCTCCAGGGATGGGGACTCCACCACTGCCATGTGCAGCCTGTGGATATTATTTCCCAATATGCAGTCTAAGCCTGCCCTGAGGTTTAAGTGTCCTGCACAACCTCGTGCGCCAGGCACGTCACTGGTGTGGCCCTGGCTGAACCAAGGGGTGCTCCTGGCACTGACAGCATCCCCAAGCTGCCAGGGTGGCCCTAGTGTCTCACAGACACCATTTGACCCCGTGATGCCAGCAGTGGTTTTGTACATCCACGCTCAGAAGGGTCACGTCTTCTCTGGGCTATGGAGTGCCCAAAATAGCACCGAGGGCTGGCAGGGCCACGCGAGCCCCGTGTCTGGGCAGGTCCGTCACACCCCGGGTACCCCGAAGGGGGATGGGGTCAGGGCAGCCACCGCCCCACTCCTGCTGGCAGCAGAGGTGTCAGGCTGGGGGCAGCCAGCCCTTGGTGCCCAATCCCCCGGCAGGGCCCCGGGGCTCAGGGATGGAGACAGGGGCATTGAAGGGGGTGTGGGGAAAGAACACTCCAGCCCCAGGGACCGTGGCAGAAGCTGCAGCAGGAGGGGGACAGATGTCCCAGGCACCGCTGGGGCCGGCGGCTGCAGCCATCGTACGGGGTGAAGGGAAAGCAGAAACTCTGCAGGTGGTTACCACTACAGCCACACACCGAAGTGATGGGTTTCATCCAAAGGAAGTATTTTAGGAAAGGAAGGGAGAAGCCACCGGGAGGCAGTGCAGCCCTGCAGACAGTCTCCCTTCCACCCGAGGGACCTCAAACCCCGCAAGAAACAGGAGCAGCAGTCCTGGCGGTCCTTCCCTCCTGGCGGGGCAGGGACAGGCCGTGACAGGCACCTGGAGACTAAAGAAGGGGGAAAGGTACGCAGCATAGCCCTGGAGCCACTGAATGCTGTCCACATTTGCCTTCAGATAATCAAGTTGCAACCTTGTAGTAAAAAGCAAAAATGAGTTATTCTGCCCTTTAATGCCTTTGATGGACACCCACTGACCGGTCAGTACAGTCAGAGCAGCACGGGACTGAAAATACCCCTTGAATCTGGGAACAGCTTTTGGGTTGATATTCAGAAGCTAGTGGTAGATTTCATATCACTTCACTAAGCTTCAGTTATTTTGGCTTTCTTTCTTCATTATTAGTATCTGTACTTTTTAATGACACTCACAGGACTGAAAACTGGCCTGTTTCTATGACATGAAGGGATGGCATTCATGAGACGTTTCACACAAGAGAATTTGGGTACTGCTGTTTCATCTGTTCCTTATTACCTAATTTCAAGTTGTATAAATGGAAACAAATGTCTTATTTGACACTGTGTTCATACCCTGAACTGAAAAAAGCACGTCTCTGAAACTTCAATAAGCAGAAGCATAGCACATGCAGTATTTCTGAACACAAGACAAAGCAGCAGCTCCAGAAACATACTGGATTCATGAAGGCATTAAAGTAGCCACTAAAACATCTTCCAACTCTGTCTAAAAAGAACATTATTATCAGGATAAGATAACAGGGGTTTTCAAGTCAGTGTTTTGCTTTGATGCTTTAAAACTGAAATCTTGTTTTCAAACATGCAACTTTTTACTGTTTGGCAGGAAGGCACCAACACTTTTGCTTTTCACTCTTTCTATTCCAAGTGAAGCAACAGGCTCAGAGGAGCCTGCTCCCTGGGCACACAAGAGCATCTCACTCTGAACCAACACAGCACCTGCTTTGGAGGCAGATCAGGACAGAAACTCCCTCACTGAGCATACACAGAACCAGGATCCACACACACTCCCAGCCACCTCCACTGATTTGCTCTTCCACGTTAAAGTTTGTGGTTGAAAGTAACTTAAGGAACCCAAACTTTTAACAAGAATTTCATCTAGCTCACACCTCCCATTGCCAGCTTCTCAATGTTCATGTAGTTCTAGTTCTCATACAGTTTTCCATTTTCACAACACTAAGCACAATTCCTGAATTCTGGATCTGGCGGCAGCTTGCTGGAGTTAGGTTTGCCATCCTGGGGGAACAGATAAGGCAGAGAAGGAGCCTGAGGGACAATCAGAAGGAATCTTACACAAAGTTAAAGCAGCAAGTTTTAAAAAATAATTGATAAAACTGAAGCCCAAGGCAGTCACTTGGGAAGAGGAATGACCACCTGAAAGACCAGGAACAGGAAAGAGACCATTTGGGAAATGTTTGCGGCAAGGAGGGGATTGGATTTGTTTACTCAAACTTGTCTCTGGCTTTGTGAATGCACATATGTACACAAGCAGGAGCACATGTTGAAGGCTGAATTCTGAAATTAGCGGCACTTTGGAATTGCAGAGTCACCGGGCATGCCAAGGATCAGGGACGGGAGGGACATTATCCAACCCCGAGTTTCACGGCTTCTCCAGTTGAGCTGGAATGGCACTGGGGAGATTAAGCTGCTGCTAAAGAAACACAGCTCTGGAATAGAATTGCAATAGCAAATGAGAAAAAAAGCATGATGAAATCCTTAGTTACTTTTGCTGTTTATCTTGCTAAATGAACACTTTGAGATGTTTTTGAAGAGTATATATAAGATTATACAGAGTTCCATCTGCTCTGGAGTGCAGGGGACCAGTTCTACCCCAGTGCTCCAGGACAGCCCCATTATTCCAGGCTATGCCTGAGGTCAGGGGAGTTATTGCAGGTTTGTTCCTGATAGCAGAAACTACAAATTGTGGGAGGGCAGCTCCTGACTCACACAGATCCCAGGGGTCAGGAGGGCTGTCCAGTCTAAGAGCCCAGTCACTGGAATGGGATTGTCAGATGTGGGACTGCTCAGAGAGACAGAGCCTGTGCTGCCAAGACACCCTCAAGGGTGCTGGGAACAGCCCAGCTCCTCTCCAGCCCTGCTGGGGAAGGCAGCCTATGCTGCACAGCTCTATGACATGTTGCTCTCACTGCCCCCACTCCTTTCTCCAAGATTAGGAAAAAAGGAAAGCAAAGATGGGGATTCCCATGTGTTGGGAAGATCCTGATATTGCTGTTAAGCAGATAAAGCCATGGTGAACAGGACTAGCAAAAAGTAACCATTTACCCTGGATCTAATATTTATTAAACCAAATATGCAGCAGCATTGGGACTGCCATTGACAAGGAGATAATTACATGACTTGTGCTGAATGAGTACAGTGCCGTAGGGAAAGTGCAGACTACTGGGACACAATTTGCCCCTCAGGTGTATTTCATGTTTCCCCCTCCACAGAGCTCTCTTTTCCTGTTTCTCCCCAAAGCTGTTTCTCCCAGCACCCTGGGAGAGGTGCCCTGCGCCCACCTCCCTGCAGGGTCCTGCCAAAGGCTCTCCCTTGCATAAGCAAGTCCTGCTGCACAAAACAAAGACCCAACTGCTGCCCAGATCGCATTTCTACAAAGTTTTTTCTTTCGTTTTGTAAGCAGAAAATCTTGACTTTCTTAATTTGTTCCTTTTGTGAATAGAAGCGGGAAAGGAAACAACCAGGAGTAATTCTCACCAGCCACTGGAAACACCAACACAAAAGACCCCAGGGACATTTCTTTATGCAAGAGGAGGTTTGGCCAAAGTGCCACAGATACTTGGCCTGTGTATTTGTAAGAGAAAGGTTAAAGCAAGCTAAAACCGTTGCGCTACCAGTTGCCCATCCCCTGAGGCCATCCCTGCAGCAGTGCCAGGAGGATGGATTTAAACTGTTCTCATTCCCACTGGAAAAGTGGGTGCTCAGCCAGGGTCAGTTACACAACCCAGATGGGTGTAAAATCACCTTACTGAGCTTTGGAAGATCTTAATGCTCTGGAGAAACACAGGTCCCATCGCATTTGTGCCAATGGAAGGTCCATTCTGCATTCTGTGACAGCACTCAGAAAAGGCATTGCTACTGTCATGGAAGTGCCCTGAGGGATCCTGGGTGGTTTCCCTGCCTGTGGGGGCTGGGTCAGCAGCAGCTCTGTGCTATGAAGCTCTATCCTGCTGGCTGCTACTACCCTACAGTAAGAATTACACTCAAAAGCACCAGAACTGGAGCAGCAGCCACGCGTCCAATGTGTCTCACGTGTGCGGTGCAGTCAGAACTGGCAGACCTGCAGGTTTCATCTTGTTTCCACAAAGATCGTAGTGAAAGGTTAGTTCCCAATAAATGCATTTTTAAAGGCAACTTCACACTAACATTCTAGTTCTCATCCTCTCAATGTATAACAAAATCAGTCATTTGGCTAAAACCGAACACAAAACTGAAAACTTGAACTCCCAACATCATCATTTGGGGACACATTTTTATCCCCCCACTTCTGTTTCTCACACTCATTCTCAGCCAGACCAAGACATCCTGAACCAATGTTCTCCCGGCATCTGTGGCCAGGCTGGAGCTGAGGAGCCCTGGAAATCTCAGAGAGATCCAGGCCACAGAGTTTTGAACAAGCTGCAATCACCACAGAACGCTGGCTGCTCAAAACAGCCAGCTGACACTCACCCATCAGGATGGGGCATGCAGAGAACACAAACGCTCAAGGGGACACGGAATGGTGCTGAACAGCTCCTCGGAAGAGCTGAATGTCCGTGGTCACACCAGATACCACTAACGTGTTTTCTCAAATCACCCTGCAAAGCATTTGGGATTGTGGGTCACCTCTGACTGCTCAGAGCCGAGCCAACAGAAATCCCTCCTGGAATAATCTCACCATGTAAGTTCTAAGAGTGAGGATTCAAGCCAGGACCGCATACAGTACCTCCACCTTTCAATCCACCAAAGTTGTACAAAACTAGAAGAAACTATTGCAGAAAGTATTTGGTTGGTGTTAAAACTGAAACAGTTTAAAACCAAAGCAGAAAATCTATGACTTCAGTAGATGCACTATGAGGGGAAAAACCCCTCTGTGTAAGCAGAGCCCTGTCCATACACGCTCTCCTTACCAGGAACAGGTGAGCAACACATCTGTGTTCAGTGCAGAGTTTGTTCTTCACTCTCAGCCAGTTCTAAGAATGGACACACAGGGTCTGACCCCACAAGAATTCTGAGAAGTGTTAAATGTCAGATACTTCTAATAAGCATCAAGGACATGAATTTGCAGCAACTGATTGTTAGCATTTATTAACTGAAGGTTCATTACAGAGACTTTTATTAAGCTTTAAAGCACCTGCAGTGCCCAGTGGGTTGCAGTGCTGCTGCAGAATCCTGCTCAGCCTCCAGCAAAAGACTTAAGATTCTCAAGTTGAAGCTGAAATTTCTACCTGACAGGAGATTGTAGCCGGGTGGGGATCAACCTCTTCTCCCAGGCAACAAGTGGCAGGACGAGGGGAAATGGCCTCAAGCTGGGCTGAGGAGGTTCAGGGTGGACATCAGGAAGAATTTCTTCACTGAATGGGTTGTTAAACATTGAAGGGGCTGTCCAGGGAGGTGGAGGAGTCTCCATTCCTGGAGGTGTCCAAGGAAAGACTGGATGTGGCACTCAGTGCTCTGGGCCGGGTGGCAAGGTGGTGTTTGGTCACCAGTGTTGCACTTTGTGATCTTAGAGGTCTTTTCCAGCCTCAGTGACTCCGTGATTCTGAAGCAGCTGCAGTGGATTTGCAATGAAACAACCAAGTCCCTGAGGCTCATCCCTGCTGCAGCTCAGGTTTCCCCATTTTGCAGAGCCAGTCCCAGGGCTCCCACTGGGTGACTTGAAGTGAAAACCATCTACAATTATAACTTGCTAAAACCTTTAAAGACCTATTTCTGTCTTTAATAATAATAGTGCAAGCTAAGCAAATAGCTCTCCAACCACTTCTCTAAATATCAAATCAACTCCAAGACTGTGTTTTGCCTGTGGGAAGGTGAAGGCAGGGATGGGAAGCGACTCATGGCTTTGGTCCGAGGGACAAAGGCAAACCTAACTGCTGGTGCCTGAAGACCCCCTGACAAGTCTCACTTTGTGGCCCCATCACTTACAAAAGCACTTTGGAAAGTGCACCCCATCATTTTCTCATGTGTAAAACCATTAAAAAGCTGCAGGAGAATCCACAGCATTTGCCAATAGCCAAAGAAGGAAAACAATTAGAGTATTAACAGGACTGAGATTTCTGCTGGGATTTGACCAAGGACTGGCCAAAAGGGTTGACCAAAACTTCACAGAAACAGCCTCAGAATGTGAATGGTGTCAGACTGAAAACCCACAGCCCTTACTTTTTAAACAATCCCAGCAATCACCAACCAGTGTTTCTTGCCCCAGCCCATCACAGCCTAGTGGCCTTGGCAACCTTCTTGTGGCATTTAATGGAGCCATAACATCCAGTTATCCCCAACTGCATCCCTGAGTTCCCGGGGTGCTGCGGGAGCAGGAGCTGCACTCCCACCCAGGCAGCAGGACCCAAGGAAGGGGGACAGGCAGCACATCCTGGGAAAGGAGGGGTTCTGGGAAGCCTGCTCTAGGTGTGTTAGTTTGGGATTTCACCCAGCCTCCCAGCAGTGAGCAGGAAGTGTCCCCAGAGTGAACCAGGTACCTGTGCCGCAGGTCCCGGAGCAGGAGCAGCTTCACCCTTTGGAGGAGGCACAGAGCTGCCAGGTTTGGCTCCAGCAGGACTGAACCTAAGCATGGAGCAATCCTGAGTGACACAGGTAACACACTAAATTCCAACATAAAAGTACCTTTGCCTGTAGTTTTGCTAGCTCTAATGAAACACAATTTCACAACAAAAACGATATTTTAAAAATTATAAAATGCATTACAGAAGATTTAGCTTCTGCAAAACAGAAAAATCAACTTCAGGAGGAGGTTGACTTCAAGCCACAAAGAGGCAAATATAAAATTATCAATGTCTGTATTTGAGTGGAAACTCTGAGTTCCTGAGAAATTTCATTCTTGCTGTAATCCTGCTCCAAGCAGGAACTTCCACTGTCGGCCCTGCTGTAATCCTGCCACGACCAGAAACTTTCATGGTTTTTCCATGGACTACATTCTTTCTGGCTAGAAAGAAATTCTGGCTTTAGCTCCCAGAGGTGTTCACAAGCCAGCGCTGACACTCCAGCAGCACATCCATGAGCGGCTGCTCATCGCAGCAGCCTCAGGGAAAACGTGGCTGCGTTCCCCACCCACAGCGGCCTCCCAGTGTCCAGGAGGGGACCTGGCCCCGGAAGGGACTGGTCCCTCTGGGAGAGGAGCTGCAGCTCCCACCGGGCAGAGACCCAGCCCAGCTGCAGCAGCCTGGCTCCTGCGGGGAGGGGAAAACGGTCTCAGGTTCTTCCATGGACCAAGAGACCCAGGCCCTGCGTGTCTGACACTGCCTCATCACCTGTGGGACACCTCACCAAGGGCAGCACTTTCCTTTGTCAGATCTTCAGAAGAAGTCAGAAATGAGAGCTGGATCCCAGTCAGCTGTCCAAGCCAAGGAAATTACTATCTCTGGGAATGAGCCCATGAGTTAGACATGTCATTCACGCTCTCTGGCTTGTCTTGGTCTTGAAATAAAAGTATTTCAAAAACTACAGCTGGAAGTGTATCGCAGCCTCCTAATGACACCTATGAACAATTTAAACACAACCTGTTGCTGCAGGTGGAAAAGACTCCCTCCTTCCAGCCACTTCCACCAGCTCAGGAAGGAAAAACATCTGGGACATTCTGGGCTTTACCTCCCCAGTGCAAGGAGAGGGCAGTGGGACGTGGACAGAGCTCCAGGAGATGCCCACTCAAAGGGCACCTGATGCTCACTGGCATTCCCATCTCAGCTTCTGCCTCCTGCCCACCCCAGGGGCAGCACCGGGCAGGTAATGGGGTTACCAGGGATTTCCACCACGTGCACAGGGAATCATTTAGGTTGGAAGAGACCCTGGAGATCATCAAGTCCAAGTGTAAACCCAGCAGTGTCAAGTCCATGTAGACACTTGCAGGCGGAGGGCAATGTCAGGGAGCAGGAGGAGTGGGTGGTGCTGTGGCAGGGAGGGGAGGGCTGACACCCCCAGAGCAGCGCCAGTGGGGGCTGTGCTCCAGCACAGGCTGCTCTGCTGCGAGAGGGTGGCAGAGCTCCCCAGGCCCCGCAGGACAGCAGCAGGGAGCTCCCACGGAGCAGGAACACCTCAGCCAAGTTAACAGCTGCACTCCACATCTGAGGTCTTTTTCAGCACAAATGATTCTATGATTTATGGCCCTGTGCTGAATGCTGCACATGTACCACTGACCACAGGAACTACAGCAAAAAAACTCCCAGGAAACTACAAAGAAAAACCAGGATAGCATTAGGTATCCAAGAAAGTGGAGAGAGGGAAGCATCAATGAGTCAAACAGCTCAGTGCAATGGCTTAATAAGTGTGAAAGTATGCTATGTCCAGCATTCCTTGACTCCCTGCTGACTTCTGCTTCCATGCAGTGTTTTGGTTTTAACACAAAATTACAGCTCATAATATTGGTGAATAGAAAAATAGCAAAGAACAGCATGTACATCCAGAAGGACAGAGAAAACTTCCACATCCCTTGTCAAGCCAAGCCAGAAAGGAAATGAAGGTTAAACATCCCCACTATAATGGAGGTGAAACATTCCCTCTATGCAGCACCAGAGCTGCTGACCACACGATCTGAAAGAAGAGACTTACAAAGCTTTCAGTGCAAACCCCTCTCAGTTGTGTGTTCATTTCAGAAGCTGCTCTGGCAGTCACACCCAGCGCCAGAACTCTGCACATTCAGGCAGTTCCCTGAACACCCTGGTCTATGGGAGGTGTTTATTCTTGGTTTTATGTTTTCCCACCATGTGTCACTCCTACACTCCTGCTGCTGAAAGCACATTTTGCTGAGGTGACTGCTCCTCTCATAGCCATATGGATAAATTATATTGTCTTTTTAATACGTGGAATAAAATTGCAAAAGCTATTGCACACACACTGCTGTGCTGGTTTTGGCTGGGGCTTAAACCACAACAGTTGCTTATCTCAGTATCAAGATAAACAAATCACACTGGCTCAGTACTGCACTGCAGGACCTGCAGGGAAGGTTCTGGCCCCAAATTTGCTTTGCACTTATTACAGACACGTGCTGCTAATATCAGTACTTCTCATGCTTCAAAAATCATTTATCCATATGACATAAGAGGGTTTTGTCTCTGAGCATTTCTGCCCACCATAAATTTCAGAGCCATTATGACAACCTGGTTGCCATTTCAGGCTCACCTGGGTCACCAGGCCAGTGGGGTTTAGCCTTTGTGCGGATCTGGGAGGTGGCAGCTGTGGGAACTCTTACAAGAAACCTGCATCCTCCCAGCCAGGAGAAACCAGAGGAGCAGAGCTGGGAGACAAGGGTACAGAGCTCTGTAAGGCTCCTCCAGCTGAGCAGTGCTGATGGCATTTGCTAGATATGTTTAGTTTCATTTATACCCTCAAATATATCCAGACACATTCAGCCTCTCAAGCCAGCAGGCACTCACATAAACATCTGAGCTGGGGAAAAAATAATGGAGTGCTGGCGGAAAGTGAGCCAAATGTGTTTGTCAGAGGCATTGGATTTGCAAAACTCAGCCCTCTACAGCCAATTTCAGTCTTTGGAAATCAGTGTGAGTTTACCCATGTCATCACCAGATCAGAATTTGGCCCCTCATCCCTGCTTACCACGACCTAGAAATTAAATCCAGCTCATACACAACCAACCAGGTATTTTCTACACGTAGTCACAAGGGAAAACTTGCCAGCAGGAGCAGAGGAAGCCCTGTGACACTCTTACCTTGGTTTATACTTGAACCAGTATTACCAGGGGAAAGGGAAAAGCCAACAAGAAGCCATCCATAGAAGAATGCCAGGTAGAGCAGTGGCTCAGCACAGGGGAAAGTGTCAGATGTTTCACCAGCCAAGAAAACTCAAGCTCCATATTTGTACACAACTCTCCAAAGCATCTGTGTTTAAAAGATTTGAGCTACGTGGCCTCTCTGCCAGATGTTTCTTATTCTTTTAACATCAGAGATGGATAGAGGGAGCAGAGTGCACCTCCTGGGTCAGAGCAGCCCCTTGGAACCTGTCTGCCTGGGAGGCAGCCTGAGCTGGGAGCCTGGCACAGCCTGGCAGCCACAGACCTCCACCATCTCCAGTGCTCCATTCACTTCCCCGAGAGGCATTTTCCCACTGCTTGGAAAGCAGCACCAGAACCCCAGGGATGTTCCTGGTAAGACTCTGGTGGGATGTGCAAACATCCAGCCCCACGAGCACACACAGACAAGGGAAAGCAGCTGAAGGTGTGGGCACGAGGGACCTCCTGTCACCTCAAGGCTGTCTGCAATGAACCCTCCCAAGGACTGGGGTCTGCAGCAGCTCCCCACCTTGTCCCTGATCCCCCACCTTGTCCCCGATCCCTCGCTGTTCCTGCCCTGGAACCCACAGGGCAGGAATTGCAGCTCCCAGCAGGAATCTCATAGATACTTGGTACTGCTCTGGGACTGACACAAAGACTAAACTGGAATAAAATGCTATTTTCACTTATACATCATGCCATCACGTGATCAGTGGGGCACAGAAGCTGCCAGTTTTGCCCAACACACAGAATTTTAATCTCAGGACTGTAACATACTTCTGGTGAAGTCACTTTGGACCTCACATTGTCAGCAAAACCAGAACAAAGCCAAAGGTTTTCAGCTAAACACACATGAGATAAAACAAACCAGAGGCCAAGAGCATGTGAATTTACAGCTAACTACTCCCAGGCAGCGACTCTGGTCTTGGCTAATTTCAACATCAGAAAATGTTTTTCCAGGAAGGACTCAGAAATGAGCTGAGTCTTTTAGAAAAGGAAAGAAGCCAAGTTGTCCTTTTTCATTCTTACAGTGAAAAGGGAATTCTCAAAGTCCTTTTCTAGAAAAGGAAAGGCTACATTTAGTTCAAATGCTGGAAATCCAAATCATTTTGCTCAGGTACAGCTTTGGGTTCTTTCATCTATTGGCACTGACTGGGAAACGTCCCTTCCTCAGCTGCTCGGAGAGGCACAGCCTCTACCTGAAGAAGAAGAAAGGTGAGTATTGCTTTGAGGCTGTGCAAGGGTGCATCACTGCTCTGAGCTGCCCCACGGACACACCTCTGGGCACTGACCCACGGGGAGTGCAGGGCACAGCACAAAGAGGAGTGACATGAGGCTGCTTTAGGACCACCCACTCACTCCTTCCGACAGGTGACCAGTGCCTGATTCTCTGCTATGAAACAAAGCAAAAAACGTGCATAATGTTTGCAAATTCAGATGAAAATCTTCTGTGATTAAGTACAACATTTACTGCAAATAAATCCAGTGTTTAGAGTTGTTTTCCAGGTGCTTTGCACATAAACAAGGCTTTATTAACATGCTGGCAGAGGTTTAAAAGCTGTTTAATTGCACAAGTTCCCACTGGCTCAGGGCTGGCAGGGACAATGCAGCAGGACAAACCAGCTGGACTTCGATCCAGACCAGCTTCTGGCCACAGGGTTCCAGCTCATAACTACAGCACCAGCCCAGGTTACAGCACCTCACAGAGCTGAGCTTCCTTGGGAAACCATTTGTGCATGTGCACTGACAAGTGCCTTCAGCCCTGAGACACCACTGAGAAAAAAAATCATTTTCTCTTCATATTAAAAAATGCTGGAAAACAGGAAATTGGGGCAAATGTTGTAGAAATAAAAACAACATTGCTGGGGTTTGTGAACAGAGCTGCTGAACATGTGGCTCAAGAACTGCTGAAAGAATTAAGTACACATTCCTTTCAGCTTGATTCAACAATTTTCTTTATGTACAAATTGCAGCATTAAGCTGACTGTTGTGGAAAATTTACCAGCTTTTGGCAGAGGCTTACCAGCTTTAAACAGAAAGCTCTCAGCCTGCATTCACAACTTGCTGTAATTTTACCCAAGATCAGCATTAAATTCTTTATTGATCTGATTATTTCCTGTTGCTAGATTTAACCAGTCAAAACCAGAGTCATTGCCATGTCCTGATGAAAGTTTTTCGTACAGCAGTGATGTATTGTACCTAGAGCAGCAATGTGTTGTACCCACAACCTCTCTAAAATCAGTGATTTTTCCTATTGCAACAACAGAAGTCAGCCATGCTTTTGAGTTTGACCTGTATTCAATTAAAGACTCGGTAAGACAGTCAAAGTTTGAGATTCCTAATGCAGCACATTTAATTTCCGGATGCACGCCAAGGAATAAACAGAAAAGAACATTTATTTTAGTGGCTGTCGAGTTGCTTCCAAGTGCTCTCTATCCCACATCCCTCACATGATAAATAAAACCAGATCATGCTGGGCTGAGTGCAAGGGATCCCAAATCCCAGAGCCTGACTCCTCACCAGAGGATCCCTGCTTGCCCAGGTGTCCCAGGGGACCCTGCAGCATCTCCTGCCCCTGGAAATGCCAGGCAGGGGCTGCAGGTGAGGAGCACAGTGCTCCCCTAGCCTGGCACCAGGGCCTGGCCCAGCACACTGTCCCTTCCCTGTGCTCCCCAAAATGATGGAATTTGCAGTAAGAGTTATGCCAACAGCAACAGGGAGACATGAAACTGGAGTAAGATGTAGGACGAATAAATGGAGGTTTATTGTATTTTGATATGTACCAAAGCATCAGATTTCTTGACTTTCAGCACAGCAGCTGGATATTCTATAGGAGGCTTTTATGGAAGAAAATGGTGTTTTGGAATAGTCTGCAGCATTCATCCTCGGAGAGTTTATTACTTTCAGTAATGGAAAGGACATTGGATCCAACGGACAGTCCCGACACAAACCAACATACAGAGAAGTCTGAAACACACATTCCAAAACAAATGGAACACGAGAGCAGGCCCTCAGGGAACCAGTAAGGAAATGCTCTGCCCCTCACCAGCCCCTTCTTGCTTTACACTGCCCCTAACAGAAAACTTTTGTTCCGTCCAGCACTGCTGAAGGGTGCCCAGCCCCGTACACCCAGCTCAGGGTCAGCAGGACATGCCAGCAGGGCTGGTCCAGTGACAGCATTTCCTCCCCCGTCCCCCCTCATCCCAGTAAATACCCACATGTGGAGCCAGATCCCAGAGCAGGGTAAAAGCTGACAGCCCAGGGTTGGGGCAAGGCCCTGTTCCACACTTGGCTTAGTGCAATGGCAACTACCAGAAAGCATTCCCCACGTAAATAAATGCTGCTACAAATATAAGTCGATAAACTTCTTTGGTGTGTCAGATTGCACTCTGGTTTCCTGGAACTGAAGGAGAATTCACTTCACTGATAAAAACAAGTTTGTAGGAACCTCTGGGCCCGGGGGACCTGGATTTATGCCATTACCAATGCATCCACAGCTTAGAGCTACCACACCAAGATAAAGCTCAAAATATTCTATAAATATCTTTAGTGATATAATTAATTCAAAATTGCCCATTTCCCTGTAATCAGTAAGTCGGCAGCACGATCCAAGGAGCACAGGCCTTTAACCAGCACCTGTACTGGGTTTACTGGGAATGCCACAGGTGGTCATTCCAGTTCAGCAGTGCTGCTCCTGCTCATCACCCTCATGGTACCCAGGACACTCCTGCTTCAGACATGAGGCCTCCAAATCGTGTCACCTGTTACAGTGAACTTCTTTATATGCTTCAGCAGACTTCAGACATTTCTAGCATTACATTTAAAAACATCAATTTTTTTAAAAGGGTGAGTCACATTACTTTGTGCAACAGTTCAGATGCACAAGCACGAGGTTAAACACAACCTGGACAACCAGTCTTCAGGACACAGAGAAAAAAACTGCACAATATTACTCAGTGCTGGAGCATAATTAGCCAACACAGACTTCAGAAACCTCATCTGGAGATATTTGTGAGGTGGTTTTTGGACTAGACCTTGATTTTGCCTGTGGTGATCCACTTTAAACCAGAACATAAATAAACTTATTAAGTCTAATAAATGACACCACAGCTCTAGCATGGTTTAAACATTGAACCACCCCACATCCACAGCTCAAAGCACAGCAGTTCATGAGTGTTTAATTTGTCATAGGACACAGCCACTACCAGAGCTTTGGAAAGCCAACAGCCACCCAGGAGTCCCTGTGAACCATTAAGGAAGCCATAGGAAAATATTGTTAAGACAAAAGTAGCAGGAGAGACAGTGGGAGACCATTATCCAGCTATAACCTCATTGTCTCAATTAGGAGAATTACAAATTTTTAAAGGATTTTTAGGTATTCTCAACTACTTGAAAGTGGTGGAGAATTACGCTGCTGAACATACAAATGGGGAAAAAGGAGAAAATGTCAAGTTTGAACTCTCCATTTTTCACTTTTTAATCCATATCACACTTTCACGTGCCTTCTCTTCCCAAATAATTCTTCACATGCTATTCCAGAGAAAAATTATCGCACCCCTTAGAGCCAAAGGTTTTAAAAGGGCCCAGCACGTGACCATCCCCTCTGCCTTCATCAGCTTATCAATGCCAGTTCTCCACAAACCCACCATTGCTTCATTTAGCACACACAGCCCTGGAATCCACACGTTTACTTTTTGCTGGCATAGCTATAGGAGGAAAGTCTTCTAATGCAAGTTAAATTTACACAGGAGAGCATAGTCCAATTTTATGTGACCCATCATAGCAAGTTCCGCAAGTAAATTACATTTATCAAGTAAAAAACACTCTTAATCTCTACATTGCCAACATGAAGACCTCAGAGTAGCATTCAGGCTTCCTTACCTGCAGAACAGGCATCTTTGCTCCCCTTCTCCCCGCAGTTCAGCCCAGAAGAGCTCTCACTTTCTAGTCTTGACCTTGACTTTTAAAGACTTGTACAGTAATTCCTGCATTCGTGAGCCTTCCCACCCCCTGCTATTGCTGGTCTGCAGTCACAGGCCTCAAAACAGGGACTAAGTCACAACAGAGAACACTTGGCCCTACCAAGCAGGGTCAAACCCTGTGCCTGCCTTAAATAGTCCCAGGGGTTTTTGTGCCTGGCAGCAGGCACCTGCGCCTCATCCTTTTACACCTGAAAATGATGCAGCTCTCTGGCTGATCAGAACTGCTGACAAACTGAGAGCAGCACCAATCTGATGGGCAGGGGAAAGGCTGCAGCTGACACCTGGACTCTGCTTTGAAATTGTTTGTTTAATTCTCGCTGGGAAATAAAACACAATTCAGAAAGACACTCTCACCCGTAACTTGGGAATAAACAGCCATGCCTCATCTCCCTTACCCAGAGATATCTGTTGGCTTCTTTGGGTGAGGGTAGGGAGTTGGTTAGGTTTCTTTGGGGAGGTTCTGTTTGTTTTTTAAACAATTTAGAAGATGAATTAAAGACCAGTATGCAGGGCCATCTTCGGAAGATGACAAATTGTTATTCCAGCACAAGCAAAAAATTTGTTCAGCAAAGATCAGCTTCTGGTTTGCTTTCAGTTGGCTGGGAGGTGTTCAGGTTCTTGTTAATGAACCGCAGAACATTTTCCTTTAACCACTGCATTAGACCTATAGGTTATGGGGGCTATAGATTTGTAAGCTTGCTGCCTTATCCTGTGGATGTAAATCCGTGATGTATAGTGGCCATCAAGAAACAGGGACATGCCTGGTTAAGCACCCTCACAATATAACTCCAGAGAGCAAGACAGAGACCTCCAAAATCTCTGCTTCAGTGCCGCATTTGCAATTCAAACCATGGAAAAGACACTCCAGCTAATGTTTAAGATGAGTGTTGAAAACATCCAGCCTGCACCTGCAGAAGTGCTTTAGCAGGAGTGCCTGGAGTGGATTCGCAGGTGACTGTGTCTGCCTTACAGGAGATTAAAGATCTCACTGAGAGCACAGGAACCAGCGATGGAGCGTGTCATTGCAGATCAAACATGGAATTACCCTGGCTGAGGATCTGCTCCAGTAACGAGGAGAGCAGATCTTCCTCAGGCATACCAAGTGTCAAACAGGCTTTTCCTCTAAACCAGAGTGACAGACACCCCTCCCTTCATGCCCACCTCCAACAACTGCCCATGTGAAAGAGAAAGGTGTCACAGCTTTCCAGACAAGAAAATACAGACCTTTTTCAACTCCACAGGTTCTGGTCTGCATGTTGGGATGAGATGCATCCAGCAGGAGCTCTCGCTGTGGGTGCCCACACCGTGGATGATTTACAGAGTCCCAGGCCATCTGTGCTGGATGGAGTTCAAAAGCAGCAGCCAGTGGGGGTCCCTGGCCCTCCACACCTGGTGTGGACATCAACGACAGCCCATCCCAACCAGGAAAAGATGGATTGCCTCCAGCCCGCCCAGCTGAGGGAGCACAGGCAGGACAGAAGGAGTCTGGAGCATGTGGCTGCGGGGCACTGCTGGGGACAGGAGGGGACAGGAAGGCAGCCATGGCCCAGTCTCCTTTACCACATCCATTCCTCTGACGTGCTGCTCGGTTCCCTGGAGCGCAGCATTCACTGCCCTGTGCTCAGCACCCCACTGCCCACGCAGACAGGGCTGACTGTCCCAAAATCAATATTTGCACAAATACATCGGCAGCTCCGAACACTGAGCGTGCTTCCAGAATCGGTTGCTGCTTTGCTGGGAGCTTGTCCAGCTCATTACAATGGAACTAGAATGTCTGACTGTGGCTTTGAGCCACAGGAGAGTTGTACCTAAGTGTGTTATTTTGAAAATTCCCAACAAGGCACTCGGAGGGTCATGTCATCCTTTTCAAGGCACCCAGCATCCCACCGAGGCATTGAAAGAATTTGGCCAGCAAGAAGCTGTGAAGGAGGAGAACAACATGAAAACATTTCACAAAGGCCCTTTAAGGAGAATTGGCACAATGTAGAGAGAAGAGAGAGCATGAGGAGGGATAAACTGAGGCGGAGTGGGAATGCTGTGTTGCAGGAAGAGAGGCACCTGCAGTGCTGCCCGGGGAAACAGCCGGGATTATATCACAAGGGAACAGGGGTATGAGGGAGGGACCAGGCAATGTCTGCAATGGAAGAACAAATTAAAAAGCAAACTTCATCAAATAAAACCCAGATACATATTTCAGGTACATAATTAAGATTAGAATTGCATAAAAACCCCTATTGCTGACACTGATGCACGGAACACATCAGGGTGGTGTTCTCCAAAGCTCCGTTCTGCCTCCTTAATATAATTTCTATTGACTCCTGTAAATAAAGAGATCATCCACTATTTCTGTCAAGATCCCAGGTCTGTGGATCAGCCCCACCACAATTTTCTCGGAGGAAGCTGAAGATCACCTCAAGATCCAGAGCCTCACACAACAACCCCGATGGGCATGAACTGCATCAGCTGAAATTGTGCTCCTATTTTGATACATACAATTTGCTATGCAGATCCAGTTCACAAACACTTCCTTCAGTCAGTTTTCCTCTTCCCAGCACTCCTGAGCTCACACTCAGTCAACACTTTCTTGCCAAAATATAGTTTCACTTAACAAAAAGCTCCCTTCATTCTCCCTAGTAACGAATTCCAGCTAAACCAATGTCTTAATGTCAGCCATGGGCCAGAATTGCCAGCAAAGCAGTGAGCTCGGCACAGGTTTGTACAACCATTGTGTTCTCTGTAAGGCCTCCCTGGGAAATCCCAACCACATTATAATAAAATATTCCACATGTTCCTCAGCTGCCTTCTGGAGGGAGAACTTTGTATCTCTTGTAATTTAATGCTCTGCCTCTCAGAAGTGAGAGTTGCAGCTTAATGACAACAGACAGCATATCCTGAGATGAAAACTCTGTTTTTAGAACATTGACAAGGTCCATGGACATTTAAAATATTTGGTTTTATTTTAATGCAGATTTTCAGATATGTGTTTTCGGAAAACGTTCTCAGAAGTGACTTCAGTTCCTTGTCTACCTTGTCTACAAATTATGGAGACTGATACAAATCATTAAAAAATGTCTTTTACCTCATGTTTACACAAAGCACAGCATTGGAATGTGTCACTCCAGAAGCCTTGACCTCAGTCATCCAGAAGAAAAAATTTGATGAATTGAAAGAAAGCAATTGATGCTTTGCTTTCCAGACAGTAATTAAGATGGAGAAAATGCACCTAACAAGAGCCTGTCACCCTCTCTGTCACTCAGAGGAGCAGAATTCAGGGTGAGCTGTCGGGATTTTCCCTGTTCTCAGGGTAGCACCTAAAAATGCCACCTCAGGATTTAGTGCAGGGATCGGTTGAGGTGTTGCTTTTTTTTCTGAGACCCAAAGTGCCAGTCACATGAGTAGGTCAGTGTTTCTTGGCCCCAGCTCCCGTGCTGAATCAACATGAGGCCATCCATGTTTCACCGAGGCAGCCCCTGGGATGATAACACACACCAGCCAGTGAATTCCACGAGTAAAGTTCTAACTGGATTACACAGAACACCCCATCCCTACCAACCCTCCCGAACTCCCACAGCTCACGTTTGATTTTGAACTCGTCTGAACAATTTTAGAACCTTTAAAAATATATTTGAGGCTTTATCTTATCTGTAAAGTTTCGTTTTACGTCTTCAGTCGAACTCCTCCTAGAAGGAGGTTTGCCCTAGAATGACACACTTTCAGCAGAAAGGTGCTGTCAGTCGAGTTTGTGGCTCTTACAGACACCTCTGAGCCGGAAAGCAGGACCCGAAGCCCTGACAGACGCCGTGTACAACGAGAGGAAGCTCGTCCCTCCAAAACCGAACTGAAGGCGTCATCAGCCGGTTTTTGGAGGAGCCATGCACGAACTCCCCCCGGACAGCAAACGCTCCTTGTCTGCGAGGGCAGCCGAGCCCCGGCGGGGCGGGGGATGCGGGGTTCCCGTGCGGGGACAGCGGGGCCGCGGGGCGCGCAGGGAGCGGCGCTGCCGGGTCCGCAGCATCCCCGGGAGAGGCGGCGACGGCGGGCGCTTCTCCCCTCTCCGCCTCGCAGCGAGCGGTGCCGATCGGGCTGCGGGGAGCCCGGGCGGGCCGGCAGCGTCCTCCCGGGAGGAGGAGTCGGTGGCGGGTTTGTCCCTTCCCTGCCCGGCTCCGGAGGTGGGGACGCGCAGGTGAGGACGCGCAGGTGGGAACGTGCGGCCGGTCCCGGTCCCGGGGAAGCGCCGAGGGTTTGTGCGAGGGATGCGAAATGGGTTAATTTTGCTTGGAATAGTTCCTGGCGGGGAAGGAGCTGACGTGTGGAGACGCCTCCGGGGGATGAGCCGCCGGCGGAGACGGGAACGCTCCGCACAAGGCGGCCAGGTCCGCAGCCGGGATACACGGCGGGCACCGGCTGCAGCTCCCCCGGCTGCTCCCTGCGGGATCCCGGCTCTTCCTGTGAGCGGCAGCTCCTGGCACATCGCGCCGGACAGGGGCACAGTGAGGCAGCTGTCAAATGACAACGCTTTAGGTCACGACACAGACCCGTCGCTGAGGGGAAACCCGAGAGTTTGGGGGCTGGTTCGTGGGTGGGTTTTTCTTTCAAGTTAAAAATTCTTTCTTGCTTATGGCTTGAACCCGAGCGGCTCAGCTCGGCTGTCGCTGTAAGTGCCCGTGTGCTCTGTTTCCCCTGCAGGAACCCGTCCGCCCGCCTCCGCTGCTGGGGATGGCAGCGTAGGATCCCCGCAGGATGGGGGCCCCGCGCAGGGAACGGCCCCGCTGGCTGGGGACCCTCCTGGCCGCCTGCCTGGCCACCCTCCCGGGCATCACCGCCTGTCCCCGGCCCTGCGCCTGCCACGGCTCCGCCGAGCTCCACTGCACCTTCCGCTACTTCACCGCCGTGCCCCCGCGCATCCCCGCGGACGTGCAGCGCATCAATCTGGGGTACGTGCAGCTCCGGCACTTGAATACTCAGACCGCTTGCCTTTCAACACTTTGCACAGCAATAATTAACTTCCCAGATTTAGGGCTAAAAATTAACCAAAGCAATAGGTAAGTCTCTAGAGCTTAATGTTCTGCAGTGCTCAGCAGTGGCTGCAGTCACAGCCAGCAATGCCCGAGACCACCCACACTAAGGAGAAATTTTGGGGATCTAGCACAGGGCACATGAGAACTTCAGAAAGTTTTGAACTTAACTTTCCTTTATATTACCTGAACGTGTTGTGTCTGTAGCATGGAACTTGGAAGAAGTCTGAAATAGATTTCTCTCTGGGAAAGGATAGTTCAGAGCTCAGAAAGTGGACTGGAAAAGGAGCACGTGTATTAAAATCTGCAGAGTCTTTGCTGTGATGTAACACCAAGGTTGGGGGTTAGATTCCCGAATGAGCCATTCACTTAAGGGCTGGACTCGATGATCCTCCTGGGTCCCTTCCAATTCAGCCTTTTCTGTGATTCTGTCACTTAGAATGTCCCACAGCGTTAGGCCCTGTGCTTTCATCTGCTGAGTTCAAGGGGAATTTCACTTGTCTGGCCTTGTCAGCCTTCATGGTGGTTCTGTTCTCTGTGTGGTTAAAGGAGCAGGGAATGGATCATATCCAGGCTTGTCTGCCCCCTTCATGCAGTTTCTAGCAAGTGTCCTCTCTCTTAAATCAAACAAGACCCATCGGCAATATTTGTCTGATCTGTGTATCATTTTTGATACACATAACCTTTGAACTATCCAGATGTGTCTGTGGAAAATATACAAGGAATTTTTCACTGAAGTGGTAGCAAAGCGAACACAGACAGATGTGTTTCATGCTTGCTGTCACTCTCCCCATCCACTGGGAATTCACCATCAGAACACTGTCCTGGAAAAGTGACCACCTTTTGTACCATCATGAAGGAGTGACTTTGTTTCATCTTGGCAAGGGGACACACTTACCTTTAGCTGTTCCCAAAGAGTGGTTCTTTTGTTTTGGGTTGGTTGGATTTAAAAGGTGTGAGTCGGGGCTGACTAAACCCATCCTGTACAGCTACAACAGCCTGCGAAAACTGAGCCCCATGGACTTTGCTGGCCTGGAGAAACTGGAGTTACTGATGCTGCACAGCAATGAGATCAATACAATCCCCGAGAAGGTGTTCAGAGATTTACATTCACTGCAGGTAAGAACTAAATGACCTAGTGTTACTTTTTGTTATGACTCAACTTTCAGTGATACTGGTAAGCAGCCATAGAGCAGCCTTCTGCAGCATTTCGGTTTCCTGTTTCTAACTGTATTCACATGAAAGTCAACGGCCTTCAAAATCCAGTATCCTAATGGGAAATGTCTTTCCTTCCCAGGTGGGCACTCAGGTACAGGGTAAAGAGCATGACAAACACATTGGTAGCTATCTCTCAGCTGTATCTTAGCAAGCAACTGCAGTCAAAACTCTCTTTATACAGAGGAGAAAGATTGCAAAGCTCCAACTACTGTGTCTGAAAAAGGAAACTTGTCATTGTTAATTTGTTAGTCAGTTTGGGGCTTTTTGAGGATTGTTTTCCATTGAGATTTCCCTTTCCCTTCAGTACAATCCTGTCTCTTTTTAGCCTTCGTGAAAAAAAAGCCCCCACTGCGCAGAAACTTAACACACTGCATATAAACACTTCAGTTCTTTAAAGAAACTCCAGTTCCCTGGCATTCCTGGTCTGGTGAAGAACTTTCACAGCACAGAGCAACCTTCAGCAGCATTCATTAGGGGTCCTATAACTTTAACAAGGCTTAATATTATGCATTTGTTACTTTTTCATGAACAGGTCTTAAAAATGAGTTACAACAAGGTCAGAGTGCTTCAGCAGGATATATTTTATGGCCTGAACAGCTTGGTACGGCTGCATGTGGACCACAATCAAATTGAATTTGTGAATCCCAATGTTTTCTATGGACTCACTTCCTTGAGGCTGGTCCACCTGGATGGAAATTTACTTCAGCAGCTTCATCCAGACACTTTTGTCACCTTGCGCTATAGTCAAATATTCAGAATATCCTTCCTGAAGCACATCTCTCTGTCTGACAATGTGCTGACTTCACTGCCACAAGAAATGTTTTCCTACATGTCAGAGCTCGAGAGCATTTACCTCCACGGAAACCCCTGGTCCTGTGATTGCAGCCTGCAAGCGTTCGCAGAGTGGGCACAGGAGAGACCAGGTGAGCTGAAGGCTTTGTTTATGCTCTTTAATCCTGCTGTAGTATCTTATTCTTCCTGATACAGGTAATTGTCCTTTATTCATCTATTTATTCTCTCAGAAAAGACTGGAAGATAGGATTTTTGTAGGTGTGTGTAATCAGGATAAAGAGATTAATACCACTCCATTTCCCGGATTAAATGAACCTAGTGCCCTTAACGCATTCCCAGGTGCAGCTTTCCTTAATGGAGAATTTTCCTTGGCCAGTCCAAAGCTTCTGTGCACGAGGAGAATCCACAGGGAACGCAATAATTTTTATGGAATTGGCAAGAGCAAGGCCCACATTGTACTTGATTCTTTAAAAAAAGATAAGGAACTTAAGGGACTCAAGGACTTTCTCTGCTGCTG
Organism: Cnemophilus loriae; assembly: GCA_013397755.1. NCBI lineage: Eukaryota > Metazoa > Chordata > Aves > Passeriformes > Corvidae > Cnemophilus > Cnemophilus loriae. The sequence continues at coordinate 174,752 of VZTF01003195.1, forward strand.
CTATTCACATGTCACTTCAAGCTTTAGTTTTATTTTATTCAAAAGAACCACTTGTTAGTAGCTATATGTCATTTTTAATAGTAAAACTTGTAGCACAGAAGCTTAACAAAGTTTTCTTCCCTTCAGATGTTATAAAGTGCAGAAAAGAGAGAAGTTCTGGTGTCCAGCAATGCCCAGTCTGTGCTAGTCCCAAAAACCATAATGGGAAAAGTTTAGTGGATCTTCCTTCTGCGTCTTTCACCTGCACTAAGCCAGTCATCCTTGAATCCCTGAAATCCAGAAACCTCACGGTGCCAGATGATGGGGATTTCAGTTTCGTGTCTCCTAAGGACTTAATAGCTCCGATAGGGTCTGTGGTTTTGAATATGACTGACCAAGCAGGAAATCGAGGCAACTTGGTTTGCAATGTCCAGAAACCCAAACAAATGTCTCCCATCTCATTTGACAAAAATGGCCTCAGCACAGTGCTCAAAACCTCGTTCTCAGCATTCCTGGTGTGTGGCATTGATTATGGACACATCCAGCAGCTGTGGAGCATCCTGGCACTGTACAGCAATTCTCCCTTGAAACTGGAGCAAACTGTGCGGGCAACTGACGTGCCTTTTATTAGCTACAAATATAAGCAGATCTACAGTGAGAAAGATGAACTTTTCACCAATATCGAGGCTGACCTGCGAGCTGACCCAGCCTGGCTGATGCAGAGCAAAGTGGCGCTGCAGCTGGACAGGACAGCCACCACGCTCAGCACGCTGCACATCCGCTACTCCACCCATGCCCAAATCAGTTTGCCCAGCGATGACGAAAACCAGGTGAGAAATAACTGGGCCATCATTTCCAGGGACAACAGCACCCAAACAGAGCACACTGTGCTGGTCGGGGGCACCGTGGAACTGGGGTGCCAGGCAGCTGGGGAGCCAGCTCCCACCGTGGAGTGGCTACTGGCTGATGGCAGCAGAGTGCAAGCTCCTCACATCAGCGAGGACGGGAGAATCATAGTCCTTCAAAGCGGGACGCTGACGCTGCGGATGGCTGACGTGTTCGACACGGGGCTCTATCACTGCCTCAGCACCAACCACAACGACGCCGACGTGCTCACGTTCCGAATTACGGTGGTGGATCCTCACGTGGAACACAATGGTGTAAATGGAGCCCAGCTGTCGGCTGCCTTTGGCAGTACACTCCACCTTCCCTGCATATCCACAGCTGCTCCAGATGCTGCCCTTACCTGGGTGTTACCTAAGCACACAGTTCTTCGTCAGTCTGTAGGAAACAAACATATTTTTGCCAATGGCACCTTGAGAATACAAGGGGTGATGGAGCAAGACGTGGGCTACTTCCAATGTGTTGCGGCCAACCAGTACGGTGTTGATCTTTTGGTTTTCCAAGTGCTAATGAGACAGGATGAAACTGCTCTGAAGAAAAAGCATGGAGCTGTGGGAGAGTGGGAAGAGGGCTCTGGCAATGAACTGCTGCACCCTGCTGCAGCACGGAGACATCCCTCAGCCACTCCAGCCACCCTGACAGCTCCTGGGGAATCTGCTGCACCAGTAGCCAGCAGCCAGGGTGCACAGAGTGCGCGTCAGAGGAACAGTCACGGGAAAATGCCTCACTGGCCCTACGGAGACAGAACAGGCAGGCGGTTCAGGGGACACAGGAGACAGTTTGTTTCCTCAAGCAGGAGAATTGATCCACAGCGCTGGGCAGCCTTGTTGGAGAAAACAAAGAGGAACTTGACAGTGACAGACAAACGAGGAGAAGTTGCAACAGAACCACCCATTCAAGTCCATAAGCTCTCAGAGGTACCTGAGGATGAAGAGACATCTGGTGATCTCATGTCTCCAGAAGAAAAATTCATGATACCTGCAACAGAGAGATCCCCAGTATCTGCTCTGGGGAGAGCAACAGAACTCACGATCACTGCAGGGCCCGAGGAGATCACAAACCACACCCCTGCCAGGAACACCTCCCTCCTGCTCACAGAGCCATTAACTCCCCTACCCTCACCTCTTCCACGCTCTGTGGCACCTGGCAGCAAAAGGCCGCAAACACTTCCAAAACCTACAGACTCATGGGAAACATCTGATTTGAGTCAAATATCAGAAAATGGTGTAAAACAATCACCTGTATCAAGTACAACATCCACATTCCTCCCTGCTGGGCAAAAGTCGATATATTCTGGGGAAAGTAATAACCAGCATGTAAAGTCTGCATCCATGACACTCATGACAGAAGCCACAGGCACCAACAAGGCTGTAACTCCCCAAAACAAAGCAGACAAGTTACATATTTTCACTGAGGCTATTGATAAGGTTTCCACCAAAACAGATCACCAGGTCCCTGTGACGACAGTCAATGCACCAAGCTCTGAATTTGGCCCCATTTATTTTCATAGTACTCAGAAGGGAGGAACCCCTAAGTCATCATTGGCCTCAACTTTAGCTACTCATCAGCAAATTCAGGTTATCCAGGACATTCCAACTCATCCACCCCAGCTCCAGCAGCATTATGGAAGACGAAGGAAAATTTCTGGTCGGAGACGAATTGTTAGACCAGGACGTATCCCAGGTACGAAAGAGCACCGATACAATTTTGGGAGGCCAGGGTCTGCCAGAGGAAGTACAGCTGTGGCTACAGGTGTTCAACTGAATACGAACTATGTATCAAATGTACCAACCTTAAATAACTTAAGCAGTTCCATCAATCCATTTAGCCCAGAAGCACCCCAGTCTTCCCCCTCCACCATGAATATGCCATTGGAGCACCCCATGGATACCCATCAAAACACAGCATTCCTCAAGGAGGAGGAAAACAAACACAGTGCAAGGCAAAAAGCTGCTACCACAGTCGTGTCTGTCACTACAAAGGACACTGCCACTACTGCAACCAGTGGATTGGGTGTAATGGATTTGAAGCCAACAGTTACACACGTTATTACTCCTCAAACTGACACCAGAGTCACCAAAGCTAAAATATTCAGACTGGGAGGAAGGAGAGGTCAGAGGAGAAAGAGGCCTCCTAAAACAACTGCCCCACAGCGTGTGGCTGCAGCCCACAGCACTGCAGCCACCCATGCAGCGAGCACAGCCACCCCCACAGTGACAGCAGGTACATCACCAGCTGTGCCTCCAAGCCTTACACCTGCAAAACCTCTCCCTGGGAGTGTCAGTGCAGTCTCCATGACCAAACCACCAGCACTGGGGACCCCTGACACCCCCGAGGCACCTCAGCACAGGCCCACGGCAGCCACACAGATGTCAGCAACCCCAGGCACCTGGAGCAACACCCAGGCAGCAATGTCACTGCCTGGCAGTGTGACTGCTCAGAGCCCCACCGTGGCACTCCAAACCACACCAGTCACACAGAGCAACACCCAGCTGGTCACATCACCAGCTGCTAGTCCTGGCCAGACCCCCACCATGGGTCTCCAAACCTCACCGTGGCTGGACGAGCCCTCTGGTGCCACAAGTGCCCAACCTGCTGCAGTCAGTGTCGCATCAGGGCCAGAACCTGCTCAGCACATCAGAGCCACTGCCATGGCAGGAGAAAAATCCTACCTGAAAATAGGGGAGGGAGTTGTCCAGGAAAACCAGGCAGCACAGCCCACATTCCCAGCAAGAACCGTGCCAAGTGCTCCTGCTGCAGTCACTGCTCCCAGCACCCGGCATCCCTCCCCTCTGCCAGCCCCGACCGCAGCCGTGCCGCCCGCACCCACCGCCGGAGCCTCCTCGGCCCCGCGGGGGGATGTCCCGCTCCAGCCCAGGCCAGCTCCCAAGGGCACAGAGAGGGGCACCACGCTGCAGCCACCACAGGTCGCATCTGCCCGGGCAAGGGACAAGGACAGCTCTGTCAGGGGCTGGTCTGAAACGCGACAAGATCAAGAAACCACCACCACCCCCAGTCTCATCACCTTAGGTTCTGCAAGCAGAAACCATTTTTCTAAGCCCAGAATAGTCGGAGGGAAACTGGCTGCTTTCACTCTGCTGGCGAATTCTGATGCTTTTATTCCTTGTGAAGCTACTGGGAACCCCCTTCCAACAATACAGTGGACCAAGATACCATCAGGTGAGCTTGATAAACCTCTCTAGAATTTACCTTCCATTAGTCTTGTAATTTGGCACCTCTTCTGTGTGCCAAACTCAAGCATTGCTTCATTTCAGAGTACTGTGAAATACCAGTGACAGGTAAACTTGGAAACAGTGACAGAAACTCGCTGGAGCATCTTAGAGCTGATTCTGGAACAGCTCTTTAGTGAAATGATTTTTTTAAAAATAAAAATCTATGTTTAACTATAATTCCTTGCTCTTTGTGGGAAGAATTCAATATTTATTGTACATTACCTGCTATCCCAGAACAGTGAGACAAGTGAAAAGAAAAATGTGGTAAAACCCACTCAAATCCAGTTACAGCTGTTCCAGGTTTGGAGTGCAAAGCCCCATCTGCTTTATCCAAACTTCGTCTCTGCTGGAGATTCCACTTCATTCTTACTTTAAAGCTTTGTCATTCTATATGCAAAATAGTCTGATGTCTTTCCATTTTATCGCTCTTGTCTTGGTTATTTGGGCAAAGCAGACCAGGAGAGGGTATTTGGGAGTGAGGAAAACGAAACAAGAGGCAGGCTGTGACCGGCTGTGCCTCCGTCCCTTGTTCCGCAGGGCGCGATGCTCCGGGACGCGGCGGAGCCGGCAGGTGGGCGGTGTTCGCCAACGGGACGCTGTCCATCCCCCGGGCGGGGCTGGAGGACCGCGGGCAGTACCTGTGCACGGCGGCCAACGCGCTCGGCGAGGCTCGGCTCCTGGTCACCCTGTCCGTGGTGGCCTACCCGCCCCGCATCGCCGGCGGCCGGCACCGCCTGCGCACCGCGCACTCCGGCAGCACCGCGGCACTGGCGTGCAAAGCCGAGGGCAGGCCCCCTCCCACCATCTCCTGGGTTCTGGCAAACAACACCCACCTCTTCCCCTCCTCCGCGGGAAATGACAAAGCCCACGTGGAACCAGACGGCACTTTGGTTATCCGGGCGGTCACTGTGTACGACAGGGGCCTCTACACGTGCCTGGCCGAGAACCCTGCGGGCACCGACACGCTGGCTGTGAAGCTGCAGGTCGTCGCAGCCCCTCCCACCATCCTGGAGGAGAAGAGACAGAATGTGGCAGGAATGGTGGGGGGAAGCCTGAAACTCCCTTGCACCGTGCAAGGGAGCCCTGAGCCCACCGTGCACTGGGTGCTCCCTGACGGCACGGTGGTGAAACCGCTGCAGTTGGTGCACACGAGGCTGTTCCTGTTCTCCAACGGCACCTTCCACCTGAGCAGCATCGCCCCTTCTGACAGCGGCAACTACGAGTGCATAGCCACCAGCTCCACGGGCTCGGACAGGAGGGTGGTCAGCCTGGTGGTGGAGCACAGAGAGACACTGCCAAAAATAGCCATCGCCTCTCAAGAACTGACTCGGCTGAATTTTGGGGAGAGGTTGCTTCTGAACTGTACAGCAACGGGAGAGCCCAAGCCCAGGATAATCTGGAGGTTGCCCTCCAAGGCTGTTGTGGACCAGTGGCACAGGTATGACCCTTTTTTTCCTCCACCTCTTTGGAACTTCGAACACTGTCTCCTCTGGTGCTCACATAAGAGCCTAGTACAGCACTAGAACACTGTGAACTAAACCAATTTTTAAGCATTTAAGAGTGGTGAAACATCTGTTACAATGGCATCTATATCTAATAACAGATCTAATAATACATCACATCAATTGCTATAAGTGGGTGAGGTCTCAAATAGGTACAAGTCATATTTGAATTAAGGTAACTACTGTCATCATGCACTGGCTGACTGCTGTCAGTTTAGAGAAGGAGAAGTTACTTGTAGAAGATTTGTGAAGTAGGGCTCAGGAGGGAGATGTTTCTTTTGTCTCTGCCAAGTCTGCCTTTGGGGGTCTCCCCACACCCCCTCCCACAGTAACACTTCTCCTCCACCGTAGGAGAGACAGCCTCAACTCAGGGTGCTCCCAGCAGAGTCAGCACCGCTCACATCCACACAACACCAAAACTGACAATGACATCAGGGTAGGACCCATTGGGTGGGCAGGGGGCGTGGGCACAGTGCCTTTGGAAAGAGCTTCTGTGTTGTATCGTGCTGTTAACACGTTCAGTCCCTTCCAGTGCTCAGTATTCACCCCCAGCACTTGTTTCCATAATTCTTTTCCTCTCTCTCTCCCCACAAAAGAATGGGAAGTCGGATCCATGTCTACCCCAATGGATCCTTGGCTATTGAGGCAGTTACGGACAAGGACGCAGGTGACTATCTGTGTGTCGCAAGAAACAGAATTGGGGATGATCTGATACTGATGAAAGTCAGCATCACAATGAAACCAGCCAAGATTGACCACAAACAGCAGTTCAAGAAGCTGGTGCCGTACGGGAAGGATTTCAGAGTGGACTGCAAGGCCTCAGGGTCGCCCACACCAGAAATATCCTGGGGCCTGCCAGACGGGACGGTGGTGAACAACGCAATGCTGGCGGATGACAGCAGGCACAGGTCCCGCAGGTACATCCTCTTCGACAATGGGACTCTGTACCTCAACAAAGCTGGAGTGACAGAAGGAGGAGATTACACGTGCTATGCCCAAAACACTCTGGGGAGGGATGAGATGAAGATCCACGTCACGGTCATCGTGGCAGCCCCTCAAATAAAGCACAATTACAAGACATACATTGCAGTGACAGCTGGAGACACAGCCCTGCTGGACTGTGAAGCTGCTGGAGAACCAAGGGCACAGATATTCTGGTTGCTTCCTTCCAGTGAGATGATCTCCTCGTCCACAGACAGGCACTCCCTGCATGCCAACGGCTCTCTCTCCATCAGCCCCGCCAGCCTGCTGGATGCTGGGGAGTACATGTGTGTGGCTCGGAACCCTGGCGGGGATGACAGCAAACTGTATAAGCTGGATGTGGCTGCAAAACCCCCCATCATAAATGGTTTATACAGGAACAAAACGATCATGAAGGTGACGGCCGTGAGGCACTCGAAGAAACACATCGACTGCCGGGCAGAAGGGACACCTCCTCCTCAGATTATGTGGATCATGCCTGACAACATTTTCCTAACAGCCCCCTATTACGGGAGCAGGATTGTGGTGCACAAAAACGGAACACTTGAGATTCGGAACATCAGGCCCTCAGACACAGCGGATTTTATCTGTGTGGCACGTAATGATGGGGGAGAGACTGTGCTGGTGGTGCAGCTGGAAGTCACAGAAATGCTACGGCGACCAATGTTCAAAAACCCTTTCAACGAAAAAATAATAGTAAAACCTGGGAAAACTATCACACTGAACTGTTCTGTGGATGGAAACCCTCCCCCAGATATAAGCTGGATGCTGCCCAATGGCACATGGTTTTCCAGCAGCATCAGGACATCCCAGTTTTTCACAGGAAGCAATGGGACCCTGACCATCTACAGTCCTGAGAGACACCACGCCGGGCGCTACCGCTGTGCTGCCCGGAACAAGGTTGGCTATATTGAAAAGCTGATGGTCCTGGAGGTTGCCCAGAAGCCCAATATCCTCACCCGCCCTACAGGGCCGGTGAAGGGTGTCAGCGGGGAGCCTTTGTCGCTTCACTGCCTGGCTGAGGGGAGCCCCAAGCCCAGGATGGCGTGGACAGTGCCAGGGGGCCATGTGCTGGACCGGCCACAGGTCAGCAGGAGGCACCTGCTGCTGGAGAATGGCACCTTGGTCATTCGGGCAGCCTCAGCCCACGATGCAGGGAATTATGTGTGCAGGGCCCACAACGATGCCGGAGACTCCTCCCTCACCGTTCCTGTCGTGGTCGCAGCCTATGCCCCACGGATCATGCGCAGACCCCCCCCAGCCATCCACACCATGCTGGGGACAACAGTTCAGCTCCACTGTGTCGTGCTGGGGGTACCAAAACCAGAAATTACCTGGGAATTACCTGACGGCTCCATACTCTCTACAGCTCACCAGAGCCGGGGGTCTGGGGGTGAGCTGCTTCACCCCACGGGGACTCTGCTCCTGCAGAACCCCCGAGCCTCCAGTTCCGGCATGTACAAGTGCACAGCGAGGAACCCCCTTGGCACTGACACTGCAGTAACCTACGTCCACGTCATCTGAAGGCAGAAATGCAGCAGGAACGGTGGGGAACACAGGCTGCAGCTGCACTGAGGTCATCCTTGCAATGACTTTAATCAAAGGCAGCCAAGCATGTCAGTGCCTGAACACATCCATAGCATTCAGTCTGCAGTGACTGGGCAAAATGAGAGAGGAAGGGGAAAATTAGCTCTAGCATTATTTGCTAGTATTGGTTCTCTTCATGTTCAGGGGATTTAAATGAAGGCAAAATTAAGGCACTTCTGCTCTGCAAAGTAATAGCAAACATTGACTATCAAACATGGTAACTTTCTGGAAATGTGCCCAGAGAGCTCTTGTACAGACAGAGTTTTTCATCAGTTCAGTGCTGCCCACCTTGTATGACTGTCATAAGCACGGATCAGCAAGGGCAAGGACACCTGGGAACTGAAGAGCAGGTTTATTAGGATGCAGATTACCTTATCAATGTATTTTAATATTTAGTATGTTTTTAAAATAAATATTCAATGATGTAACAAGTAGCGAAGTATTTTTAATAGCACAGCTATGGTTGCCACAGTCTTTTCTGCAGAGCTGTGGGATGACACAGAACAGCTCAGTTTGGAACAAGAGAGGAAGCTCTACTCAGCACTGTTAAGCCAATGCATACAGACTGGGTGTAGAACCACTCCAGCTTGGCATTGCTTTCTTATTGTCACAAAAGCATTTTTTAAAGATTTCTCAATATTAAAAAAATCACATCAATTTGAATCTCAATTTAGAATTGTAATTCCTCAATTGAGCAGCCAGGTAGGTTTAAGAAGCAAATTGAGTTAGTACAAAACAGGAAAAAAAATATTACCAGAGTATTTTAAATGCTCCAGCATTTAAAGTTCCTCTTGTGAAATGAATGCATTGAAAATGAATTTTATAGACTAACTCCTAAATGACATAAAATAGCAATAAATTTATTCTGCTTTTTCAGCTCTCAACACGAGCAAAGTTACGACCTGTTTGCGCAGGTTTGAATAAGGACGATTTGTTTGTGGTGATTTTGGTTGATAGCTTGCCTGTGGTTTTGCACTCAGCTGCTGATGCAGTACCTCACGCCAGCCAAGGACTCCCCCCGGGATGGGGAATTCCTGCTGTGCTTCAGGGGTAGCTGATACAGGGAACAGGAACAGCTCCACCAGGGTGACGCATCCAAAGGGCTGCTGGCTCCAGGACAGCTGAAACTGTGGGAAGGACATGGGGGCTCTTCCACCCTCATGTGTGAAAGCTGGGACGAGATCTGGCACTGATGGCGTCGGGTGGGACATGGGGGTTCATCTCCTGCCAGGCTCCACCAGCGCTTGGAGGTTCCCTGGTGACCTGGAGGCTCAGCCCTGTCACCGCAGGGCCCTGGGACCCTCAGCTGAGAGCTTCGGAGGGAAGAGAACAGAGAGCAACCACTGCTACTTGCAGTAGGTTTATTAACACTACATTGTGACTTTTAATATAAACTTTAAGTCGTTCTAATACAAGCAATAAACGCACTTCAGCACCTTCTTACCACAATAAGAGCAAGAGGAATTGGTACTTTAAACAAAAAACTCTATAAAGTGCACATGAAAATCATAGTCAAATAAACATGATTTCAAGCGATGCTTGTTCTGCCAATGAAGAAACAGGTGAACATTTTAATGAACAAATTAACTTTTATGCCAAAATCAGAAGTGCCTTTTAGTTCAGTAGTTTGGTCCAGTGCAGTTCTTAAAAAAAAAAAATTAAAATAAAAAAATGTTTCCCACAAATAAATAAATTCAGCATTCTTTGTCCTCTTTGAAAGTAACAGGGTAACAGGACCTAAAAACCACGAAACTCATAAAATCTGCCATAACATTCTTCAAATAGGCCCACGAAAGTCCAGATATTGAAATCTAGTTAAACGCAAAAATAACCGCAAACCGAAAACCCAGCCTTGTTACATAGTCTCGTCAACTGCAGCACAAAAAATAATGATGGAAATAAGAAGAGAACTCATGTTCTGCTGTCCAGCAATGACTAGTGCATTGAATTTCCAGTGTCCTGTTCCTCAGTGCAAACGTCCCCTCCGTCCACTCCCACCGTGGTCAGAAGTGCGGGGGGTGCCCGTACTGGCTCATCCCTTGCTGGTTACCTGGTGGAGGAAGAAAAGGGGGTGACTGTACCAAAATACAGAAAAATACCTGAATTTGGTGCAGCAGGGGCAAGCAGCAGTCAGCAAATCTCTCATCCAGCTGAGGTCAGGGCCACTCACTTCCCTGGGGACTTTCCCTGCGGAAGAATGGGGAAGGTGAGTGGGTTCCAGCCACAGTCCCAGGGCTGCCCTGGGGACCAGGGGGGCTCCACGGGGTGCCCCAGCACTGGGCTTTGGTCCCACAGCAGAAGAACTGTCAGTCCTTTTGGACTGTCTATCCAGCTGTCAGTAGGTGAATGACCGCCGGGTACCTCTAGCAGCAGGCAAATAGGCAGAGAGTCTCCAGAAAGACAATTCAATTTTCAGACACAAATTGCCGTGTGTCTGTGTGCGCACACACACTTACTGCAGAGCTGCTTCTGGAGCTGCCTGACCAGCGCCGCCGTCTGCTGCTGCTGCTGGGTCTGCTGCAAGCCTGCCCTTGGGAACTGCAACGGGAGGGGAAAGGTGAAAGGGATCCCACAGTGCCCAAGCCACAGGTGCTCGGCTGTGCCGCCCCGGTGCAGGGACCAGGAGGAGGGGGAGGGCAGCTGGGGAGGGCAGCCAGGGCAGGTGGGTGCCCTGCACAGCAAGGACACAGGGAGCACCCTGAGAACTCTCGGAACATCTGCTCTCTTCCTTCCCTGCAATCTCCCACCAGCGGTGTTCAGCCTGCAGAAGAGACGGCTTCAGGGAGGCCCCACCGCGGCCGTGGCATTGAGCACAACGGGACTAGCAAACTCAGCGGGACCCCAAACTCAGCGTTTACCATCCATCTCTGGTCTCAGCTTTACAGATCTGCCTTCTAAATCCCCAATTTTTTTCTCATTAGACCCAGTGAAAATGCACGTGCTCCTAATGCTTTTAACTAAGGGATTCTTCTGCACAAGGATACAAGAAGCGATTTGGAAACCTGACATGCTGAATAAAACTGGAATAATCCAGTAACCCTAATAACTCTGTGGGCACTACAGAAACCGCCCGAGCTTTGCTCAGCGAAACCTGGTGCTTACTGAAGGCAGTTTCAGTGTTTTACAAGACTTCAGCATCTTTTCCCTTTCTGAAACCAAATCCTTCACTTAAAATGTGTTGTGTAATCTCCTGGCTACCAGGCTGTAGTAACTGCTGAGGTTATTCAAAGGCACTAACCAGCACTGTGGGGTTTTTGGGGACATAAACCCAAACCACACATAGCACCTTCTGCTGTGCAGGTGCTGGCAGAGGGGTCTGCACCAGGCAGGTGCCCATTGCAGTGACACTCTCCCATCAGTTTGTTCAAGATATAACAACTATTAAGAAAACGTCAGAAATGGATGAAAGTTATCTAAGATTAATGCTTTTAAACTCAAAAGCTGCAATTTCAGCATTACTGTATTTTCTCTACTTTTCTATAGCAAACCATTCCTAGTTATCCTCGCCTACCTTAAATACGTTTGGAAAAACTGTGGAAATAAAGGAAACAACCATAATGAGATTGAAAAAGGATTTGGCAGTGACAATTGTTGGGTAAAATCATTCCCTAACTCATCAGAGGCTCCAATCCAGCAGAAAGTAATGTCTCAAAAATAATTCAGTTTGTTCAGCTGTCTTCATGCAACTCTGGTTTATTACTAACAATTTAATTTAAAAGGATCTTCAAACGGTAAACCCCATTTTCCCCCCAGCCTGTTAGCAGTACAGCCTAACAATCAAAGGCCCCAAGTCAGGAACAGTCCCCTGTGATGGGACATAGCAGGGGCTGGAGTTTGGCCGCAGAGGATCTGTCAGGCAGCAGGGGTGCTCCACAAACACAGCACGGGGACAGGGAGCAGTGCCAGCCACCAGCACCCCACGAGGCCAGGGGTTCCCTTCTCTGTCCGCAGGGGACAAAGCCCACCCTGTCCCTTCCGTCACCGCTCCCCACACGGGCGCGGCCGCCTTTGCTCACCGGCGGCTGCCGCGGCTGCACGGGCTGGAGTCCAAGCGCCGGCTGCTGCCCCGGCTGCTGCTGCACCTGGGAGAAGGTGGCAGTGACACACAGGGACACCCCCGCGCTGCCTCGGGGCCCGCCCGGAGCCAGGGAATGTGGCACTGACACGGATGTCCAGAGCTCCCTTCTGGCGGCCCCAAAGGCAAACACTGAACGACTGCACCCAGGTAAAGGCAGGCGGGCTCTGGAGTTTGGGACTCACAGACGCGTGAAGTGAGTGCGTAACACCCTCACAGACACAGAGGTGCCCGCACGCCCCTGCACCGCCCGTCCCCTCACCTGGCAGAGCCGCTGGTGCCGCAGCTGCTGCTGCCTCTGCCTGCCCGGCTCCGGCCGCAGCTGCCCCGCGGCCGAGGCACTGTCCAGCCCCTCTCCGGCCAGGGAACCGGGCTGCAAAGGCTCATGGCTCACTCTGATGGGGGAAAAATAATGGATTAAACTTCATTTACAGGCAGAGCACAATAGTCTGTGAGAACTCAACTATAGTTGTGACATCCGACTGCCGCAGACTTAAAAGATGTTACATTTTACAGGAAGAATGTCTTTCCAAGTATGCATGCTTTGAAAACATTGCATAATAGAGCAGTGCCATACTACTGCCCAGTGACTGACGTAGGCAGTAACGTTCCTCTGAACAGGAACAGATCCAAGCATTCAGCTCTTGCTTTGCTAGGAAAAGGGGTGGGTTTCTAGAGCTTAAGCAATTCCACTATAATGTCCTCCAGCTCAAAACATCTCAGCGTTCCAATACCATAATTGAAAATCAGCCATCACAATTAGACTTTTCCCTTCCTAAAATACTGAAAAACCCTTAAATAAATAATCCTTTTCCAAAATACTGAGAAATGTTAACTATGTCATCAATTTGGCTTAGCTGGTTAGCTCAGCACAGACAAGGCAATCCAGGTTGGCAGCTTCGTTCCTAACGCAAGGCACCCTGTAGGTTTGCACACAAGGCTGTCAATCAAGTAAAGGCCAAACTTTTTGAAGAGATGCAAGCAACCCCAAAACTTGGAATACTATTAAGGTATCTGGGCTTGCAAGAATTTAAAAGAAGTTAAGGCATCAGTAACTACTGCAGAATATACATAACATTCACAACTCCAGAAACGCTGATTTCATTAAAAAAACCCAGAGACTGAGGGAGAATTGCACAGCTTCGTACATGGCACACAATATTCTGCTTATGACAACAGAGCTGGACCATTAGTTGGACTGTTTCAGGCTCTTAAAAAAGAAATCTGATTCAAGGCTGTCACTGGAAACTCCTCCACTCTGCCACCTCTGTAACACTACCTTTGACAGACTTCTACCAAGTTTGTCTTATGCTTTCTTGACTACAGACTCTCTGGCAAACATGGAATATTGATTGTTTAGTACCACACACACACTTGTCTAATATGGATCCCACATCTGTGTTTGTAGGGAAATAGGATCCAACAGCCATCTTTAAAGGGATTTTTTTGTTCCACAAACACACAGGACAACTGGCCTACAAGGTGTGCCAAGATCAACTCAAAATAAAAATTAAATGAGGGGAAAACAGTGGGATATTGTAGAGAAAGGAATATTTATTGCTAATTAGACCCATTAACCTCATTTTGATTAATGAGCAGCCTTGTCTAGTGGAAGGTGTTCCTGGCCATGACAGGGGTTGGACCTGGATGGTCTTTAAGGTCCTTTCCAACCCAACCTATTCTGATCCTATGATTCTGTTATGAATACATTTTATTTTAAACAAACCTTCCCCTGGCTGTCCCCATGCTCACCGTGGGGCCGCGGGGCCGTAGGACAGTGGGGGCTGCTGGAGGTACCCGGGGTGCTGGGCCTGCCGCAGCCGCTCCATCAGCGCAGGGCCCGGGGACAGCCCCGCGCTGGGAGGCAGCCCCATGCCAGGGGACAGGGTGTAGCCGGGGGGCAGGCTCTGTGGGAAGGAAAACACAGAACTGACCGCAGCAGGCCCGCGGGGGACAGCGCAGCTGCCACAGAGACAGGGTGTGTGTCGAGGACAGGGAGCCCACAGAACCGGAGACAAGCTGGGGAGCTGCAGTGCTGCCCCACACACTGCCCCACGCATCCCCCGTGCCCCTCTGTCTACGGGATCGGGCAGCTGATACTGAGTCACAGTCACACATGGTCACGGTCACACACGGCCACACACAGTTACACAGTCACACGTGCTCACAGAATCACAGTCAAACACAGTCACACGTACAGAATGGAACACGCACTGTGATGCTTTCCCAAGAGACACTGAGTAGAAGCAGGGCTCTGGTCCACAACCACCCCTATTTTCCTCTTACCTCCCCAAAATCCCAAGTACCAGAATGATCACGACGTAACAAAGAGTTACTGCTATCACTGTCTCACCAAAAGCTGGTTAAATATCCAGCTGAATGCTGAAGTAAGCTTGCCATTCCCAGCAACATCAAGACAAACTGGGAAGTGGCCACGTTAAAAATGTTCATGAGCTATTGCATGCAGAGACCATAAGCATCCCAGGAAGCCTCCTTGGTACCCCAGGCCACATGCAGAGGAGCAGGCTGGGGGAAGGAGAGCTGTCTATCAGCATTTTCATGCAGGTGCTCCACGAGATGAGGCAGTACCTGTGCCTGCTGTAACCCTGGGTACTGCGGGAGCTGGGATGGGGGCCGAGCTTGGAAAGTGAAAACAGCAGCTGGGTCCATTGGCTGCCCCTGCAAGATAACAGCACCATGAGATATCGCCTCATACCTCCAGCGAGTCTGGTTCTGGACACAAACCCCACCAAGCTGCGCCCTAAAGAGTCATGGAGTGACAGCCATTTCCTTCAGGACAGCACCAGTGCTCAGTGCCAAACTCCTGCACTGTTTGCTCACAAGAGGTGGAAGCACTGCCCTTTGGTGTCTAACACACTGACACTGCAGCACGGAGGAGGCAGCCCTTCACTGCAGAGGGCTTGCAGAGACCCTTTAAATGGGGCTTTGCAAAGGATTAGAAAAGAAATACTCCGGCTGTCTTGGGGCCAGTACATTAAATCACACAGGAAACTCAGAGTGAGGGACTATCTCTGATATAACCACACAGGGTGATGGGTTTTACTCAGGATACTTGGTTCCCAGCTTCCCCCAGATGCAGCAGGCAAAATGCTGATGAGTAAATTTGAAGATGACATACAAAACACCAGTATAGGTAATGCAAGAAGCTCCAGCTCCAACCAGTGCAGCTGGGAACGCACTCCATGTCAGGATCAGCAGCCAGCCTCGCTCGTCCATCCAAATTACCTCAGTATCTGTGCCCAGTTAAGGGCTGCAGCTGCTCTCATCTTCCACAGCAAAAAAACACATGAGAAGAGGAAAAAAATTGACCAGTGATGCAGCTACTGGAAATACTTGTAAGCAAAAACGATTCTCTGTGCACCGGTGTATTTGCAGCCTCCCCCATGCAGCTGCTGCGGTCCCGGGTGAGCAGCCCCAAAGCACAGTGTCATTCCCATCAGAAGCAGAGCGCAGCCTGAGTGGTGAAAGGAAGGCATGTTTGGGTGAAAGAAAAATAAAGAGAAGGCCATGGTCTCCGAGTGGTTACCATTATGTTGTCAAAGCCATCCTGAAGAGATACAGCAGAACTAGAGTCATCCTGCGGGAAAAGGACGGGCAGGAATATAGCAACAACACAAGGAACAGAGGATTCATCTTGAGGGTTAGTGGGGCTGTGCAGCACCGTTACAGAGCTCACCTGGATGGGCTCAGAGAATGCTGGAACATGGGAAAAATAAAGGGACTGAGATACCAAATGAAGTTTAAAGGCAGTTGGCCCTGATTAGCCAATATTTGGGTCATTATTGCAAAGTAACTATCAGCTGGCTCCCCACTGTAAGCCAGGCAGGGGACACAGCCCCAGCATGAGGCAAACCCCCTGTGCTACTCCTCAGGCTGAGGGGCTGGACAAACCTGCTGGAGAGCCCGTGCCCGTGCCTGCTGCCGCAGGAGCCACTGCTGCTGCTGCTCTTGCTGCAGGAGCTTCATCTGGAGCAGCTGCTGCTGAGGCAGGACCCCGTGCACGGAGGGCGGCTGCACCGCCGAGCCCGCACGCCGCTGCAGCAGGTTGGACAGGGCTTGCTTCGTGTTGCTTGGGACAAAGGAGCCTGTTGGGTCCAGTCTGGAACCACCTGAAAACCACCCAAAACAAAAGTGCATCTTCTGCCTTCCCTAAGAGCGTTAGTGGTATAGAGCACTGCTAATCCATCAGCTCTACATAATGATAATAAATACATCTCTGTAGAGGCACAGTCTAGATTAAACCAAATTTCTGGCCTGAAAATTTAAATGGGCAAAGTAACTTTGAAGACTGCCACTTGTAAATGAGAATGAAAAAAGCTCAAAGACTGTGGGCTGCTGTATGTTCTATGTCACAAAAAGCATCTCACTACTACTGCTGAACAAAAGTCGCATGTCAGATCAAAAGCATGACATGAACATCTTAATATGTCAAGCCAATTTTATGAGATGGCAGCAGTTTATGCACTCTCTACAATTTGATAAAACCATGTACCTCTCTGTCAGACTTACAAAGGTAACCTTATACATTTGTTTTCAAAAGCAGCATTTCCTTAAACTTTTTAGCCACTCTCTGGTATATTCTGAAGACTTTACACAGTTATAATACAGATTAGTTGTATTCGGAGCTCCAGAAATAAATATTTAACATTTATAATTGGAACCAAACTTTTAAACTTCTGCTTGGAGAAGTCACAACAATGTTTCTCAAATCATCACAAAGTGCTGCCCTCTGGAGCCAGTAAATAGCTGTAAAACTGTAACTCACTAACTGGAAGAAACAAGACAATCCTACACAAAATTAAGCACGTATCAGAAATGCTGAAAAAATGTGAGCCTGTGGATTTATTACATCTAGGAGACAGCAAATTAGCCACCATGGCTCCTGGTATGAATCACAGAGGAGATAACCCAAAGGGCCTTTGCTCCTTTAATTGTCCCTTTCTCCCTTGACTCCTCACTGAGCCCCACCAGCTCTCTGACACTGTCACCACAGAAGCTCGTTCTGGCTTATCAACCCAAAATGTTCCACACCTTAACAGAGACAGAGCTACAACTGAGAGCAGAAAAGCCCTTTGAGAACCCGCAGCTGACAAAGGAATCAAACAAATGGCACTGGTGGACACAGCCCCTGTCAGAGAGAGAAACAGGACGTGGTCACATCCCCAGGCTGTGCCCTCCCAGCTGACCTACCTGGGGTGAGGGGCTGGCTCTGCAGGAAGAAGCTGGGCTGTGGAGGGGGCCCCCCCAGGCTGTACCCCCACAGGGCCGGGGGGGCTGCGTGAGCCAGCGGGGACGGCAGCGGGGAGTAGGTGGGAGACACTCTGTATAAGCTGGCCTGTGCATATTCCTAAAATACACAGCAAGAGGAAATGTTAATGACATTCATACCGTACTAACTCATCAATAATGCCCATTTTCCTACCAAATTATTAAAAGACAGAGACAAGTCCGTTGGCGTTGGCAATGATGTAAACTCCACGTGAAGTCTGGTAATTCCCACTGACAGCTCCAGGCACATCCCAGCCTCAAGAGCAGGTACCTTCTCCAGGCCACGGTCAGGTGGCGCACAAGGACAGCTCGAAGTATCAGGACATAAGTAACACGAAGAACTCCACTGAAACATCACAAAGGCCAGAAAATCATCTTAAAATTACAGCTACTTAAACCACAGCACACAGACAAACCAGCTGGATGCTGATGGAATACCAGCACATCCATGGGCAATCCAGCTGGATGCTGAGGGAACACCAGCACATCCACACCGGGGCTGGCCACACTGGTGCCAGGCATGTTTTCAAACTCTTGCTCTAAGTGACTATTCAGCTCAGGAACCCATAGCCCCAACTCCAATAAAAGGGAAAGCATCTCAGACACCAGACCAAACTGCACAGCAGGACAGTTTATCTGTGTGAAAGAGACTTTTCCAAACTGGTTTCCATCTGAATGGGACCTGGATTTAAACCAACATGTTTGGTCTCGACCTAATGTGAACAGGAAGCATTTCAGAAACTGGCACATGCAGTAGCAGCTACACTTTACCCCAAATAAGAGGAAGCACATACAGAACCTGAGTAACAGTTAGCAAGATCCACTCTGGTGTATTTCACACAGTGTGTAAGGTCCTGAGCTCAGCATGTTTCTCCACACTGAGGAATTTCTGCTTGATAGAAATCCAACCTCTTCCGGGACATCTCCATTCTCTCCCTTCAGTTGGGACTTGCTCCTCCAGGTGCAGAACCATTTCCAAAGGCAGCACCACACAGCACTAGGAGCTTCACGAAGGTTTTTCAGGTTCTGTATGGGCACTAACCACTCACCTCAGCCCTGGAGCTCAACTTTGACTTCCGCTTCCTGCCCTTTGCCTTCTTCTCATCATCCGTGGCATGTTTTCCCTGATCTGAGAGCTCTCCCAGCTTTCTTTCTGGTTCCTGAGACACAGGTGAAGTGGGCTCTTCCTCCTCCTCCTCTGGAGGAAGGGGCAAGGGCTCGAGGTAGTAGCTCCGTGGTTTGGGTGTGGGGTGTGTGTGGTACAGCAGCAGGTGCTGCTGCTCCTCATATTTGATCACTTTCCTGTCAACACGAACAGTCCCAAACCATGCCCAGGAGAGAGGGGCAGGATTTCTGTGACCTTCAAATAAATCCCAAGGGGACACCTTTTGTTTGGCTGACACCTGAAGACCCTGTTTCGGAATCAAAGGGAAGTCAGGATTCAAGGAAGTTGAACAATACACTTGCTATTGTACATCACTGTTTGAGTCAGAAAAAAACAGTAAGGATGTTTCCCCTCCACAAAATGCACCAAATGCACACAAGTGGGATTTTAACTTCTGTGCAAGGCTGCCACTAGAGAAAAGCAATTATACTTTTATAGTAGCATTTGCTTATAGACGTGCTAAAAATCTCAAATGTCATTGATGATACTTTGGCAGAAAATACAAATATCTATCAAAAACCGCTGATTTGTGAATAAAAGTTTACATCTCTTGCTAAAAATTTACACATTCAAATACGGGGAGGAAGCCTAAGCACTGTATCACCAAAACGCACCTACCCAGTCTGCAGAATGAAAAGCTCTATCCCTAAGTTCTATCCTTCTCTTTTAAATAAACTCAGATTAAAAAAATTATCCAGGGATGGGGCATCCACAGCTTCTCTGGGCAACCAGTCCTAGGGCCTCCCCACCCTCACAGGGAACAATTCCTTCCCAATATCCCCTCTGTCCCTGCCCTCTGGCAGTGGGAAGCCATTCCCTCTTGTCCTGTCTCTCCAGGCTCTTGTTCAAAGTCCCTCTCCAGCTCTCTTGGAGAGAAACAGAAATGCTTTTGATACCAAATGCTCTGTCATTTGCAGCTGTTTTTAAAGGTGTTACCTGACAAGCCCAGCGTTCCTGGGTCCTGGCAGCACTGCCCACAGAAAGCCCACCTGTGCAAGGGACCACAGTGCTGGGGCTGCAGCTTTTGTGGGGACTGAGAGGGCACGAGCAGCTCTGTCACAGCCTCTACAACCCTGCCCAGGAGCACCCGCCCTGCACAGGCTGTGCCTGTCTGCCTGCAGCTCCCACACTTCAAACTCACGGGAAAGGTGAGACGAAAGCAAACGTTTGCTCTTGCCTGTTTCTTATCAATGGAGTCAAAGCCCGCGATTTTGTTGCCCTTGGTGTCGATGAGAGACCCCGTGGGCTCACAGGCGACGATGTCACACGTGAGCCTGGGCAGCGGCAGCAGCTGCCGGGCCCTGTCGATGCTCTCGGAGCGCTTGTCCCCCAGCTCCTTCTGGGGAGCAAACACATCCATCAGCCAGACAGAAAAGGGGACTGGACACAGCACAACGCTGCTTTCACTATTAGAAAACATCCACTTTCTGCATGAATCATTTCCTTGTACTTTTACTAAATTTAAGCAACCGGCTATGCAAGGTTTTTGGGTTTTTCTCTTTGTTTAAAGAACACAAGTTTTCTTTTCCTCTCTTCTTTAAATGCAACACAGAAAGTACATAATACAAGTTTAGTGTCCCAAACATGAATAAAAGTAACTGTCTTGAAGGGTTCCCAGTTATAATCGAATATGAAGAAAATCCTAGAAATCTCTTCCCACGCCCACATTCCTGTATTTTTATTTTCTTCTATTTCTCCTTGTTATCACTAGGAATGTTTCATTCTCTCCTCTTTTTCCAAGACGCCTTCCCAGACACTAGGAATGACAGGATTAAAAGATGAGCACAGAAAGCAATTCAAAGGAAATGCTGAAAATGACACACATGACACTTACTTTTAATTTCTTCACTAAATTCATGTAAGCCCTTTTGTTCTCCTCAGGCCCTCCCTGGGAGGCATTTGACAGGTCCGAGGCCAGCATCCCATTGATGAGGACCCCCAGCATATCCAGCACGGTTGTGAACAATTCACTGGGAGTAAAGGCAAGTGTTACCCTGGGGAACCATGACTGCCAGGAGATCCAGAGATCTGGTTCATGACAGAGGCCCCAAAGGCAGCTCGTCAGCACAGACTGGCAACAGAAGCAGTAGGAATTACAGGCTCCAGCTTGGGAAAATGCTCAGGTGAGGAAGAATGTGAATAAAGGCTCCAGTGCTTTCCCAAATGGAGGTGGAGGTGCCCCCCACCCCAGGCCAGCAGAGAACCCCTAAATCCCACTCAAGCAGTAACAGGATAAGAATGGTAACAATTACATACATGCAACCTAAGCTTAAAGCTCTAAGGACACGAATTAGCAGCTCGAACAGTGCAGACGTACTTGTTGGTCTGCAGATCCACAGTCCCTGAGGTGATGATCTGGAGGAGCAGCAGGGCCCAGTCTGTGGTCCACTGGGTGCTCCTCTGCACCGTGTCAAACATGCCCCCCACCTGCAAAACAGCACATGGGTAGCAGGGCTCTGCACGCCCCGAGCAGCACACGGCCCCTGGCTCCCCTGGCATAGGGGTCACTCAGGAATAAAACAGCTATCCAGTCCCCCGGGAGCTGCACACTCTGGAGCTCCTTGTTCCTTACCACCTCCTCCTGAGCAGCTGCTGCATCTTTTCATAACATCAGCATAACCACAAGTTTTGTTACCAGGTTGAGACGCAGTTGCAAGGCTTCGTGCATCATCTGCCGGGCTCTGACATCGTCCTGGTACCGTTCGTCTTTCCAGTTACAGAGGATCTAAGAAAAAGCACTGGACTAAGGTTGTTTTCTTCCTGTAATGTTCTCCCTCTAAGTATTTGTGGCCTTTTAGCTATAAAGAATCATAAAAGATTATTGACCTCTTTATCCTCCTATTTAAGGCTTAGAACAGACTAATTAAACTGATGGGAAGAAGAACTTAATTTGTAAAGAGCTGATGGATGATCTACTGTCATTTGTGTGACTGCATCTTCCTGTTGCAGAAAAAAACCTAGTCAGCTTTGTTATGCATTTCTTAGCAATATTGCTTGAAACACACTATTTCACCACTGGTAAGTCAATAAATCTCTTGCACTGGATGCAGCTTCCCAACAGGATCTGGTGGGATCTCCGCATGAGAAATGACCAGAAACTCTGGGAACCTGGACCAGCTGCAAGTCAGAGGACAATCCACACAATAAAAGGAAAACCCAAGTGGCAGAAACCAGGGGAAAAAAACATCAAAGGAATGAATTTCTCTGGGATGTGGAGCTGTGTCATAGCCTGGACCTGAGCTGAGGGGCACTATGGGAAATAACGGCCCTGCAGGTACCCATTCTCACTGTCACAGCAGCTCACAGAAACTAAACTCAGGGAAAGGAGACATGACCCACTGCTCCGGGCACTGGATGTGTTCAGCCTGAAGGAGCTGCTGGAGGCTGGAACAGGAAGTTTGGAGCCCGATGAGTAGAGGTTGTGAGTAAGCATGAGAGACCCAAACGAGAGCTGCAGGCAGTGGCCAGTCTGGGACCAGGAATGTTGCTTTTTACAATATGCAAAACTCTTAATCTGTGCCAGCTGGAGAAGGTGGTGGGTTTTCCTAAAGAAGGACAGTTTTAAACTTATAAAAACTTTCCAGGATCAAGCAAAGGACTGAGAAGACATGCTCTCAGGACTAACGCCTTTATTGTTTTTCCTAGAAAGAACTGAAATCAGACTCTAGTTCATTGCATTTCTCTGTAACAAATTTAGGAGAAAAGATGTATTCACACTCAAAAGAGGAACAAACATCTCCCCATTTTCCCCTCCTGGGACTACTCCTTTTG
Organism: Cnemophilus loriae; assembly: GCA_013397755.1. Lineage (NCBI taxonomy): Eukaryota > Metazoa > Chordata > Aves > Passeriformes > Corvidae > Cnemophilus > Cnemophilus loriae. The sequence goes on from VZTF01003195.1 coordinate 197,237, forward strand.
GCACACCACTGTAATTTTCCTGGGTTTACACCATCGTATACACATAAAACTGCTGACACACACCCACCTGACAAAGGGTGCTCATGGCTCTGTGCTTGTCTTACCTGAGTAACTTGATTCTGCAGGGATGTGAGGAGCCCTTCCCTTTGCTCATCCTGACCCTTAAGGCAAGTGAGTACCAGTGACAGGAAAGGCTGCTGGCTCAGCAGGGACATGCTTTAGGAGAAGTAAATACAGCACTTCATTAGTAAAGTTATTTTGATACTTCCCATCCTCACTCCCTTCCTTGTTTTGTCTACAGTTTTTCCCCTTAAGTGGCACTACTGCATCTATGTCTGTTTCTGTTTTAGTCAATTAAAGTCTTGGCAGAGGCATTCAAGACCATTCTCCCAGGAAGGGAGAGTCCCAGCCAGCCCAGCTGCATGAGCTGTTACTGAGATCCCCCGGCTCAGGGGGGCCCTGAGGAAGCAAGAACTGCCTTCATACCTGAAGGCCTGGCCGAGGAACACAGCAGGTTATTCCAAGACTATTTTGACTAAACAGGGATGTCATTTTGGTGGAAATAAGGCAGCTAAAGTTTCTAATCCATGCTACTGGTCTGAAGTAAGTCCCAAGGAAGTTTCCCCTAAAGGTTCTGATTAGAACAAAAGCTGCCTGACTTGCTCTAAAATTCCAGCATGGACTTAATTCAATAGAATGTCTAGCATAACCCCAAGAAAGTACAAAAACATTTCAGTCATTGTGGAAGAATATTTTACTGAAGGAAAATCAACAACCATTAAGTAATTAAAATTCTCACACGTTTGGAGCTAGAGATGAGCTTAAGCTTAATTCTCAGCAGGAAGCAAGTGACATGACAATGGTGGGACCTTAATAGCAAGCAAAATCTCCTACAGCCACAGAAGGGAAGAGACAACAAGTGCTCTAACTGTTCCTTTAAATCCCTAACATTTCCCATCACCAAGCTGCAAGGTAGCCCCTGGCAGGGGGGTTACAAAGCTGCCACATTTCTTCCTCTGAAACCAATGGTATTTTGTCAGACTAACTGACATCTGAACCCTCTCTAGGGTTGATAACATTTTGTGAGGCCAAAATCCAGTCCTCAGTAAACTCCTCCTCCGTGAAACCATGAAACATCGTTCAGCTCTGTGTGCAGGGGTTCTCCAATGTCGTACCTCTTTTGTTTCTGTCTATCTCTCTCCTTCTTAGAAGATGACCCCAAGTGCTGCCCTTTCTCCAGCTCCTCTCCTGCAGCTTTCAAGACCCTACCTTGAACTGAGGTAGGCAGTTTTGCAATCAGGGGGGCCACCAGCCACACTCCTCGCCACTCAGAGGAACTAGGAACAGAACAAACTTACTTCAGCCAAAATATACGTGCAGTTTTGTAGCCAGTTTTAACTGTTACGAGACTGAGCTGCTTCAATAAAGCAGTGACACAGTGCCTTTGGAGTCACTAGTGAGGACTAAGCAGTCACAATTTCTCATGTGCAGAAAGTTCAAGAATAGCAACTACGTTTATTGTTAATCAAAAGTAAATAGAAGGAACCTTCACGTAACTATTTCTGTACATCTCTGGATCAAGTGCAAAACAGTCTAGGCAATCTACACACAATTAAACATCATGTCGGCTAAAAGAATTAAAAAGGTGCTACAAAAAATACCTTAGGAATGTCTTTTTACCATTCTGTCTTGTATTACTTGTGTCAGCATTTCCAAGAGAGTTTGGACTGAAGAGGCCTATACCAGAGTTAGAAGAGTTATTGTTTAGCTCAGCGGATTGCTGAAACACCTCTACTGTCGCCTTTGCGATATTATCCAACAAGCTGTTCATTTCAGCCACAGACCCAGAACCCTACAGTGAAACACAAGTACACTAGCACATTCATGGCATGTTTGCTCATGGACTATGTTAAAATTTAACATGCTTTTTTGCATTAAATATTTAAATCAGAAAGTTTGGAAACCAATACTCACAGGGTCCTTCATGCACTGTTTGATCATAAGCTGCAGCTCCAACCATGACTGTTGCAGAGTCCACTGGTCTAAGTTCTAGGGAAGAATTTACATTACAAATGTTAATTGTTAATAGTATCAGCATTAAAGTCAACATTTTACAGGTCTGAAGAAAAGAAATAAATTTCATACTTTAACGCTGCATGTGCAGAAACATCATCTTATAAGCAGATCATCACAATCTGTGATCTTTTTAATAGTTAATGGCATGCCAAAATATCAGACCACAAAAGAACATCTGTGCACTTCCACACCTTTCAGCTGACACTGTTCCACAGTACTTTGAACCATGCAGCAAGGAACCCTTGTTCAGCAGCACCACCAGGGACACTGAACGAGTGTCACGGGGAGTTCCTCCGCCTCCCCCTGCCTTACCTGGAGGATGCGCTTGATGTGCTGCCGCTGAGGGCTGTCACCCTCGGTGCACTCTTTAATGCCATGAGGATAACAGATAAGCCGGAGTAATTTCTGTGCTTGTTTGTTTGAGAGAACGGGATCCAAAATAAGATCTTCATCTGTGCACAGCCTCTCAGGTTCTTTCAAGCAGTGCTCTCCAACCCACTCCTGTAAGGAGTCACACGACAGATTCACCAGAGAGTTTCAAGGCAATACTAACTTTTTGATAAGCTGAGATATAGGTCAGAAAAACCCCTCAGTTCTGAGATAGTGCAGGGGATGTTAATAACTAACTAAAGCATTTTTAAACCCAAATAACTTACTACTACAAATTGTCCAAATCAGGAAATTCAAACAGAACACAAATACTGACATACTTCAACACTCATTTTGCACCAAAATATACACTACACTTTTCCAATATAATCAGGCTCTTTCTCCAGAAGAGGACAGAAGAGCTGTTTTAGGGTGTTACCTGCTGGCAGATCGTTCTGAGCACGTATCTCGCGTACTCGCTCAGACTGGCGGTTTCGATGGAAACAGCTTTCCCACAGGATTTCAAAGTGTGAGAGGAACCCCAGATTTCCTCCTCACTGAGCTCATCTAAGAAGCCCCTGACATGGAACTCTTCACTCTTCAGTGAGCTGACATTGTTGCTGCCAATTTCAGCATCTCCTGTAGGGCAGAAGCACAGGGTGAACTCCCAGCCTAGCCCAGGCTCCGAGGAGGGACGGATGCCTCGGGGCGCGGGGCAGATGGGGAGTGCAGCAGCAGTGAGGCCATCACATCCAAAAGGGCAGCACTGACCGACTGGACATCACCAAAGTACTGTCCTCTGGCTTCACGTTGCAAAGCACCTTTTTAATGGGTATTTCAGAAGAAGAAAAAGGTTTATACAAATCAAACACAACTAAAGGCACCACATGCTCAGCCGGAAAAGGTGAGTGAAAGGAATTGCTTCAGCAAATAAGGAACAGTTGAGTTACCCACTCTTCTCAGATGCCCTTTTTCCAAGTCCCATCTCTCACTTTGATTTATTGACATTCTGTAGTTCAAGAGAGAAGTTTGACCAGTGGCCCCTCAGCCACTGAGTGGCCCCTCAATCTTAATATGAGCCCACACCTTTATCCAGGAAGGATGAGAGGGAAGAACCTGGCAGGGAGATAATACAATGAAGAGAATGGCACCAAGGCCACATGAAGTTAAAGCCATCCCAGAATGCTCTGATAAAACTGGAGCTGCTTCCTCAGTATAGAACTGCAACAGCTACCATTTATCTGATGCTTTTCTTCAGCAAAGCAAGTAAAAATTTTGAATTACTAATGCAGGGTGCTAACAAGCTGAACTTGTGACAAACCAAGGGCAGTTACTTGTTTGGAAAACAACACTCACCATTCGTGGAGAGCTGCTCAGAGTGATGCTTTTGCAACTTCCACAATGGCAGACACCCGGGATTTGTGGCAAAACATAGAAAACTTATCTGAGACCTTATTTCCTTTCTATATTTGAGAGGGACTTGCCTGAGTTTAAATGTACTGGGACTCACAAGTGGAGGTCAGGGTCAACATCTGAAATAGCCACATCTGCTTAAAGCCTCTCCACTGGGGCTAACCCACCAGGGAAAGATCTGTCTTTGACCTGGAGTCTGCACTCCCCACATGCTGCAGGAGCAGGGACAGCAGCCACATTCTTCCCTTGTTCTCAGCATTTTCCTTCCCAGGAGCATTCCCCCAGAAGTGAACTAGCATGAGCTGTTTCCCACACAAACACAGGCACAAACACATCACACAGGACTCTGCACATCCTTACCAAGCAACAAAATTGCTTTCAAGACTGCAAACACAGCTCCCACTTCGATGCTGTTGTGAGCAGCAGCCAAGAGGTGACGATCACAAGAACGAATTCCAGGAAATAATTTCTCTGTGGAAAGAACAGCTACAGAAGCTCAAGAACTTAAGAAAGAACTGAATCTTCTGACATTGAAACTGCAGCCCAACACGTAAGTCATTAGTTCAGCTGGGATATGTGGTTATGATGGATTAATATCAAAATAAACTGTGGGCATTGAAATAGAAAAAGGAGCCTGTTGGTTCACTGTGTCCATGTGAACAGTGAACTTAACCACAATGAGATGCTGAAGCCTATGTTGGTTTTGACATCACAGATTTAGGAAATTACTTCCCTTACCTCATCTGCACGACAAATGAGGCAAAATTAAGTGCTGTAAATGCTTGAAATCACATTTACTCTCAATTTCCATGAAAGGCTCCCAAACAGCACAGTGTGTATCCCTGTTAGTGCCTCTGCCACTGCCATTCTCAACAGAGAATGGCAGTGGCAGAGTGTAGAGAATGAACAAATTTCAGCAAACTCCTGTAGTTTTACCTGCATCCAAACCATTTCCCAAATAATTAAGATCATTGGCATCAACTCCTCAGTTGTGAAGCATCTGCAGTTTTGAACTTGCACTATGGATATTTTCACGCATGAAATCTGCAGCCACCAAAAACCAGTTATGGGTTCACTTTCTGCAGTGGAAGGATCAGGGGCAGCTGACTACTCACCAGTTTCCTGGGGAAAGAGGCACACCTGGGGTGTCCTGAAGAGGTGCAGGAGCAGCCGGCAGGTCATCCTTGCCCCAGGCTCGGCATCCAGGTCCCCACAGGCTGTGGAAGATTGGACATGGACATAAGGATCTGCCCAGGACCTCACGAGTCCCAGTGTCAGGCCTGGAAATGTTGTTCCTCACAGCCCCATTTTAATGATTTCAGCAACAGAAATTAGCAATTATGGCCTCGAGTCATTAAAAAACAGGAAAAGGACAGCAAGATTTTTGATAAGCAAGGCCGTGGAGCAGCCAGGAGCTGAGAGCAGCAGGCGAGGGGCACACACCAGGACCGGGGCACACTGCATGGCAGCAGCTCTGACCGCACTGCCCAGAGCCTGCCCCAGCCTGGCAGCACTCCCGGGAGCCGCAGGGACCCCCACGCCGCAGGGCACCAGCACCTCCAGGCACAACCACTGCCCGCCCCATCCCTGGAGACTTCTTAGGAAGTCTCAAGTCTTTCACTTTAGGTTTTTCTCTTGGTGTTCTCTTACCAGCTGCCAGGAGGGAGGGCAGTGCGACGTGCTGGACGACATCCTCCAGGGAGAAGCACTGTCGGGCGATCAGGATGGCAACAAACGTGGCCAGGGAGTCGTGGAAGGACAGGTCACTCACCTGGGAGGACAAACACTGCAGGCCTCGCACAACAGTGCACACACCCCTGCCACAAGTACTGAGGAATTCACTCATAGAATAAACAGTAAAACATTTATACATAAGCACTTGTCCCTTTTGTACCTTTTAATGCATTTCCCAAATGTTTTATGGCAAATACAGACAGCTCTTAACTGAATTTCAACAAATACCGATTTCAAATACCAAAATTCTGGAATAAAAAACGTAAACCTTATAAAAGCTTCAGAAAATTTCATCATTCAGTAAAACCAGGTAACACTGAGACTCCTTCCTCAGCTTCAGGACAGGAATGTCCCCACGGACACAGCTTCAACCTGCTCCCAAAGGCAAATGCCACCAAACTGAGGGTAAATACATGGAACCAGGTATTGGATCAGACCAGTCACTGTAGTCCTGCTGACTGTATCAGGGCTGTGGGAACAACACCAGGTGGGTAAGAAACAACCAAGTGTAGTGCTCCTTTTACAACTGAGAAGCCAACACCAAAACACGGTCCTTAAAACAGAGACAGTTTTTTACACATCCATCAGCACCTTAGGAAAAGCACGTGGCTTTGCCTGCTCCTGTTGAAGAGTGACTCGGGTATTCTGCATCATCCTATCAGAGAGACAGGAAAAAACTTGCAAAGAGAAAACTCTAAGCACTGCTCAAATTTTTCTTTACCCCTGAAGATGTAAAAACTAATAAATATCAATCAGGAGTCTCATTAAAAGACTTGAAAATTCAACTGGACACAAGACTCAATTTGTGCTCCACATTTTGTCTAGAATGGAAGCCCAACTACCCCTCTAAGGAAACCTAGGGTAAATAGATGTCACAAGTATTCAAAAGATACTTAACTTACATCCACACTGCAGAGCAGATCGTTGAAGCCCCAGACATGGTTTGAAGAGCAGCACAGAGCTTTCATGACCCCCAGCCACTCCGAGCTGAGCATGGGGCAGCCTGCTGTCAGCTCCGCACATAGGTTCCCAATGTCATTGATCCTGGCAAGGAGAGCAGTGTCTTACAGAACCCAGAGATTTTGTAAGCAGTAAATATTTAGGTCAAAGCAGAGCAGTGCTTGGCAGCAGAACTTGTGTTTCCTTACTCAGGGTGGGTGTTTATGTCCAATGTTATTAGGCCACTGTTCATATACCCCACGGCTACTCCGTGGTGAACAACGAGCACCTGGGAAAACCTCTCCTGCAGCAGCGTCAGGGACAGAGGTGCGTGAGGCACTTCCCCTCAGCCCAGTGTTACTCTGACAAGTCACTGCAGGACCCTTCCTTCTGCCTGACCAGCACTGCCATCAGGAGGGAGACAAGCCACAAATTCAACTGGCATTAATGAATTTTACTTCAGAGATCCCATACGGTGTAACATGGGATTTGGGGCATGATTCAGGGTTATGTAACAGCTTAAGAAACAGCAGAGTTGACTCACCCCAGTGCAAGTTATTTTCTCTCTGTTCCAGAGTGAAACTCGTTTGGCTGCATTTAGATGTTCCCTTTTGTGCTCTTACAAAACTGCTTCCTCTCAGCTGCTCTGCCCTGCCAAGGATTCCCCCCACTCCAGAGAATCACAGACTGGTTTGGGTTGGAAGGAACTTTAAAGCTCATCGCTCTCCACCCCCTGCCATGGGCAGGGACACCTTCCACTATCCCAGGGTGCTCCAAGCCCTGTCCTACCCAGCCCTGGACACTGCCAGGGATCCAGGGGCAGCCACAGCTTCTCTGGGCATCCTGTGACAGGGCCTCCCCACCCCCACAGGGAAGCATGTCTTCCTCATATCCAATGTAAACCTAGTCTCTGTCAGTTTGAAGCCATTCCCCGATAAAACACTTCATGCTTTTAAAAACCAGATTTTTCAAACATCTATGGAGATAAAATCCATAATCTATAAATTACACATTTAATAAATGAAACACCAATTGTACCAGGAGGCAATGACCTAATGCAGAACCTCCCCTCATTTCCAGACTTCTAACGTGCAAAGATTGTCCTGAGCTGTTCGGTCTGAAACAGCACAACTGCTGATTCCAAACTGCTCCTGACTGTCTGACAGCAAGGGCCTGCTGCTCCTTCCTCCCTTCTGCTAAACTACACGGACTGATTTAACAAAGTAACTCAGAGTATTTTACTCAATACATTTTCAGCAACAGAGATGAAAATGAAAACAATTGCAAAAAAAAGACACAAAACAAAAAGGTGAAAGGAAATGTCTGCAGAGCCTGTGAACCTGCCCTGGTCCCACCCCAGCACGGGCTCACCTGCCCCAGTCCTGGTGCCCCATGCACACGTTCATCAGGGCGTTGCACACAAAGCTGTAGCGGCTGGCTGCGTTGTCACTCAGGACCTTGCCCAGCATCGAGTAGTTAATGCTGTGAGCTGAGGGGTTCTCGAGGAAATCCAGCATGAACTCCGAGTCCCACAGTAAGTTGGAGTTTGAAGGCTGAATACTGCTGTAGATCGTCTGCTTCACCTTGGAACAGGCACTACTGAGGACCAAAAACAGAGAGCTGCCTACAAATGCACTTTGCATGAAACCTGCTGGGATGACAAAATCCTGGTTGGGTTAGCACTTCACACACATTTTCAAACTCATTTTGGATAAGCAGCATCTGCCAGATAATAAGGCTGATACACCTATTTTGTTCAAGTTTTCCTGCAAACAAAGGCTTGAATTTCCAAATCGCTTCATGGACATTTCTAGGACTGAAACTGTGAGCAGCTGGGTAAGGCCCAACATCCTCCTCCCCAGCATCTTCCTGGGGCATCAGGCGTCCCCACAGGACACATAACCTCGCTTCCCACCATTGTTCTCCTCTTCATGTGTCATAACCCAGCGAGCTGCAGTGGGGCAGGGGGAATTCATTACTGAGAAATTAGAAAATTTATCCAAATTAAAAGCTACATTTGATAGTAACGTGACTTAACAGACAGGGTCTGGAAATCAGTAAATAGAGAAAAGATACTTAAAGCTCATATTTTGACATTAATGATTAGACAAAAGGGCAAGAACTGTCCCAGGTCAGGAACACCTATATGTGAAGTGGTTTTCTTCAGGGAGAAAAATAGGTGTTATGTATGTAAAATAGGTGAGGAAGGCAAATTTCATACCCAAAATATTCCCAAAGGAGCGTTTGTGTCCAGCATGGGGTTTTATATCACAGGGACAAATTTTACTAATTAGCCCAACTGGGAAGATTTACTCATTACTGAAAAGAATCTATTGATTGAAGTTAACTTAAAACGTGAAAATTTTGGAGTTTTTTAGAACTCCACTGGCCCAGGATGAAAAGAGAGAGGAAGCACTGGGCAGCCTGGAAGGTAGCAGGGATCTGAGGGAGGAGCACCAGGTATGCCAGGCCAAGGGCTCAGAGGGCAACACCCTGTGACCCTCTCACTGCCAGCCCTGGGGACCCCCTGTCACTGCCAGCCCTTGCCGCTGCTCCACATCATGATACCCCAGGGCAGGAGGACGAGGCCATTAGCAGGGTAATTAATTAAGAAGGACAGTGCCTGATGTTAACCCTCTGCTCTGACAGCCAGTGCAGCAGCAAAGACAGAAACCCAGTGAGTGGAACACAAACACCCTCACCAAAACCGCCGGGCACCGAACGGGCATCTGGGCACAGGAACATCCCCGACACCCCAACATTTACCTACAGCCACACCACAGCCACTGAAAGGAAGGCCAAACCCAAACAACACTGAGCATGGCAGCAAAGCAGCCTCTGAGACAGCACTTGCAACAGAAGCAATGCTCTGTCCAAAAGGAGTGGTCAGGAGACAGAATTTTTTTTAAAAAGTGAAAGAATTATTTTAAAAGAGGAAGTTTAGGGAAGATAAGTAACTGTTCCAGGCACACAAAACCAAACACACTCCCCCCTCAGTGACACACACTCAGAAGACACTGCAGAGGAGACCAGAGCACACAGAGGGTGAGTCTCTAAATGCGAGCATTTGTGAATTGTAATTTATTATTGCTCCAAACTGACTGAGAGAAACCCCTGGGCTTACAGCAGGCTAGAAAGGAGCTGAAAATGTTACTGTGAGCACGCAATGGGGTTGGGTGTTTCAAATGTAGTAAGGAGACCAACATGAATGTAATGTTATTACCTTAAATATAGCTGTTTCAAAATGTATACATAAATTTTATTAACAGTTTTCAGGAATTTCTAACTCCACTTGATAAAAAAAGCTGCTTCCAAACAAGTTCTGTGTATCATATCTTTAACAAATTATTTAATACCTTGTATTATTACTAGATGCTGTTTTGACTTGTTATTGTAGATTAGTGTTAATATAACTGTTAATTTTTATTGTGTTACTGAACTTTAGGTTGTAAGCGGAAAAAATTCACATAGAGCTCAGACACTTGTGTAGCTCTTCTATATTTCCTTTTTCCTAGTGTTTCTGATTAAATGATACTATTCCCAGGTGTCTGTAGACCTATTAAAATATTATTACTGAGAAATCCTTTCCTGCTCCCTATGAAATGAAACCACAAATCTGTACTATGCAGACCCAAACTAGGGACACAAACCAGGAGGGGAAAGAGCAACTGAGGCAGTTTGTGAGTATCACAAGACGTGGATTTGCATCTGAAAGGTTTCCACTCCTCCTTTACAAAGTAAAAGCCAAAAATGGGAACCTAATTCTTTTTTAATTTAAAAATCAAGGAACTGAACGTTCAAGCATAGAACTTCACAAACTCAAACACGTTTGTGCCTCTCTCCACATCAAAGGAAACCTTTACAGAGCACTACAGCTGTGGCACCTGAGATTTTGCAGGTCTTCCATCCAGCACTGCCTGTACTGCAGCCAAGGTACCCCAGGAACCGAATCAGGCACCCCCGACCCGCGAAGGCAGCGGGGTGAGGCGGATCCGGTGCCGCGGGGCACAGCTGCACCGAGGGGGTCCCGCGCTGCGGGCAGAGCAGCCCCTGAGCTGACCCAGACGGGAGCGGCACAGACCCGCGGCACAGACCCGCGGCACAGACCCGCACAGCCCCAGGACCGCACATCCTCCGGGGGACCGCACATCCTCCGGGACCGCTCATCTCCCAGGGGACTGCACATCCTTCGGGACCGCACATTCTCCAGGAACCGATCATCCCCCGGGGGACGGCTCATCCTCAGGGGACCGCACATCCTCCGGGACCGCACATCCCCAGGGACCGAATGCCCTCCAGGGACCGCCCCCCCCCGAGGCTGCGACCGCCCCGCCCGGCCCCGCACGCTGCCCGGGCAGAGGAGCTGCATCAGTGAAGCGAAGGCTGCAAAGGCCACGGCGATTTCCATGGGATGCAAAGCGAAAGGAAATCCCGGCAGCCCGCGTCAGTCTGTGAACGAGGCGACAGCAATCCCTTCACCACCCACCTGAACAGGTCTCCAAACTTGCTCCTCAGGTGGCTACAGGACACGTACAGGTCGTAGAGGTAAGCTAAAATGCACCGTTCTGGAGAGGAACACTCAGAGGGATTCACAACGTGCTTCACCACCCCACACAACCTGCAAACAAAACCATCCCGAGTTTGTTCCAATGTACCTGAGAAACGTGTCCCATCCTGTCATAGATCATATAAACCACTCCATCAGCTGGGGAACGTGGCAGACCCTCATCAGGCTGACAGGCCTCATGTGACATCTGGTGTCACCTGTGGCAGAGTCGGGCCAGTGGGCAGGAAATGAAGATGCAAAACCCCTCCTTGGCCAAGGCTACAAAGGGTGGGGGTCCCAGCAGCCCCCAGCCGTGGGGCACAGGCTGTGGAGGCAAATCATCCTCACCACTGCCCTGAGCTCCCCTACAGCCCCCCACCAGCACTACGACACCTGCTCCTGCTACCTGAACCTAAAGGCTTTTTCTGCTGAAGAGAGACCAAAACCACTCTTTGGAAAGGTGTAGGTGCCACCAACCCTTCGAAGACTTGCGCGGTCTGCTCGGAGCTGAGGATGAGGCAGGCGTGGTGCCGCCGCAGCACTGCCACGATGCAGACACACAGCCCCATCGTGTAGCTCCCAGCCAGGCTGGACGACTTGAGCAGCAGCTCGGCCTCCACCACGCTCAGCTCGTTCAGCAGCTGAGAACACACACACAAATAACAAACTGAAAGTAACGCCTAAGTTAAGCACCTGAAACAGGAGCAAAAAAAAAAAAAAAAAAATTAAGGATAAACTGTGTGGCAAAAATCCACGGCATTTCAGGCAATCAGATGTATTACTGAGTAATACAATGGTTCAGTCCAAAACAGCAAAGCCCACCCTAAAATCCTTTGTGTTAAAATAATCCAGAATTTTATTAATTATACAAATTTATTATATAAA
>VZTF01003200.1:3842-29018 GCA_013397755.1 Cnemophilus loriae
CACCACGGATACCGCGGCCTCCGACCCTTCCGCCCCCTCCGGGCCGGGCGGCACGGAACCCCCGCGTCCGCCACCCCCGACCAGGTGCCGGTCGGCCCGCACTCCGCTTGTCCCCTCCACTCGACGTGCCCGTTCCACCCGCTCCCTCGGCTCCCGGAGCCCGCCGGGCTCTCCTGGCCTGCGGGCGGCCCGAGCCGGTTTGAGGTCTCGGGTCAGAGCTTGGTGGTGAGAACGGTAACGCCTTCTCTGACACAGGGTTAGATTTGCAGTCAGAAGGAAGAATTACGTATAGCAGAAGGAAAGAAGTTTATTAAACGAAGTGTGAGGGAAAGGAAGAGTGGCAGAACTGCTCTGTGAATGCTTATGGAAAAACAGGGAAGTTTAGGGGAGCCCGCATCGCGGTATACAGCTTCCTTGTGAGGGGAGGCAGACGGGCAGCACTGATCTCCTCTCTGGCAGAACCCGAGGGAACGGCCTGAAGTTGTGTCAGGGCAGTTTTAGATTGGATATAAGAAAAAGGTTCTTCACACAGGGGGCGCTTGGGCAATGGAAGAGATTCCTCAGAGAAGTGGTCACAGCACGAAGCCTGACAGAGCTCAAGGGGCGTTTGGACAATGCTCTCAGACACATGGTGTGATTCTTGGGGATGTCCTGTGCAGGGCCAAGAGTTGGTCTTGATGATCCTTGTGGGTTCCTTCTAGTTCAGAACATTCTGTGGTTTTTAAATGCCACAGTCATCACTACAGAACAGTGGTCATTGCTTGAAATCCAGCTTTACAGGGTGAGCATTTAGGAATAACCTCGGTTAAGTTTCTCTGCTCCTTTGTGAGCAGAACTTATGTGTTTCTTTACACCAGCCATTCAAGTACAAAATTGTCTCCTGCCAAACAAAATCTATTCATAATATAATCCGTGTGATGCCATTATGTTTTGTTTGAATTATGGAATGCAAAATAGGCTGACTCTCTTTTCTGAGATGGTAGACCACTAAAATCCAGTATTGTGTTCTTAACATGCAATTTTTCTTTCAGATAGAAGAACTCACTAAAGAAATCCATAACAGAAAGGAGAAAGATATGTCCAGTGTAGAAGTACAGACAGAGGACTGTGCTGCATGGTCACAAGCAGGTAGAGGGAGTGGTGACTGTTTAAATGGGCATCTAGAACAGTATCTTAGTTTGAAAATTTTGTAATATAGAGTACATTTTGAGTCTGTACTCTTTGCTGAATTAAACTCAGTAACCTGACATTGTCTTTCAGACCATTTCCTATTTATTCAAGCCATTAATTCAGGATAAAATGTAGCACGGACTAACAGAATTCATGCCATTGTAATTTGTTACATAGTAATGTCATGTTGCAAACATACATGCACTTTTTGAAGTACATTAAAACAAGACACAATTTGTTCAGTCGGAGTAGAATAAATTCAAAGTAGAGGCATTACCTAATACTTGATTTTCATTAGACTGCTTACTTGCATAAATTTCCAGTTTAAGATTTAGCATCCCTAAACTGCATTAGTAAAATACTGCGTTGCTAATGTATGCAACTTTAACTTTTCTTTCTCTTCCCTCCTTTCCCCCGCAGATTATTACTACTATGAAAATTATTACAATCAAGCTGATACTCAAGATTGCGTATCTGAACTACCAGTGCAGCACAGTCACGAGACTGAAGGCACTGAGCATAATTCCACAGAGGAATCGGACACAGGTGTTAATATTCTGCTAAGGAAGGATAGCACCAAAGTTATTGAAGATGGAGAAGAGGAAAATTTCGTCCAGAATTCACAGGTTTTTTCACTGTCTGCGGTTTTACCAGTCTTGAAATCAGTACTCTGTTAATATTCCATCTAAAAGATGTGCTTGTGGTCCTGACATCTTTATACAAAATGATTTTTTGTGTTGGTCTAGTGGTGATAATATCCTTGTACTTCAAAACTAGCTCTTTTTGTAGTATGTTTCAAGTGTAGCATCCTCTTAGATTTGTGTCTTGGAGATTGAGAGTTTTTGTAAAAAGGCACATATATCCTACATAGCCTGGAAGCAGGATCTTTTTTATCAGCAGAGTATGTCCAATATGTCCATGCTGATTTTCTTAAAAAGTACTATTTATTTTTTCTTCCACTGACATAAGGAAACAAGATATAAGGAGATAGACATTGTTGGTGGGGTTTGTTTGTTTATTTTGTGGTGGGTTGGTTTTCTTCCCTGCTCTCCAGCCTTCTCTTAAGTCTCTCCCTTAACTGAGTTTGTGCCTTAGCATCTAGCAACTGAAATGGAACAGAGGGCAGAAATCTGTCTTAGGAATGCTCTGAAAGATGTTTCCTGTGTGTATTTTTGATGTAAATCGCTTTTGAGTAAAGCTGGGGAACAAAAAAAAGGCACAGGCTGAAGTCTTGGTCCTGCTGAAATCAGTAGTAGTTTATCAGTAAATTACAGACAGATTTTTGCCTTCTGAAACAGTCCCAAGTTCACAGAGCACTTACCTTTCTGACTTTCTGTTATCAGGAGACAGAAGAAACTTCAGTACCAGAGGGTTCTTTGGCAGAGAGCTTGAGAGCTGCTGCAGAGGCTGCTGTTTCACAAACTGGATTTATTTATGATGAAAATACAGGATTGTATTATGACCATAGCACTGGATTCTACTACAATTCAGTAAGGATCATTTCCAAAATCCATGGCATTTTTTCTCTATCACAAAAGTTTTGTTAGTAAAAGTTGACATAAACAAAGAACTAAGATCCAAGCTGACCTTATGTTTCAAAAAACAGGTTACTGAAGATGAATAGTGTTAAAAGTTTGTTAATTAGTTTTGTGATCAGTCAAATTAAAGATTGCAGGCTAAGATACCAACTAAGATTTTAATTCAGTTGGTTTTGATGTCTCCTAGATCTTTAAGTTACTTGGCATTGTATGAATTTTATGCTATAAAGCTGATCTGTTACTCTTTCAAACCTAAAATCTTGAGCTTAAAGATGTCTTGTTTAGAAAAAGACATATTTCTGAAGTAAGTCAGTTGCTTCTCCACAGTGAAAAGAGTGTTGTGAGAAAATACAGAAAATGTTTGTGCTTTTACTTGAGTACTGTTACCAACTAGTTTGATGCTACAGGAAAGGAAACACTTCCTTAGAAAAATAGATTAGACAATGGATCAGAATTTCTTAATGATTAGTTTTTGCTATACATTTTTATATAGCTTCTGACAAGATTTTCTTTTTGTCCAATGAGGTACATGTATATATGTATACAGGTACGTGGATAGATATGTATGCATTGTACTGCTGAAAACAGAGAGTTTGTTTGCAGTGTTATATTCAACTCAACTTTAAAAAATGCATGAGGTACACAACTGTTTTCGGGATGCTTCTGGACTTAATTTTTAAGGTCTTAAAGGATACCATTGCTTTGACATAGTTTGTGGATTTAGTTATATATAAATGTTTGGGGCTATAGATTACAGTTTATGGTACAATTATCCAAAATAATATCTTTTCTTGGTATTTAAGTGTTCTGAATTACAGGAAATGTTCTTGTATTGTGTCTGTTGGCAAAGTTTTGATGATGGGGTCAGGGGCTGCAGAGGTGGCGTCTGTGAGAGGAGGCCATGGGCTGCCTGGACATGGCTGGTTCCGCTGCAGGGCACAGCACAGCCATTGGAGAAGCTGGTGGTGCCTCTCTGAAACCAGTGTAAAAACTGGCATAACTCTGCACAGTGGAGTCTGTATGGGGGGGCAAGTGTGAAAAATAACCCTTTGAACACCGGGGCAAAGAAGAAAGAACAGGAGGAGGTTTTCCAAGCACCAGAGCGGGCAATTTACTGCAGTCCATAGAGCCGACCACTCTGAAGCTACTCACACTGCAGTTCCATGGAGGATCCTACACAGAAGCAGCTCCTTAGGGAACTAACCTGTGGAGAGCCCATGCCAGAGCTCAGAGCAGGTCTGCCTGGTAGGAGCTGTGGCCTGTGAAGGACCCATGGTTGAAGCAGTTCTTGAAGGCCTCATGCTGGCCAGGGCAGAAGTAGCAGCAGAGAGGGACTTTTCATGAACTGATCTCAGCCCCTCTACTCCTCATTTCCCTGCACCACTTGGGTGGGGGAAGACAGGGAAAGGAGCTATGAATGAAGTGGTACAGTTGAGCTTGTGAAAAAAAAGAGTGGGAGAGGTGTTTTTAATTTGATCCTTATCATCCAGCTGTATTTCAGTTATTTCCAAGTTGAATGTGGCTTGCCCATGATAGTGACCTCTCTGTCTTGACCCATGAACTTTTCATCTGATTTTCTTTCCCAGTCTTGTAGAGGGGGAATTGACAGAGTGGTTGGATGGGCATCTGGTAGCCATCCAGGATCAAGCCATTGCAGTTCTTTCATTTCATCAAACTTCAAATGTGGTTCTTTATTAATCAGATGTTTCTTTGAACAATATATTTATTGAAGTGATGATAACATTGTTCTTCATTTCTTATAAAGGAAAACCAACTGTATTATGACCCAGCAACCGGAATTTATTACTACTGTGATGTGGAAAGCGGCCGATACCAGTTTCATTCACGAGTGGATCTGCAGTCCTACCAGGCCTCTGGTACTAAGCACACCAAGGATAAAAAGGGGAAAAAGAAAAGAAAAGAACCAGAGCGCATTGCTGCAGATGAGTATAAGGTAACCTCAGAAGTGACAGAGAGAAAATGCAAAATCTGTTGGGTTTTTGTCCATGAGGCAACTTATAGGCTGTGGGGCTTGGTTTTATGCAGAGAATGTATGCTTATTTTTTGAACTATTTAAACATACTTAAACTATATATAGCAGGTTGCTAACATGTAGTTAGTGTTCAAATAACTTTCCCATTGAGTGATTAAGGATGAAACTTTTAACTTGGATCCCCTCGCTTTTTCATTAGTATTTTATTACTATTCAACTGTAGAGGAGTCTAAAACTGAGTGTCAGTGAAGTTTTTTGAGTAGCAGGCGCACTAGAATGAATTCAGTGTTGTGTGGGCTGGATTTACATAAAAATTCAGTGTTAGCAGCAATGTCTTGGTTTTGGGATTTTGGCTTGTGATTTGTTGTTGTTTTTTTGTTTGATTGGGTTTTTTTTTCAGATTCACATTATGAATCAAAGAAATGTAAGTTTTGAAAATACACTTACACACAATCCTGTCTCTGTGACTGCATTCCAGAGCTTAGTCCACTGGCATTTTACTGTACCTCTGCTATCATTTGGGATTGGTGTTTTTGAAGTCTTGTTTCTTTGCAGATTATGCTCGCCTATTGATGCTTTACTTGGTCAATGTATTTTCATTGTCATTAATGTGTGGATAAGGTATGCAGCTATAATAAATGCTCATTGTAATTAATATGTATTTAAAATTACAAAATTTTTCTGAGTGCTAAGAAAGCATACAATGTGGTGTAGAGTGACTGCCTTGAAAAACATCACTCACTCCAAAACACCAAGAAGTACTAACACAGCTATTAAACCTCAGAAAGCATTTCCTTTAGGAACACTGTTACTGATGTTAATTCCTATTCTGCCAATTTGTTCTATTATTTTATGATAAAATTCAATACATTGATTTCTCTAGTTTAAGTTCTCCTTGGTTTGCATTCTTCAAAGCTATTGCTTTAACCATTACATAGTTTCATTATGTAGGCCTCAGTCACGCGGATTGTTGGAAATCTGAAATGATTACGTTACTGTACAGGTACCTGTACATAATAGTCACATAACGTCAGTGTACAGTTAAAAAATTTTAGTCAGGAGTGAGGTCATCTCAAAGATTTGAAAATGGAAACTATTTACATTAAGAAAAAGTGCAGTTAGGTTAAATGGATAGTGGATGTTGACTGATTACACCTTTTATAAACAAATTGTGGCTAATGCAGGAATTTCTGCTGCTTGAGGAAACTTCACGTGAACCTTTCCGTTCAGAAAGTTTGATGTGGATACTTAGCAACACTAAGTATAATGATTCTTTAGACTTAAGAGAAGAGAGCTAATGCAATGGAAGTGCAGTTTTACCAGCACCCAGGTTCTGGGCCTGTTCTGTGCAAATGCTGAATTAGCATTCTGCCACTCTCAAAAGACATTGGTCAATACAGAACTTTATCCATCATGTGTCAGGAAAGAATCATGAAAAGCTTGTAGGGGTAAGTCCTTATTATAAACTGTTTAATAAGTCTCTTAAATTTAGTTCTGTTACCTAAACCAAGAAGAGAGTTTATAAAAGTTCGAAGGCGTGTATAGCTCTGACCTAGCAAATAATGTTGACTACTTTTTAGAATCCCATCACAGTCTGCTTCTGTAATCTGATTATACCAGAAATAGAGGTTTGTCTTTAGTTTAATTTATACTGGTAATTTTTTTTAGTTAGTCTTGTTAACAAATCTTTTCTGTGAGACTTCCACAGTCACAAGGTAGGAGGTAAACATCCATTTTTTTCTCACGTGTTTTATTGATGGTGAACTGAGTACTTTGCTTTATTTGTGAATCAATTTGTTTGACCAACAAGGTAACAGGGAAAATATTTAAAGTATACTGTAGTGCAGAGATCTTTCCTTCTGTGAACAGGGAGTGAAGGTCTATGTCAAGGAAGTAACCATGGCCTTTTTTATTTTTTTAAACAAAAACAGGGAGAATACGAAGTGAAACATAAAACACTCTCTATTTTAAACTCGAAAATAAAAGATTGCCTTTTTGTCAGTGCACTTCTTTGTAAATGCACTGCTGGATTTAGAAGAAAAAAGTACCTTACTGACATAGTTTACATAGCTGAGTTAAAACATTTTATTCTTTTACTGTGGTTATTAATCACTTAAAAATTCCGTGTTACATTAATATAAAAGATTAAGATTTGCTAGAATAAAAGATTGTATTTTTCTGTTATAAAACTGAAAAATTAGTTTATAAGCTGCACAGTCAAGTGCGTAGATGCACGGTATTTTTTGGCAGTATAATTGTTGTCTGGTTTAGTCTTGTACTGGCAAAGGCACTAATTAGTTAATGATAGAATAAAACTAAAAACATCTGCTTTTAAGTAGGACTTTGTAGTTGAAGCATTGTCTATTGAAATGCTTTTCTCCAAACCTACTGCCCAGCCTTCTTCCTTTTCTTTCCCTGAATGCTGTTTAAATTATTAAAATTACGACAATGCTTTTGAAGACTAGAACCTCATTACTGCTTTTCCCAATCGATTATTAAATTGTGCTGCTACCCTGAAAAATAGTCCCAACATTGCCTCATTTCTTGACCAAAGTAGGTTTTACTTACCTTTATTTTTCTACAGATGGTACAGGTAGGAGAAAGGTTTGGTTTAATGTGTTAAAGCATGGAAACATGTCATTCACCCCCTGAACTTTATAATTCTTGGGTGAAGCTGAGGTGGTTTATAAGAATATTCATGTAAAGCAAGGGAAGACAGTTAGCAGTACTTACAGAATCATAACAATTTTTTCTCTCTTTTTCAGTTAAAGAAATGAATGTAAACAAATATTGATAGATATTTAGTATTACTTAAAAATTGCCAAATACAAGAAATAAAGAAATTTAGCAGCTATGTGTGTAGATTATCAAGCATCTATTTCTAGGTAGATGGTTCTGGTAAGCAGTGGTTTTTACCAAAATTGCATGTTATTTTTGAATGACTTAACTTAAAACAAAGTTAAAACCTTTTTTATTAAAAAAACATATTGTAACTGGAACAGTCCATTAACTTTCTATTTCTAGCCACAGGAAGGTTCTATGTTGTGGTTTAGTTTCTAGCTATTGTGAAGAAGTTCACGTGCTCAGCTATCTTACATACAGTATTTATTTGTAAGTAGGAAATTAGGATGCTTAACACTAGACAAGTGGCAAGTGAGTTGTCCACAAATATTGTAGTGTTCTTGAAGAAAACCCAATATAATTCTAAGAATGTAAAAGATAAAATGAATATATTAAAATATTATTGCATTTTCAACAAGCTGAATAACCAAACAAGAAAATACTCATAAGTGTCCGCTAAAATGAATGTACTTCCAGTTATAAAAAAACAGTGGAGGGGAAATCATGTGCTTACTATCACCTGGGGAATGTTCCTAATTTATACAAGAACTTTCCTTAAAGACATCCTTTCTTGTCAGTCACAAACTGAAACAATATTACGAATAGTTGTCTTTTGAATTGTGAAACAAAATATACTGTCTCTACTTGCTTGCTTTTAATAGAAACTCAGAATTTTTTTTTGCCAGGATGAAGTATTAGCCTCTGTGCAGGTCATATAGAAAGATTGGTAGAATACCTTGAAACTTTTAGACATATAGTCTAGTTCTGGTATCTTTTTGTAGGAGTAGGTCAGAAAAAGGGTGAGACAAGAAACACGGTCTTTTCTTCTGTACAAGAAAAACCTTTAAATAAGTAAATTTGGAAAAGTTTAAAAAGAAAAAAAAGGTGACATAAGTGATAATAGGACCCCTGGCCCATTATCAAGATCCAAGGCTTCCATGCAGTTTGGAGAATAGACTGTGTGCAGTAGTGATCCTGCAGTTCTCCTTGCTGCACTGGGAGAAATACATAGCAAAATTTAGAAGGGAGGCCTGACACATGCCATTTTTTTCCATAAATTGTTTTTAAATTTAATTTTTTTAAATTTGAAACTACCACCTAATAAATTTTATTTCAGTGTGGTGCTCAAAATTAACTTCCACCATATTCTTTTCCATTATAGATGAGTCATAGCTACTTCTTTAGGAGAGACAAGGTGGTTTTAGTAGTATTGCCCACAGAACTCTTGAAGCAGTGATTTTTACTTTTTTTATCACATGTAGTTTACTTTTTGCTGATATTCATCCCATCTTTAGGTACGTCAGTTGACAGAAACCATGGCTAATCTGAAGATTTCTTCTTTTGGATTGGCAGCTTCTGGTAAAGGTAGAGTTGAGACAAGAAACACACATTAGTCCATGGATGTTTACCTTTAACCTTGATATTTTTATGAAAGGAAAAAATAATATCTAGTAATTGACGTTTAAGTATTCTTTTCCTAAAGGAATTAATAAATTTTTTAAAGCTATGTAATCAGAATGCGTTCACCTGCAAAGTAGCTTTGAAATGTATTTTAAATACTGTGTAAGTAACATCTGAAGAAAACTTTGATGGCATTCTAGGACATTTGGGAAGAGAAGTATTTAGCATTCCTGTATAACATAAAGGGTCTGGACTGAAGAAACCACTCATTCTTTAGGTTAGGTTAATTACTTCAGAGCTGTCCACCAGTGTATAAAATGGCTCCTATGTGCTGTAGGAAGAGCTTTTTTTTTCTGGCTTTTAATTAGATTTTTTGCACTGGAAAATTGAGTATTGTGTAGCGTGGATGAGAGTAACTGAAGTACTTGTGAAATGATTTTAGCAACTGAGAGCTTAGTCATCTGAGTGAAAGAGCTGTTTTCAAGTGTTTAAAAATATTGCTTTAGTAAAATACTGAATTTCAGATTAGTATTTCAAATTGAGAGTCAATGCTAAAGGTGTACTATTCAGTCCTGTAGAAGAGTGCTGAGAACCCATGATTCTGTTAAATCACCGACTTAACTTCTAGCAAACCAAGAAACAACAGGCTACACATTTGAGAAAAGTTGTGTTTGTCTATATTTCTATGTTTTGTATAAAATAAATTTAGAAAAAAAAAACCAGTTTAAACAGTGCAGTTCTTA
The DNA here is from genome assembly GCA_013397755.1 of Cnemophilus loriae. Taxonomy (NCBI): domain Eukaryota; kingdom Metazoa; phylum Chordata; class Aves; order Passeriformes; family Corvidae; genus Cnemophilus; species Cnemophilus loriae. Next base: position 13,529 of record VZTF01003200.1, read on the forward strand.
GAATTGAGCTAATTATGTTCACAATAATAAGTTCTAATTTATGGGCATGCTGAAGAATTGCGTGAACATGGATGTTGGTCAGCCATAGTACAAAACTGAAGTTTTGAAAGACAAAATATCTTGCTCTGTAACAGTAAAGCAAAAAGTATAGTTAAATGCTTAAAATATTTTGAATTTCTCAGTAAAAACAGTTCAATGACAATGATAATATGTATTTTCTAAGCAGGACAGTCTGCATTTCAAAAGGTCATTGTAATCAGTAGTCTGTGGCATATTTTTTATAAAGTAAAACCATCAATTCCACTCACATAAGCATGATTTGTTATTCTTATAAGATCAGTCCTTATGGGATACATAAGAATCCTGATTCAAAGTACTTTTGGCTTACTTTGTCAGGGATGCAGGAATATGAACCAACTCAACTCTGTAGTTAAAAAATAGTTTATTATCAGTTAGATTGATCTCACCTCTCAACTTCAGCTTAGTGAGAAAAATCCCAGAGATCGTGTGGTAATACCCAGTAAATAGAAAGTTTTTCAAATCTGGATCACATTGAGTCAATCTGTGTCTAACTCTTGACTGTTGGTGTCAGTCTACTATTTAGATGTATTGGGAAAAGCAACAATGAAAAAACGTATGTGCCTAATACCATGGTGTAAAAAATGGTTATAATGAGCTTGTACTTGCATACTTTGTGTCTTGTAGAATGAGTTTGGGATGAGGAGTTAGTTAGACATTGAGAAATTAAGTGCATTGCTAGAATTTATTGCATTGTTCAGGGTAATATTTACCGAATGTTGTGCTTAGAGTCAGTTCCTGGTTTTTAAGCAATGACTATGGGAGGCACGGCATTAGGTGCTGTTGGCACAGTCAGACTTTAACACGTGCTACACATGTTCTGTGTTAGTACTGGTAGTCAGCCGTGGTTTAACCCCAGCCAGCAACTGCGCCCCAGGCAGCTGCTCGCTCGCTCACTCCACCACCAGCAGGACTAGAGGGAGAACTGGAAGGACAGGAGTAAGAAAACTCGTGGGTTGGGATACAGCCACATGCACAAGCAAAAGAAAAAGCAAGGAACTAATTCACTGCTTCCCTGCCTGGGCAGGCAGGTGTTCAGCCATCCCCAGGAAAGCAGGGCTCCAGCACAGGTAATGGTAACAAAGGCCAAACCCTCTCAATATCCTTCCTGTTTCCTTGTCCCTCCCCCAGCGTTTACTGGTAAGCATGATGTCATATGGTATGGGATACCCTGTGGACAGTTGGGATCAGCTATACAGGTTGTGTCTTGCTTCCAGCTCCTTGTGCACTCCCAGCCTCCTTGCTGGTGGAGTGGCGCAGGAAGCAGGAGAGGCCTTGTCTTGTGTAAGCACTGCTCAGCATTAAATAAAACATCGTTGTATTATCAACCATGCGTTCAACACAAATCCAAACCACAGCCCTAAACTAGGCACTGTGAATAAAACTAACTTTATCCCAGCCAAGACCAGTACATAGTCATACATTATGGAAAAGGATTTCTGCACCACAAGATCGTTTCAAATGCTTTAAGGTTCATTCAGTATCCCCATGCTTAATGTTTATACACTTTGTCAAGATGTGCATTTTAATACAGATCTGTGAAATCATGAAGTGCTCAAAATCCATATTCAATTTTAAAATCCTTGATTTCACACAAGGTTTTCTAAATGTGAAGACTGCATTTTTATCAGTACTTAACTATTCAGTTGGTTTGCTTTCTTAAGGGTTGAATGTAGCAATTGTGAAAAAGTACAGAAACTGCTGAGAAGAGGCTTAATGGTCATATTGGCAAAATCATTGAATGAATGTATGTTTGGAATCCTTGGTCTGTTTATAAGAGTGTTTTTGAAAATTCCTGTTTTCAACACAGAACCAAGAGTCTACTCTTTAGTAGCCAGGCTTTGAAACAGCACCTTTTTACTTTCTAGTTTAAAATACCTGAAATGATGCCAAAAATCGTGGAATATCACTGTGGAGCAGTTGAGTGGTTGGAGCCTTGTACTTGGGCATCAGTGCATCACAGTCATGTGTTGTTTCGCCTTGCTTGTGATTTGAGCAGATGGTGTAGTTTCTTTGTTTTCAGATTAGATTAGAATACCCTGAGCTACTTTGTTAGTTACAGTATTATAGAAGTAACATGGTTTAGAATGCAGAATACCTTGGTATGTTTGGTATCAATCTAAAAGGAAAAATCAGATTTTCCAAAAATATTTCTAATGAAATTAATGTGTTTGACATGTCTAAACTGTGTAGGCTTATTTTTGGCAGGATTACTACACTTTTTGTTTAAAATAAACAACATTACACAGTGACCTGTTACACTGTTCCTTTGTAGTCAAGGACTTAGAGGATTCAGGGAGGAGGGCTAGTGCATTATAGAGAAACCTTGAACAAACCGATAGTCTCAGTTAAAGCATGAAAAGCTTTTTAAAAAGCACTGGTTTCACCTGAGAACCTGCTATCTTACTGAAGGTGTTTCAAAAGTACACTGTCCTATCCAACAGCTGAGAGGAATTCTTGTGTTTGTCTTAGTCTGTGCCACTGATGCGTTTTTACAGTTCTGAAAGTGCTTTAATTTCCATGTTGTTAGCATTCACATTATTTCACATATCTTGAAATGGAAATGCACAGAAAAAGTCAAGGATGTATTTTTTACCTGCTGTGTTGCAATATTTGATACAATTCAAGGCAATTGAATGCATTCACTCTGAACTCAAAGCAGCACATAATTTAATCTGAGATCTAATTCATCTTTTAAAGCCACTTCTATTATTTTTTCTCTTTTTTCCACTTTTTTTTCCTTTCATTTTCTTTAAGATAGTTGTCAAGCTACTAGATTGAGAATTACATACTTAAGGTACTCTGGCAAAATTAATATGAAACTTTAGGTTTCTCAGTTTAAAAATGTTGGGTTTTTTTTTGTTTCTGATGATGAAATAAGTGGAAGTGGAAGAACCTATAATGATCCAATATGTCTGATATTCAGTAGAGAAATTGAGAATTTTTTTGCAGTAGAATGGATTTTTAGTAGAACTGTTTCACATAGCATACATTAAGCTTATACTCTATATCTGCTATCTTGATTAAAGGCTCTGTTAAAGATGTAGTTTTGAAAGGAGGAAGAACAGGTCTATAGCTGAAGCATGAGTGGGCATTCCAGATATTCTGGACTCTGGTAATAAAAAAGAAGACAAAAACAGGAGGAAGATACAATGAAGATCCTTTAAAGACCTTCTAAGCAAGCTGCAAGAATTCAATAAGAGAGGGACAGAAGTGAGTGTCATAAAAGCGAAATAGGAAAATGTTCGAAGTGATGTTGTACAAGTTTGAAAATGAGGACAAGATTCTAAAGTTTCTAAACATTTCTAAAGTGTGAGAAAAGATTGAAGTTTAGAAGAGGAGGGCAGTCACACTTTCCCAAATAGAAGATGGTCTCAGTCACATCTAATAGGATGTGAAAATATTTTTACTGAAATGTAAAAGTTTTGCTGACTGCATGTGTAAAACTTTCTGGAAATTTAACTATTTCTTAATAGTTCTAAAAATAATTCTTCCTAAGTGAAGAATTTACTTCCAGGCTAATAGCATTCTTTAGAAAAATTCAATCCCTAAAGACTGTAACATTGTATAACTCCCCTCCAGGATTTGGACACAGAAGAGCAGAAATCATCTAACAGTCTGAATTGCTTTTCCACCACTGAGCAAGTAAGTTCTACTGAAGAAGATGAGTCTCCAAATGTAAGAAAGAAGACTAAAATGGACACAAAACCACAAAACAGTCTAACAGCCAAAGAATCCATTTCTACAGACAGTATAAATTCACATTCGCACAAAAGTACACCAGACGCTGCGGCATGTACAGATGACAGTAGAACAGCAGAAACAGAGAGTGAACCAGAAGAAGGTGAAATTACAGATTCTGAGTGTGAAACCTACAGTGAGGAGGAATTATCAAGTGAAGAAACTGGTGATTCAGAATACTCAGAAAATGAAGGTGAATTATTATGGATTATATATGATATTACTGTATTTTTCCAGGAGCCTGTTAAAAAAATATATAAAAGCATATAACTTGAGATACTTTGAATTAAAAAGTGCTATATGTTACCAATATTTGTTTCCCTCTCTTCACTTGCACAGAAGTAAGTAGTAGTGTTTTTATAAAAGCTGTTACTGAGTATAACATCTGTGCTTGTGTAGAAACCTCAGGGACTGCAAAAATTTGGTTTGATTAAAAAAGCGAAAGGAGAAAAGAAACTCTGCTGCTAAAGAAGGGGTTCTAGACCAGTAATTCACAGTAATTCTGTGTATTAACTCTCTTAAATTAATATACAGTATTTCTGATACAGTTTGTAAACCATTGTGTACAATTGAATGCAAGATGGGTCTACTGTGGTGAAAAGCAGCATGGAGTAGTCAGTACTAGTTGAAATCCTATTTTCTGTATATTCCAGTGGCAGCTTGTAAGAAATAGATATAGACAGGAAAACTGTATAATGTTTTATACCAAGTGTTCTGCTAGGTCCTTAAAAAACAAAAAAATGAAGGTAACCTGTGAAAAGCGTCATGCAGCCAGTTGGAACTATGTATATGCAAAGGATATTCCAAATCACAGAATGAAATACAACCTATGGAAAACTATATTGTAGCCTGTGTCCTGCTAACAGTTTATTGTCAATTTGTTTCTTATGTTTTCATTACTTTTATTAACTACTCAGATTCTAAGTGATTAATGCTAACCAAAATGTGCTTGCTACCATCAGGCATTCAGGCTAAATTGTCTTTTCTTAATATCCGGTTCTGCATTAATGCCAAAGTAATAAAAACTGGAGACAATTTCTCTTCCCCTAGTACCTTTTAAGGTAGTGTCTTCTCATCTATGTCTGCTCTTAGCTGAGGTCATTGGAGACTGTTTCTACAAATGTACATCCAAGTACAGAATTCATATAGGTTTTAGAATATAGTATCTTAATGGATAATGAGGCAAAAAAGTGTATGCATCTGTAGGCTCTGTCCATTAGTTTTTCTTATCCATGTTGATGAATAGTGCTCCTAAGAGAAAAAACTAGTAAAAATACATTTGACATAGAAATTGTCAGATATAAAGTTTGATATGCAGTAGGTCTGTGATGTGATGAACAAAAAGGTGCTGCCTTTTCTCAAAGTAAAATTGTTTTCTAATCTGTTAGAATTAATGATCCATAAATTTATAATATACTAGTAAATTTTGTGAACATAGATATATTTTACTGCTGTAACTAAAGAGTTGTCCACATGTTAATAACCAGAATTAGGAAAACATTTGTAATACTTTGGTGTGCAGTCATAAAGCCTTTGAAACAATAATCTCATCAAAGTTTTCTCTCAGATGTGGTTACACATTTCTTTATATGAAAGTTGCATATTATTCAGACAGGTAATGGCTGAATGTTTTTCAGTTTTTTGAAAACTATGGACTATAAAGTTAAAACTGTAATTTGTTGGTAGTAATGGTGGTGGTGGTTTTTTTCTATATAATTATAGATGAAGAAAAGATCTGGCCTCCTTGTATCAGAGTAATTGTAATAAGATCACCAGTTCTACAGACTGGGTCACTTTATATTATCACTGCTGTGAAACCTGCTACAATTGGAAGGTAAAACTGAATTAAATTTTTTTTATATATATCTGAAACTACCTCACTTTGAAAGCTGTGGAAAGCATTTAGGATTGCTTGTCTCTGCTCTTCATGCTTATCTTCCCAGCCTGCAGCAGTTGTGAGGTACTCTTGAGTTTGGTTAGTCCACAGTAAGAAATTCAAGTCAGGTCACATAACATGTCATCATGATAACGTAACAGCATACACAGTTAATGCAGCTCAGCAGACCTGAAAATTTGTTAGTGATAACTTGATCTTGTGACTGAGCCACAGTGGCAGCATAGCTGCAAGCCCCTCTTTGAAAATTTGTTTCCTAGAAAATAAGTACATTTTGTTCCAGGCCACTAAAGTACCTTTTTCAGAAATGGAAGAACGCTCTTCAGAAATTCAGGATCACAAGGAAACATATCCTAGACTTTCTCATGCATTCGGATTTCAGTAGGGTTTGTTCACTGGCTTTAGATAATAAGTTGGTTTGTGCTAGACGGTATGCATTCTTACAGTTGTAAATCTAGTTTGTTCATTGTGGATGATGAATTTAATGATGATGTAAAGCTTTCTTCCATGCTTACTGAAAACCTCACCCTGGAAAAGCCATTTCTGTCTAATGCTGATAGACGTGTTTTGATTCACTCTTAAAGGTTGAGTCCATGTATGTGAAGATCAACAGACAACTCTACTTTGAATGTGCATATAGGTCTTTTACTAGCTGCATTGCTTTTTAATCCCTTAGTATAAGAATCTACTACGCAAATCCCTTCTTCCTGCTGCAGTGTTTTGATAACAAAAAATGCAAACAAACCAAAACCCACCCTGTACAGATTACTCTTTCTTTACTTGTATTACCTGCCTAGTGTGACCAAGAATTCAACTTCACCATTGAAGACTGATGCCAAGATACACTGAAGAGCCTGAAGGATGCAGAGTTCAGACTGTTATTTACAGGCATTGCATGACAGTTCAGATAGGAGTATCAAGTTTATAGATAAGAATTTAATGGTACCGTTTGATCTGCTTTGTATAGTTTATACAAATGGCAGAAGGGACCTGAAGCAAGTCTTTCTTTACATTATATATATACTAACACAATGTTTTGTATCTGTAAAAGTTCCTAATAGCTTAGAAGAGAAATATAATATTATGGTTCAACTGAAATACATGTTTCGTAAGCCACTTATAAGACCTGTTTCTACTTTGTTGTGATTTGTATATCATCTTGCCTTTCCAGAGAAAAAGATGTTGGACACACACTTCAGATCCCTGAAGTTGGAGTCAGTAAGGTAACTCTTGTTCGTGTCTGCTGAAAGGTAGATCAGAAGATATAAATGTATGAATGAAGCTTTAGATTTTATGACTTTAGATTTGGAACATAGTGTTAATTTTTTGAAAGAACTTTCGGAATGAGATATGGGTTTAGCCAGAGTTGAATTTAGAAAAAAGGAAAACACACACTATTCTACTGAATGGGAACTTAACACAAACAACAGTGTGTTTTCAAAGTCTAGAAAAGTTGAATTTAAAATTGGAGTTTTACTAATCTACAGTGTTACACACAGTAACAAGATTATATTTTGAGTCTTGAGTTTCATAGTTATTGAACTTGAGGAAAAACCCTGTTAAGTACTAATGGTATATAAAATCTTGATGTCAGATAGTAAGAATTTCTTTACCTTTCTTTATTTTTAGTAAGAATTTTTTATAAGTAATGCAATCCTTGCATTTGAAACAGTCACTTTTCTAGACTTACTGCTTTTACTGGAAGTTCTAGTAGGTTGAAGAAGTTGGCACTTTGGTTTGTTCAGTAGCCTTTTTTGGAGGTAGTGCGTATCTTTATGAATTTGGCCAGCAGTTGTGCTTTCTCTGGTCTGTGTGCGCTTGGGAGCAATACCTATATGGAACTGCAACAAGACAAAAAAAATAGATTGTTAGTCTCAATATCAGAAAGGAGATAAAAGAAACAGCAAAAGATTGGTACTGATTGTGTCCTTGGTATTAAGATGCAGGAGAAGGTGAATTATGTGAAAGTTACAAAAGCATGGCATTAAGGGAGTTATTTCAGATATGAAAGACCAAGTAAATGGAAGCAGAATGAGATCTTTTTTTAAATGAGAGTGCTATAACATACCTTAAGAGCAAAAAGCCTGTTATTTACAAGAACAGTTTAAAAGGCTATGTTACTGAATCTTGCAGTTCTTTAAGTAAAGCATACTTGCCATATTGGAAGAATATAGTTGTCCGGTACTGAATCAGCTTATGAACAAAATAGTTGCATTATTAACTGTATACATTAGCTCATGCTGTTGTGGCCCATTCATATATATTTCACAAGAATGAAATCATAAGATAAGAAATACTCTATTAACTCAGAGTGCCAGAGCCACTCATTTTAAAGGTCTCAAAATATATTCTGAAATCTTACCTTAAAATAACATTTAAATTGTGAAGTATTTGCTTAGCAAGAACATTTAACTTAGGCTTCTATTTGTCAGTTTCATGCAGAAGTATATTTTGACCACGATTTGCAAAATTATGTTCTTGTGGATCAAGGCAGTCAGAATGGAACAGTTGTTAACGGAAATCAGATTCTCCAGGTGAGTACCTATTGTTTTGGTGCCCTATACATTGCAGAAAACTAATCTTGTGGTCATTTTAAATGTGTTACAGCAAATCACTTACAATGCCATTGTATGTCTTCTTTCGTACATTAATGCCTGCCTTGGTTCCCTTCTGATTTTAGGGCCGCTTACAATACTCAATGTTTGGTTATACTAGGAAAAATCCACTATGGTTGCAGTTGCTAGAGTGAAATACCCACTGTAGTTAAATACTTGCGTACATTTGTAATACTGAACTACTGAGTTGTAAGCAGTGTGCATGAAATAGAGCTCATGTCCTTCATGAGTAGTTAACTTGGCTGCCAAAACTTTCTTTTGCTGTAGCCTAAAACAAAATGTGATCCCTACATCCTGGAGCATGGAGATGAAGTGAAGATTGGCGAAACTGTGCTTTCTTTTCATATTCACCCCGGCAGTGATACTTGTGATGGATGTGAACCAGGACAAGTTAGAGCACATCTTCGCCTGGACAAGAAAAAGAAGTCTCCTGGTTAGTCATATTATCACAGGATATATTTTTTATTATGTCTGTTTACTTTATAAACATAATAATTAGTTCAGTTTTCATACAGTTTTCTTGTCAGCTGGGAATAGTTATACATAATAATGTATTTTCTTCTTGGTGTATGTGTCTATGTATAATAATGTTAGAACAAAAATTCTCACATTTGTCTTATGTTTCAAAACATTGTTACATTAGTAATTAGAAATTCCATCCTGTGTTCTTCCTTTTAGTTTGTCCAGCACTCAGCAAAGAAGAGAGAGAGTTAGTCAGAAGAAAAGCATTAAAACAAATACGGGTAAAATATGGCTTACAGGTAAGTTTACAGTAAAGTTGATTAAGTTTTTGTAATCTTGCGGTTCTTACCTTTTTTTTTTTTAGTACTTCGTGATTCCTATTTTAAGCCATAGGCTTAGCTGAACAAGGGAGGTTTTCAAATGCCCTTAAACTTAGCCTGGTTTGTCTTTGGTACCCTAAATTATTATTCTGTACGAAACTCTACAGAGAAAGATGATGGTAAGAGGGCATGAAAGTTGCATGGAAAATTAGAAAGAAGATCCCTTCAAAGTGTTCCTAATCCTTTTGATTTAAAATCCCAAAGATTCCTAATCCTTTTGAAGTTAAGATTTTGCAAGAGATTTCTATTTTTATTTCTGCAGATGAAGTTTTCACTGAATTGCAGTCCTATCTTTTATTTGGAAAGGAAACATAATGAGCAACTGAAAAAATTATGAAAGGAAGAGGGAATTTTTTCAGGTTTTTAAGTCCATCGAATAATACCAACATGAACATCCAGGCAGTATAATATATATGTATTCAAATTACTTCTGTTATAGAGATAATTTTAAGTATGCAGTTGCTTCTAGCATTTGTACTAAGTATTCATGTAGAAAACAAAATGCCATTGTTTCTATCAAATTCTTCAGGTACCAAAAAATAATACTGATACAGGATCTGTAAACATGCTTAATTCTGTCATTTATTCTGAAAAAAAGTAGTTGCTGAGGAACAGGCTAAATGTTTATGTAAAAAGCCAGTGGCATGTCCACATGGTTTTCTGGTTAATATGGAGAGATTGACTCTTCATACCAAGAGAAGATTCAAGAGAATATGTTATTTTATTTACAGCTTCTGAGAAATTACTGAATTTGACAATATTATGTGATAATGGCAATAATGTGGTTTACAAGGTATGCGTGTAAGCTAAGAAAATCCTAAGTGAGGACTATGGGTTTTGTTACAAGTTTTAGAATTAATGAAAAAGGCTGACGCTGCCATACTTTTTGGGAGAAAAAGGGAAGTTAAGAAAAATAAAGAATTTAAACCCCACTCTTTTTGTCTTGATGCAATTTAATCTGCTTGGAAAGAACACAGAGTATGAAGACAACAAGGCAGTGAAAAACCCGAAGTACAAAGACAGAGCAGGAAAACGCAGAGAGACCGTTGGAAGTGAAGGAATCTTCCAGAGAGACGATAGTTCAGCTTCTGTTCATATGTAAGTTGGGGGTGGGGCAAAGTATCTCCCATGTCCTTCTCTTGTGAATCTTAAAAAAATCATTATAAAATACGTATCAATTTGTTACTAGCATACTGTTTGTTAGATTACAAATTACCTGTATATATTGTGTTAGGAGAGCTAGAAAATTTTAAGCTTTTCACACTTCCCCATTTCACATGCTCTTTATTTATTAACTCCTCACCTTCCAAACAGAAATCAGCTCAGCAGTAAGGATGCTTACATCACTTCCTTACCAACTCGAAGATTTAAAGAACTCCCCAGCTGCACTACTGACATCTTCAGTAGTGTCTGTTTTTCAAATGGCTCAATTTTTATTTTTCCTATTCAGTCCCAGTAATAGTAAACATGCAGATTTTTGACCTGCAGCTTCTCTCACTGTTAATATCCAGCCACTCACAGGACACGTATTCACATACCTCTTAAATGACACTTGATGTTCGTTCAATTGTTGCTTTGCCTCTGTAGCTGTAGTTGGGGTTTCTTTTAAGAAACATGAACTTGTAGGTGCTTGTAAATTAATAAAAGGAAGTGTGAGATGATGAAATAGGTGCAATTGGATGATTTGGCAGCGATACTGCCTTTTCCATACCCTCCTACCCTTGATGTGTCTTTTAACTCCTAAAGCAAACAAGTAGTTCAGGAGTTTTAAGAAAGCTAATATTGACCAGAGGCTTGTTAACCAAAGATATTCTTGGAGGAACCTGCAAAAGGTAGCAAGGATCTTCTGGATAGCTCTTTATGGGCTGATTCCTGGTTGCTAGAGCAGCATATGTATGCACATTTCTGTCGTTCAGTATTTGAAAGCATACTCTTTATATTAACTCTTGCTTAATCAGTTATCTTAAACTTTCTTCAAAGTGAAATCAGCAACAGCAACAAAGGACATAAAATGTTGGAGAAGATGGGATGGAAGAAGGGAGAAGGTCTAGGAAAGGATGGTGGTGGCATGAAGGATCCGGTAGGTCTTTCTGGTTTTCACTTGAAACAAAAATAATAGAAATGTATTTATAGTGAAAAGTATCTAATTATATGCCACTATTCACTTGAAACATATCAAAACCCTGGTTAGGAAGGAATAATCTTAGTAGGACTAATCTCAAATTACTTTTTCTTTGACTAATGAGGTATTTTGAAATCTTTCAGTAGTGTCCCTGCACTAGACTATGTTCATTATGAAACTGAGCAAAGGAGGACAGATAGCTTCTAGCCATTGAATTAATAATCTCATATTTGAATACAAAGTCTGGAGGAAAATTAGAATAATTTAAGTGATGTGAATTGAAGATCAGTTTAGGGTGGAATTCTTCACTTTCTCGGAGGCTGATGTAGCACAAAAATCAAGCTAGATGATGGGCCATGAGGGAGGAAAAGCTAGCTGAAGTCACCGTAGCCACCAAGTTGTGGGCCTCTGTGGTAGCCACGTTAGCCCCATTTTTGTCACCAGAGATGTGCTGTCTATTGGCAGTAGTGCTGCTCAGAGCCACACTATGCCCTGTGTTGTCAAACTAGCCAGCATAGGGATCATACGCTGCTCACTCAGTGAGGTGTATTTCACAGTAATGTTAGTGGCAGGGGACATGCCTCAGCACTCTAGACCATAGTTCAAAAGGTGGTGATTTGACACGTCATTTTCATGGTACTGTTCATATATGATCTATGTGTATTAGAACATGAAAGAGAAGTGCTTGGGAAGAGGGGGTGGAACGTGTATTAGAAAAACAGCATTTGTAGTGTTTGGAATACCTAACTTGCTATTACAACAGTATTTCACATATTTGACAGATTCAACTTGAGTTACATCAGAAGCACGCAGGTTTGGGTACTAGGAGACCAGCCTCAATTGAAGATGTTCAGCTCATCCAGAGCAAGAATAAAAAGAACTGGGATAAAGCAAGAGAGAGGTTTGCTGAAAACTTCCAAGATCCTAAATCCCAAAGGGATACACCTAAGAATACACCTTGGGTTAGAGGGACTGTAGACTGAAGTATCTAGTCCCACAGCAAGGTAATTCCTGAGTATAAATAGCTGGGAGAGAATTTATTTTTTATTGCTTTTGCTAAAGCAGGAGTTTGGTTGTATGTAAAATACAGTGGAAAAACTTATTCAAGATTAACTCTGTTATGTTAATTGGTTTTCTGTAGTCTTCATGCTTTTATACACATTTTTAATAAGAAATGAATGGAGTTTAGAGGGATATTCAAATTTAAGTACTTGAAAATTATTCTTATCAGAAGCAGGAATCTTCCATTGTGTTTTTACACTTCACAGAAAGTTACACGAAACATCCGTTATATTTAAATATGACACCTTTAACATTTGAACAGTGGTTTAAAACCAAGATGAAAAAAAAATTTCCCCAGATCCCTAGTAACAAAGTATCATATTGCTGTTTCTTCATGTTTGCCATGAAATGCTTGACAAGAGGCACACCACTCTTCAATTCATACAGTTCAGTACTAGCCATGTGTCTCAGCATACCTTCGGCAAAGGAAAGGGGGGGAAAAAGCTTGTTTTTAAATGATTCAACATTACTGTTCAAAAATGCTGTACTCCATGAAATAAACTACCAGCATTAGTGAAGAAAACAATGTTCAGAGACAGCTTGTAGCAAAATTTTCTTCTGTGAAGAACTTGTTTGAGATTTGAGATTTGTTTAGTTAATCTGTATCATGCCTTTAAAGGAGGAGGTATGTTTAGAAAACTGCTGTCTGTTTGTATTTATTAATTTCTTTTTTTGATACATCCATTGCTGGCAATGGAGTTTATGCCAGAAAAAAACACAACTCATGTTCGATGGGGAAGGATTTCCAAACTGAAGCTAAAAGATTAGTATTTATTGAATGTTCCTAAACACAATAAATCATTGTCAATTTAAGCAGCGTGCTTCTTCATACTATCTTGTCCATATGTTGGATAGGAGTGCTCTTCTAAAATGAGTAAAACTTAATCCCATGTTGTTCAAGCTGAAGTTCTGATACTTGTCCAAGGAAACATGGTAGTCTCACCGTCCTACCGGATCATGCAGTCAACTGTGAAGCACTGTGGAGTAAAACCAGAACAAGTTACCAGCCATTTGGCTTAATCTAGATGCATACAGTATAAAGCAAAAGGTCCAATCTATTATTTAAAACATGAAATGCACCCAAGTTTACAACCTGAAGCACACACCTTTCTTCTGCAGACAGAGGTGAAGGTACAATTATCCACACTCAATGCCTGGAACAGCATAACTAAAATTAGGTCACTGTTTGCCTTTATAAGCAGTTAGTTTTCTACTGATTTAGTGATAGAGATGTATTATTGCTGTTGCAATAATACAACTATTGCTCTATTATGTACTTTGCTGTTGCATTCCTTTTTATTGGCAACTTCACATTTTCAGAGGCTGTCTTTTTCTAGCTGTGAAAAAATGCTGGTCTGTAAGTTCTGTTCTGCTTGTTAAGTTTTAGTTCACAATTTATCTAAAAAGCTGTTCCTGCTAGTAGGAGGAAAAAGCCCCTGTATGCTAAAAGAACGTTTTTGCCTTTTTTTTTCCTTTTTGACTTCTGAAGTCTTCAGAGTAAATCAAACTATAAATCTTAATTTGCTATGAGTAGGCACCGTAACTTTCCCTCTCCCCAGTTATTCCAGTGTAACAGCTCTAAGAAAAGTGAATCAACAAGTTTGCATTTCATAATGTTTTTGAAATAAGACATCATTTGCCTTCTGTGAGAGGCACGGTCTCATGCAGTCAAGACTGACTGCTTTCAGTACTGTAGCTTCCTCTTTCAGCAGTTCCATATAAAGGGCTGAAGCTTAGTCTTGGTTCAGTGCTGGTGCAACAAATCCTGTTCTCTCTTGATTTTGCCTAGGGAAGTGGAAAAAGCAGTGCCATTAATACACAGATTGTTAACAAAACAACTGGAAGTAAGGTTTGAGTAATCGTCATCAAGAAGTTGTGTGCTTTCATTGAGTAGGAAGACTTGTACTGAGCGAAATATGACTTCTCGTCCTTTACCTTAGTGACCTCTTAAAAGTTTTATGCACAAATGAGTGAAGTGAAAACCACCAGTGGTGTGCAAGCCTTATGTGCAAATGCAGTACTGCTTTCCCTCATGTCAGGAGGGGAACATGAGTTGCCATTGCACTATTATAATTTTGGAGGGTATAACCAGTAAGATACAGCATAAAGTTTAACTGTCTTACCTTCTCAGTCCTCCAACCACCCCATTGTCTTTCCCAACTTTTGATACTTAGAGTTGCTTTTTTATACAGCCAAAGTCAAGTTTTAGCTGTTTGCTTTATATATAAATATTGCTAGTGAATACATATAATCCTAAAGTTCTTAAGGATAAAATTAATCCGTTTATATAAACAAACTATTTTCTGTAGTCATAACAGTGACTTTTGCCAACTTAGCAAACATATTTCTGAAATTTAAAATAAACAAAGAATAGTAGGTACATTCTTATCTTAAGTGCTGAAGAGCCACACTATGCTCTGTGTTGTCAAACTAGCCAGCATAGGGATCATATGCTGCTCACTCAGTGAGCACATAAAAACATGGAGTGCAGTTAGTGTTGTGTGAAAGGCACTGAACGAAACACCGATGCCAGCGGAGGCCCTGAACTATCTGCATATGAACTGCTTTTACAAAACATACCACAGGATGAAACCGAGTGTTTGTGCGAGCAAAGCTGCTGCAGCTGGTTGTGTGAAGGAAACCTGACTGGGGCTTTCTGCCGGCAGATAACAAATCCACAGCAGCAGGAAGAGCGGTCAAAACCAGCATCTTGGTTACCAACAAGACGTACTTGAAAGGTGCATTCAAATGGATTTTTTTTCTGTGTGGTCTTTTTCCAAGTGCTGTGACCTCTTAACGTAGGATTTTTTTTTTTTTTCTCAGCGAGTTTCTGATTCTAAACGGGTTTCATCTGCACCTTACTTTAATCCAGCAATGCCTCTTTGTTGATGAACATACCTGCGTACGGGTTTCAGTACCAGGGATCCTTCTTCAGTCCTTCAGCGCCCCAGGGCACCATCCGCTCTCCTCCGTCCATGCCCAAGTGTCCCGCTGTCATTTCAGCGCCGCAAACAGGACACACGCAGCGTCTCTTGCAGCTCCTCGTTTAATAGGACAGGGGAGGACACGGGGATCACGGCCCGGCTCCCTGCGCTGTGCCGCGCAGCCCGCGCAGCGAACCGGGCCCGGCCGCCCC
>VZTF01003200.1:29061-56738 GCA_013397755.1 Cnemophilus loriae
GGCTTCTCCCCGCGGGCCGGACGGAGGCACGGCAGCGGCATGTGCCCTTGAGTTGCGCGCTGATGTGCTGCTCTGCAGCTCAGGAGGAGTGAAGGGCGTAGGGAATCCGTCATACTACCTGAGGACAAGCAGAAAAATGAAAAAGGCAGCCGTAGACAGTAGTTTAAAAGTACACCTACGTGACTTTTTTTAACATTTAGACTTAGAAATGATCCTAGGAATGAATGAGTGGCGTCTCAGGAGTGATCTTGAGAAAAATGCCAGGAAGAGCCGGCGTGGCCCACCGACAGAGCCAGCACAGCAGTAGTCTCAGGGCACCTCATTCACACAGAGCTGACTCTTAAAATTTGACGTGCCCTGCCTGTCTGTTGTAAAAAAGCCTTACAGCCTCTGTTCCTCAGGCTCTCCTCTTCGTCTTCTTCCCCTTTTCTGTCCAAGGACAATGGTAGACTGGTGTTGCCGTGGTAGTCTTCACTCAAGCCTGGTTCCTACTGCAGATGGTGTGCTTTAGCCAAACCTCAACTGCTGGACTTCATGGGACTGAAAAGTTCACAGATTGTCAAGCTCTAGCTTTGATTTGTAGCACTCTGAGTTTTGCATAAAAACCTGTTCACCTCCAACATTTTCCTCCTTCAGTTGCTTGTTTCTTCCTTTATTGTTTCCTCTGGCTTATTTTTTTCTTTTAGATCATCAGATTTCTTCATTTAGCTACTTTCTACGCATCAAAAAACAATGTCCTGATTAAGTAAAACTCTGGTACTTGAGTTACCACTATCAGATTGCTCGCTGGACTTGTTTTGTCAGCCTTTTATCCTCGTTGCTCAGCCTCTACCACCACCAGGTAGGAATAGTCTAAAGTGGCCAGTGATGTTGAGTAAGGCTTACTGTGAATCAAAATTATAGTTTCTATTCCGTAACTTCCTTGGCAAATCCCTAATCTTTCACTTTGATTCTTCAGCTATGCACTGGAAATAATACTATTTTTTCCCCCTTTTCAGAGGTATTAAAAAAGCAACCAGTTCTATGTGGCCCTGCTTGAGCAGGGAGTTGGACGAGATGACCACCAGAGGTTCTTTCCAACCTCAGCTGCTTTGCGACTCTGTGATTACTGCAGAAGGTGCAGTGAAGAACTAATTGGCATTTGGATATTACAGGGTTGGAGGCCATAGACGTATTAGGCAAGCAGAAGGAAGTATTGAACTCACAATAGTAAGAAAACCAGCAAAAGAGCCCAAGGAGAGTGGGCAGTTGAAGACTTGCCAGCAAGGAAAAATCTGCTGACCTTGCACCAGTTATCCTTGAAGCTGGGATTCATGATCCTACAGAGGTTAAGTTGCAAGAACAATAAGCATGTGATGAGTCTGAATGGTAGAGATTAATGGTAAAGATTAAACTAGAGTTTTGGAAATGGTTTGGCAGGCTGGCAAGTCCCGCATTCCTCTACTGAGCATAACAAAGAAACAATAGGTTAAAAAAAAAAAAAAGTGATACAATAAGTAAGTGGCACAGCACTGGACTATTTTGGTTTTTTAAATGTTGTCACATGCTTTTTAAAGAGACAATGTCTGTTGTGTAATGTTGTGCAAAGACCTGGTGTTCCCAAACTTTTGCTCAGAGGCAAGTCTGCATGCAGCTATCTATTAGTGGATTGTTCCTCAGTGTGATGTAGGTGCACTCGTCCTCCACAAAGACAGTGGCAGGAAAAACCCCACTGAGGCATATATGGGGCATGTTTTCTGTTTCAAGGTCTTTCTGAGAGGCTTTCTGACCTGTGTTGACCAAGGCATTTGGAGTTTTTTGGTTGTGACTGACATGGGAGAGCAGAGCTTCTGTCTGGGTGTGTTATTTGACCATGAGTGGTTGTTATCTACCACAAAGTCAGTGTGATGTGAACATGATAACCAGGGGGCAGTAGAAGTGGGCTTCTTCTGTTTGTTCAGGTTGATCACAAGGTAATTGGGTGGACAAGTCCCCTGTCCAGCAGTTTAGAGCTTGTTTAAAGCACTTAATGAGAAGGAGAGTATTAGTGGGATGTTCTTGAAAGGAATTTCTTTTTTTTTATGCAGTAGTTCTATTTTTCATTTTATCATATAAGTGCTTCATTTGAGACTTATCTTTATATAATAAAGACTCGACTTGGAAATTGCTCACAGTACACAAGTTCCTTAAAACAGCTTTATCCACTGTATGTCTTTAGTGTATTTAAAGAAGGATATATTTTCTGATGATTTTGCAATTTGTCAGGCTTTATTACAAACCCAGATACTCTTTGTATGCTTTGACTTGATTGAGAAATACATATGAAAGATGACTGTGACTTTCAGCTTTACCTTTTTTCCCACATGTCTGTATGTGTGGCACCCTGCAGACACTCTGCCATTAGGATGACAATTGAAGTCTGCACCTTGCTTGCTCAAATGCCCATTTACATTGAATTTTGGCACAGCCAGACTTGAGTGAAAACTGAATGTGGTTTTTAAGCTTGTAAGCTTTCACACTTTGGAAGTACGAACAAGGTGCTTCATGCCTTCTTCCTCAGGTCTTCTGCAAAAACCAAGTCTGTTTATTTGGAGTTATTTGAGTGATGGTGGAACATTGCAAAAATGTTTAAACAACTGTCTACAACATGTGACATGATCCTCACCTCTTTCCTCACTGTCCTGTGACTTGCATTCAGTGAAGTATTTTCTTTCCCCTAGACACTGCTGACACCTGGCTGTGGTAATATGCCAATTCCCAGTACCCACCATTAAAACTAACGAACTGTTGAAGCCTAGATAAATCACTTTAGTCATTACAAATAAAGATTAAGAAGGCTTAACTGAGTGTAAGGCTCATTTTTAAAATACTGCTTTAGATGTGTTACCAGGAGACCTTTAAGTTGAGATCTCAGTATACTTCAAAGGCCTCCTTTAACAGCTGGTAGGATTATTAATAGCTGCCACTACTGATTTAGGTAAAGAGTGTGTTTTCTTGGGGGATTTTAACTGAATCATGTCATTTTGTTCACCATAGTTTTAATTTGTTTTGCATTGAAAGAAACAAGTTTCTGTTCTTCAGACAGAGGTGTAGACAGTGTGCCTGAGTTTGACAGCTCAGAGGAGCAGCCTACAAATTCTGGAATGTAAGAGTAGCAGCCTCAACTGGAATTTCACTGTGACTTCAGTGAATGCACGCTGGCCGCCATCACCTGATGATCTGGCTGCTTAAGTTCATAGGCCAGTGGTACTTAATAGATAATGACTTGGGTGTTGGTACAGAACTCTACACATGTTTACATGCCCTAGATCTTCAAGCTGGAGGAGAAATCAAAAGGGTTGTGTCAGATTTTACAGGAACAAAGTATTGGTTTGATGCTGGCTGGATGCCAGGCACCCACCAAAGCCCTACTCTCACTCCTCTCTGCAAGTGAACAGGAGAGAGGAAATATAACAAAGGGTTCATGGGTTGAGATAAGGACCTGGAGAAGTCGCTCACCAAATACCATCACAGGCAAAACAGACTGAACTTGGGGATATTAATTGAATTGATTACTAACAAAATCAGAGCAGGATCATGAGAAGTAAGATAAAATCTTAAAAGCTCCTTCCCCACACCCCTCCCTCTTTTCCAAGCTCTACTTCCTAGCTGTGCAGGGAGACAGGGAATAGAGGTTATAGTCAGTTCATCACAAGTTGTTCCTTCCACTGCGCAGGGAGAGGGCTCCTTCCCCTGCTCCAGTGTGGGGTCTCTCCCACTGGAGACAGTCCTCCACAAACTTCTCCAATGTGGGTCCATCCTACAGTCAGCAGTTCTCCATGAACTGCTGCAGCAAGGGTTCCTTCTCATGGGGTGCAGTCCTTCAGGCCCAGNGATAAAATCTTAAAAGCTCCTTCCCCACACCCCTCCCTCTTTTCCAAGCTCTACTTCCTAGCTGTGCAGGGAGACAGGGAATAGAGGTTATAGTCAGTTCATCACAAGTTGTTCCTTCCACTGCGCAGGGAGAGGGCTCCTTCCCCTGCTCCAGTGTGGGGTCTCTCCCACTGGAGACAGTCCTCCACAAACTTCTCCAATGTGGGTCCATCCTACAGTCAGCAGTTCTCCATGAACTGCTGCAGCAAGGGTTCCTTCTCATGGGGTGCAGTCCTTCAGGCCCAGCCTGTTCCAGTGTGGGTCCTCCACAGGGACACAAGTCCTACGAGGAAATCTGCTCCAGTGTGAGCTCCTCTCTCCATGGGTCCACTGGTCCGTGCCAGGACTGTGCTCCAACACAATTTTCACAGACTCCTTTCAGGCATCCATCTGCTCTGATGTGGGACTCGTTTAGGGACTGCAGGTGGATCTCTGCTCCACCATGGACCTCCATGGGCTGCAGAGGCA
This sequence comes from Cnemophilus loriae, assembly GCA_013397755.1. Classification (NCBI taxonomy): domain Eukaryota; kingdom Metazoa; phylum Chordata; class Aves; order Passeriformes; family Corvidae; genus Cnemophilus; species Cnemophilus loriae. Next base: position 33,421 of record VZTF01003200.1, read on the forward strand.
CAGCTGCCTCACCATGGTCTGCACCACAGGCTGCAGGGGAATCCCAAGTCTGGTGCCTGGATCATCTTGTCGCCATCCTTCTCCACTGCCCTTGGTGTGTGCGCAGTTGTTCCTCTCACACATTCTCCCTCCACTATGTCTGCACAATAGCTTACTTTCTTTTTTAAATCTATTATCAGAGAGACCTTACCACCATTTCTGATCAGCCCAGCCTTGGCCAGCAGTGGGTCCATCTCTGAGCCAGCTGGCTCTGGCTTTGTCAGACATGGGGGAAGCTTCTGGCGGTTTCTCACAGAAGCCACCCCTGTTAGCCCCCCTGCTACCAAAATCTGTCCATGCAAACTCAATACAGTGTTGGTATAGAAGTCTACACACATATACATGTCCCAGCTCTTCAAGCTGGAGGAGAAATTTCACAGAATCACAGGATATCCTGAGTTGGAAGAGACCCACAAGGATTATCAAGTCCAATTCTTAAGTGAATGGTCCGTATGAGGATCAAACCCACAACTTTGGCATTATTAGTACCACGCTCTAACGAACTGAGCTAATCTCATATTGTGACTTAAAATGGTTATGTCAGACGTTGCAGGAGCAACATGATCCCAAACTGAAAAAATGTGTTCTCCTTTCAAAGCACCGTCCTCCAACTATGTGTGTTGCACTACTGCAATTAGCCAAGGAAGATCTTTCTATTGTCATTGATTTAGATCCCCTATGTTTGCTCACCTGAACGAAGCATTTACTGGCTGTTTGTATTCAGCATTTTGGGTGACAGTAATAGTCACAAATAGTTGGTGTTATCATAGTTCTCGCCAAACTGCAGCAATGTTACAGGTGTCAGGATACCTGCTTATTTTTGAAACACAGCACTTTTCAGATTGTGTATCTTTCTTTTGAATAATTACACGTTTTATATTCTTCTACATACTGTTAAAAATAGCCTTCAGCCTTGAAATACCTAACTCTTGACAGCTGCAATGGCATGATTTTTTCTACTGGCTTCAGTTGGAGTGACTCAATTGACAGTTAGCAATGATTTTACAAAGTGTATTTTGGAATCCATAAGGCTCATTTGGAGTAAAAAATCCTATTATGCAAAGTAAAGATAGCAGTCTTCACTTTACGCTTTTAGAATGGTATTTTTCACCAGCTACTTGGCACTTGTAAGTTTCTGTTGATTATGTAAGAATAGGATATTATTTCATTGATGGTTGCATCTGTTTGTTTATTGGGGTTTTTTTTATGATGACACCTCTTTGAGTTCAGTGCAATTACTTGGAATTCATGTTATCATTAATAAGAATGGAAATATGTTCCTAGCCCTAGATCCTCAGAATGTGAGATAGTAACCAAAACCAAAATATGGCTGGGCACGTTGATACATCACAAAGAAAATCAACATGAAGAGTTCATTATTATCATTGTAGTAAGGCCTTCAAGTGCTGCAGAAATGCAAGAAATATAGTTTCCAGTTGTTGCCTGCTTTAACTGCATGATGCTAACACTGTCATCTCAATGAAGTCTTCCTGCTTCATGATTTAATGGGTAATTATATTCTTGTGCCCTCTTTACTTTCAGAGTCCTTAGCTTTTACTGCACAAGATGGAATGTATTTAGCAAGCAAGCAACTGGATCAGATTTTTTGCCTTCAGTTTCCCTTTCCACAGTCATGTCTCCTATTCACATCTTCTAACCTACAGCAAAAATCTCATGCTGTTTCTTGGACGCACCCATTTCATCATTGGGATTCCCGTGCTGTCTGGTCTGCGCTCTACATCAACACAGTTACAACCAGTGCATGAACATGAGGCTGAAGAAGCTGCAGTAAATGGTGGCAGCAATTGAATTAATGACTCTTTTATGGTTTAAAATATAAGCACATCAGCTACCTACTATTTTCAAGTGATAGAATCATAGGTTCATAAAATAGTTTGGGTTGAAAAGGACCTTAAAGATGTCATAGTTCCACACCCAGCCATGGAAAAGAAAACCTTCCACTAGACAAGGTTGCTCAAAGCCCCATGCAACCTGGCCTTGAACACATCCAGGGATTGGGCATCCGCAGCTTCCCTGAGAAACCTCTTCCAGTGCCTCAGTGCCCTCACAGTAAAGAATTCTTCCTGATACCTAATATAAACCTACCCTTTTTCAGTTCAAAGCCATTCCCTCTTGTCCTATAATTACACTACCTGAAAAAAACCCTCCCCATCTTTCCTGGAGGTCCCCCTTAGGCACTGGGAGGTCTCCCCATGACCTTCTCTTCTCCAAACTGAACAACTCTCTCATCCTTTCCACATAAGAGTGGTGCTACCGCTCTCTGGTGAGTTCTGTGGCCCTTCTCTCAACCTGCTCCAGCAGGTTCATGTCTTATGCTGGAGGCCCCTCCAGTGTGTTGTGGCCCCTCAAGCAGCTGTGACACCACAAAGCTTGGTGTCATCAGCCAACCTGCTGATGGTGCACCTGATCCCACCGTCCGTGTCCCTGGCAAAGATGCTACCTAATACTGGCCCTAGTGCAGACCCCCGAGGAGCACCACCCATCACTTCTCTCCACCTGGACTTTCAGCCATTGGCCACAACTCTTTGACCAGGACCTTTCAGTCAATTCCTTATCCACCATGAGGGGTCCACCTGTCAAATCCAGGTCTTTCCACTAGAGTCAAGGGTGTGCATGGGAGCATCAAATGCTTTGCACAAGTCTAGTTAGATGACATTCTCTCATCCACCAATGCTGTAAGCCCATCGCAGGAGGCCACCAAGTGTGTCAGATGTGATGTGCCCTTAGTGAAGCCATGTTGACCATCATGTTGGGTATTGACTGTTGTAAAGTCAATGAACAAGCTTTAGTGCTTTGATGCACAAAACCAATCATTGAAGGCTCTTGTCAATACATGGTCAGTGTCTTATTGTGCTGCAGTCTTCCAGAAGAGGTGAAAGTCCAAGATCTTCTTTGGACTGTTAAAGTTTCCATAAGGCTTTCAGCACACATGGAAGAGTTTGACCAAATTTCAGCCTTGAGAACTGCAATTCCCATTGGATAAATTTCCTGTGCCAAATTTTCCCCATACTTTTCCTTGTTGTTTCATGTCAAAAGTGATCATGCTGTAGCTATGCGCTGGCACACAATTGCCTTGTTCGTATAGGGCACTGACATTATCACCTGGAGTGCAAAAGGTGGAGACCACTTTATTTCCAGCATGGCCACATAAATAGGGATTAGGATCAGAGTAATGTCACAGAGGAGCACACCCACACACCATCTCCCAGGAGCAGAAAATATTTCTGCACTGGCCTGACATGGCCTGTTAAAGGTTGCTGAGGGAGAGGCAGACTGAAGGTGTGCAGAGAGTCTATTACCAATCTGGTGGTTTCAACACTCTTTATAATTGCAGTCACAATTGAAAATTCGGCTGCCTGTTTGGCTGATGGTCAGAGGGACATCAGACCTGGATTTTCTCAGGTTGGAAAAGTGACTTACACATCTCTGCCCTCATGCTTCTGCAGAATGAAAGCCCTTTGTCTGCATGTAGGAGGAGTGCTAGAAATTTTGGAAAGGCTGATTTCACCAAGAGAATGGCAGTGGGTTTTCTGATTATTTGCAGCTTCCTCTAAATAGTCTGGGCATTCGTTTGGCCTTCAGAAACCTCTTTTTTCTGTGCATATCCTCTGCTCAACTCCTGCTGGGCCAGAAGTTGGAAGTAGTCTGGAGGACCATAGCAAGAATGATTTGAAAACATGGTTGGGATGACACGCTAAGAGAAGAGTGCATGGACAAAGAGTTGGCAGGCGTGGTGTTGAAGAGGATGGTAACCAGTTGTCTACCAAATTTATGAGGGAAGAAACTAGTATGAATGAGTCTAATGTGCAGCACAAGATGAATGGATTTAGAAACTTTTCCCCTTTCATGGGTAAAGTGTCATGAAATCTCCAGGCAGAATGCACATTTATAATGGCAAGTTGCACGGCTGTTCCCAGTGAGTTCTTGTTTTGTACAAGGTCTTGCGTCCAAGAAAGCAGCCGGGGTAGATGTCCAGGAGCTTCATCCAGCCCTATTCTAACTGCTGTTGTGTGCTGCAGGGAGCATGTACAGGAGCAACCTAGCAATGTTGTTGGATCACTGGTTGCCAGCAGATCACCTCTTGAAGTGCCCTCTGCCTTCAACTGTAAGTTATAGAACGCTTGTGTTTGGGTGTCCTTTTTTTACCATGCATCTCATCCTATTATTGGTACATCTCTCAAATACAGGCATTTGCAAGAGCAACAGAAAACTTTACTTTCCTGAACTTACTTTTCTAAACACTCTTTCAGAGTTAAATGAATTCACATGATGCCACTGACCTCCATACTGTGCAACCTTTACATCTTGATGGACTCCCTGTTTTGCATTTCATTTCAGTGTGTTCTGTGAGACTAAGTGGAACTTACTAGGAAATTGATTTTTTTTTAAATGATTTTTCTGATTTATGTCTCCTGTTCATATTTTCCATTTCATTTCTGATTTCATAGATCTCTGTGTTCTTCGTCTCAGTTTTTCCTGCTGAGAAGTGCTGACTGCTGCGTAGCATACGTTTTTCTTGTAGAAACACGGCTATAATAGTGAAAAAAAAAGAAAAAAGAAAAATACTATCTTCATATTAATCAGGAAAGAACGTGTCCCCGGCAGCTTCTTTTCAATCTGAGCCCAACGTGGAGGATGATATAACAACTTGCAGTACTGATTTAAGTGCCACGTCTGAGAAATAAAAACCTGGTGAGCTTTTGTCAAGACCTATTTACACATCTAAAAACTCAAAGACATTTTTAATGTATAGATGTAGATTTAGATGTAAATCAGCATAGATCCAGCCATGCAGTTTTACACCACCTATTGTGTTTTTGCACCAAACACTGCTCTTCACATTGGCAACCTTACCTCTAGCTGTGTAGGACTATAATTCGTGGATATGTGGATTGGCACATGTGAACATGGCTAAGCAATCCTCAACAGGTCAAAAGCTCTCGAGCATGGTTTTCTTTAAGGTTGGCCTCATTCTCCAGATCTGCATTGCTCAGTTTTGATGATTTAGTCTCCCAAGATCTTTCAGGGTGAACAAATTGAATAAATGTACCTTCTAATAAAGCTGCCAGGACTGAGGTTGCTGAGGTCCTCCAAGAACCTAATGCCTCTTCAGACCACTTTCAGAAAATTTGGAGGAAGTGAATTCCAAGCAGGGGATTTGCACCTAGGGTAGCCTGATGTCTGTTACACCTACAAGTCCTGGGAACAGTTCCTGTCTTCGCATAATTGAGGTGGGCTAATTAGAGTACTTTACGCCTAGATGCAGACTTTGCTTTGGGCTGAATGGCTTATTTCAGCATAAGCCTGTGCTTCTCTGACCCAAACCTGATGAAAATACTGGGTTTAAGCTAAGGGAGGACTGATTTTTGCTGGCTTTTGCACTGAAAAAACTACAAGATTTAAATCACTTCTTTGAAAGAAGGCACTACAACTCTGCATGCAGACAAGCCTTTAAGCTTCAATTTGTTTGTCTGATATACAGACCAAAGAATACAAAGGGCATCCTTATCCTCCCACCAGCTCTGATCCACACATCTCTCTCTTCACTTGTTGTTCTCTGCTGGACCCATGAGGTCATCTCAGTTTGACTGTTCATTTGTGACTGCAATAATAATTTTTTAGAAGATGACTCATGTGGTGAGAATACCTGTACTAATACCATTAACACCATGGTGGAAGACAGGCTGATCACCTGCCTAGGGCTGAAAGTAGCCTCTAGAAGTGCTGTTTTCTTTACCTTGGGCTGATTTCAGTCTCAAGTCTGTTTGCCAGTGTAACATGCCAACATGCCATCAGATTTCCAAAATACTCGGAGGAAGGATTTGCACTTACAGCTGCACACTGATGAGTGCCCCTTCTGATTCCCCTCCCCCAGCTCATTAACATGCATGTCTTCCCTTATTAGTGTTCGTCATTATGTGAACAGCTGGTAACTGTTCTGTTTTTCTTCTCATCAAAAAGAGGGCTTCACAGCCATGAGGAAAATTAGTATTAGGTACAAGCAATTTTAATACTGACTCCAGGTCCATTAATTTTTTCATTATTGTTCTCATCACCATCATGGCAAGGGTGGGCAGGTAGGCTGCGGGCCTGATTCTCATCTCACTGGGAGGAGTATAAAGGGAGAAAAAGTCTTTCAAAGGCAGCAGGCTTACACCAATGCAAACTGGGGTAAGTGCAGATCAGGATCTGGCTCTCATTACATTTTTCATGGCTGCCTTTAAAATATGAGTAGTTTCTCTTCCAAATCCATTTTAATTGTAATTAACTGTAAGGAAGATTTTTTTTCTCTGCTTGTATTTCTGAAATACATGCTCCACCAAAGATTTTAAATAACCCCTCTGCTACATATCTTATAATCAAGGTATAAATTATTCCTCTCATGTATTTAAGGAGAAGATGAGAAATTAAAAGATAATTGGTAACTAGACACATTTTCTGGGGTTCTCACTTCGATTTTTCTCTCAGTAGATGACTGGTTAAGAAGAAGTATGCATTTTTAGTGGAGCACCATGTCTGTATTCAGGACTCTGAGCAAGGACGGGTCAAAAGATTTTGTGAATTGTCTGAAATACTCCAGCATTTAGATCTCCACCTTCCAGGCTGTTGACCATTTTGGAGTGGTATTTTGCCCTGGATTTTTAAATTACTTAAGAGTCTTCCATGCTTTTCATCCAGCACATAAGATATTGTCCATTTTCTCTTCTCAATCCATAAGCCTGAGAATATAGTCATTTTCCATAGGAACCCAAGCAATATATGCGTGATTTTTTTTCCCTGGTGTGGGAAACTTAGTTAGGTAAGCTGTAGTAGAGGTAAGAGAATATAAGAGCTGGACTTCCGTCTGACAGCACTAGTTCAACTTTGCCTTTACTATGGCAAAGTCTCCAGGAATGTCTAGTGGATCTAGAAATGTGGTAAATATATGAGATTTCCATAGGAAAAAGAGGTCTCATGCTATCTCAGATGCATTTTATTTTTCTTTTAATAGTGTTTTTAAGTTTAAGGTGGACTCAAAACACCACGCAGCTGCTCCCTCAAGCTCCCCTCTCTTCCCGTCCCACTCTGGTGGAATGGGGAAGAGAATTGAAATAAAACTTGTATGTTGAGATAAGAACAGTTTAATAATTGAAAATAAATAAAAGCACAATAATAATGGTAAATAATATTAATAATAACAACAATAATAATAATGGCAATGGTAATGATAATGGTAATAAGAAGGAAAAAAAACAAGTGCTGCACTCTGCAATTGCTCAACACCCAGTGACCAATGCCAGACTACCCTTCCCAAACCCAGACTGGCCCCCCTTCTGAGTAGCTCCCCCCAGTTTATATACTGGGCATGACATTCTGTGGTGTGGAGTACCCTTTTGGTCAGTTTGGGTTACCTGTCCCAGCTATGCTCCCTCCCAGTTTGTTTTTTTCTATCTCCTCACTGGCAGAGCACGAGACAAGGGAAAAAAAGAGTCTTTGGCTTAGGATAAAGAGGACTTAGCAAAAAGCCAAAACATCAGTGTGTTATCAACACCATTCTCCTTCAGAATCCAAAACACAGCACTGTCACAGCTACTGAGAAGAAATTAACTCTACCCTAGCTGAAACCAGGACAAACACTAAACTGTTTTTACACTTCTTCAGTGTTGAACCCAACTGATAACAGACTGTAAGTCAGATAATTGTGGAAAAGAGCACACATGAAACATATTCTGTACATACTTATGTAAAAATATGTACATATGTAAAATTAAGTTTAAATTTTTCCTGAAAAATATGGAACTATAAAGCTGTGAGGTATGAACGCTACAGATTAGATCACTCTTCACTATTTTTCCAGGTTAAATACAAGTGCAAAATAGTGAATAGCCTTGCATTCAAGCCAAACAAATTCTGTATGTTCTGCAAGTAAGTTAAAATATACTTTGATGCCTCAGGTATATTGGAAATCGGTCAAAATTGACTTCTGTTCCCTTCATATCTCCCTCCCAGTATTGTTATACTGTCTTATTTTTCATTTGATTCTAATCTCACATTCAAAGAAAATTAGTTTGAAACAAATTGGTAGAATAGTTTTAAGTGAACAGAAGTCTTTAACCAGTCAAATAACATGAAAATTAAGGAAATGCTGGGAACATAAAACAAAAACATGTGTAATTAAATTGGTTTTGAATGTGGAGTTGTTCCCGTGTCTTCCAAATAAAAACATGCATACAGTGATCGATTGTCCAAACAAAGTCAGTGAGACACGGTGAGTTCTTCTGCGTTCTTCCCCTTGTGAGATCACGTTTTCATCTCTGGACCTCTTTATTCTGGGCCACTAGGGGGTGCTCAGACAGCAGTATTACTGGGAATTCGTAAATCGTCCTTTCAGGGATTTGGGGCTTTTATGCAGCTAGCCATACCTTTAATTCTCATTTTCCTACTTATTCTGGCTGGTTTGTTTATTTACATGTTTGTTTTCTCTGTCTCTTTATTCAGAGCTTCTGCAAGGTGAGGGGTTCTTGCTGAATGAGTTAGTTCTTCATCATTTTGGCATTATTTTAATTTTTCATGATCAGCACAGCACAAATGGTCTTACTGCATCGTTCCTCATATGGCCAAACATGCCTTACTACTCTGCAAATGTGAAATCAGCATTAAACAACAGCTTCCAAGTGATTAAAATAGATGTGATAGAATGCAGGAATTCAGGACCAGTGCAGGGTAAGCAAACCTGTAGTACATGGCTCACTCCCTTCTCTGTCCACTTCTGAGAAATAAGTATATATGTCTTCTCCAAACTTACCAACTTCCATTTCCCATGCAAGGAGACATTCTGTGTCCTAAAACTATTCACTCTGTCACCCATACTAAAAAGCCTAAGCAAATGCACAGAACTTGCATAAGCCTCATGCATGATGAGTGTTGCCACTCTTCTGTAAGTGCATTTCACTGTGCTGTGTAATGTCATCCTGTGTTAAAAACCTCCACCACGTGGGAGCCTTTGTGGTGACTTCAAAAACTTTGTCTGTAGACTCTCCTATACTCTCCAGGGACAAAGATAGGAAATTTTACATAATCAGGACGTCTGAACAGCTAGCAACCAGCCTCGCAGATTAACTAGGCTTTAGCAGTAATTGAGTAATCTGTGGAACACCACATACCTAGACTGTGCCAACAAAACCCAAACAACATTATTTTTATTCCCCATTTCTGCTTCAGTCTACAAGATAGGCCAAGAAACTGTAAAGAACCATTATTTAATTAAAGATAGGTTTGAGAGATTACAGGTAAAAAAAAATCCAAACCAAAACCAAGCCCACGTTTTAGGAGATTCCTGGAATGAATGGATTGGAAGGAAAGAAAGAACCCAAAGGACAAGAAGAAAAGTATGTATGACTATAGGTTACTGGCAATTTTCAAAGATGGGTGAGGAAAAGGAGATAAAGTCTCTGTAAAGAAAGAGTTCTGGAAAAGTGTGGATACAGAATTGAGTGCCTTTGCTGTATACAGCTCTGCAGGCATATTGTGGATGAAATTGTTCCAGAGTAAGCCAGAGTTTTTACTTACTTGGGTTAGAATGTAGTTTTTCAGGGACAAAGATGAGGAGTTTTCTTAGAGTTTCAATGAATTTACTCCTTTTTAAAACAGATTGTACCTCTGATTCTTTTTTTCATTGTCCTGTGCAGAACTGAGTATCACAATTTCTTCAGGGAGGTTTTGTTGACCTTCTGCTGAAGCAAATGTATCTGTATAATTGTGGTCTTATTAAGTACTAGCTGATGCTAAACTATTCCTTGTACAAAGGAAGATGAGAAAGTCATCCATCTGCCTTCAGTATTTTTGATCAGTATTATTTCAGAGTCATATGAGTGAAAGAGCAGCAGCAGCTATAGATGATGATCTTGCAATGGGCAGAAGTATCATATGTATGCAGTTAGATTAATTTAATTTTGATCATCCTACTACTCTTGGTCATAAGACCAGATGAACAGGTGATAATGGTCACAGATAGGAAAAGTCACAACTGCTTTGGGATAATTTTTCTCTGTTGGTTTTATTTGATAATTTCTTTTTTCCAATTGATCTTTTTTTGTATTTAGAATCATACTTCTGGTTGTGCTCAATCAACTAGAAATCATGATTGCCCTGTGAGTGAATGGTTACTGTCACTATTGACTCTTCCAGCAATATGGAGGACTCAGATAGATGGGAATATCACCAGCCTTTAAAAGAACTGTTTGATAGAATAGCGAGAAAGCATAAAGCACAAAGCTGACTTAAGGGGTCACCACTTAATTACAGGAAAATTAGGTAGAGAAAGCAAATAGCATAATCCAGCATCTTGGAGGTGAGGGAAAGATGGTGTGAGAAGGCAGTAGGGTCACCACTTAATTACAGGAAAATTAGGTAGAGAAAGCAAATAGCATAATCCAGCATCTTGGAGGTGAGGGAAAGATGGTGTGAGAAGGCAGTAGGGTCACCACTTAATTACAGGAAAATTAGGTAGAGAAAGCAAATAGCATAATCCAGCATCTTGGAGGTGAGGGAAAGATGGTGTGAGAAGGCAGTAGTTTTACAAACTGTTATTGCTGAGGAAAAGTTTTTTTGGAATAGAAAGCCAAGGCATGACCCTGTAGACAGGTGGGGCAAAAGGGCAAAAACTGTAAGACCGAAAATGCTCACAGAGATGGAAAAAGACACAGGGAAGGGAGAAGCAATAGGATGCATTTGGAAGTTTGAAGGGTAACTGAGGCAGGGTAGTCTCTGCAAAAGCACATTTTAATAAAAATTAATGGGTACTGTCAGAAGTTTGAGGCAGCATGATTATTTTACTGGGGTTTGTTTCCTTCTTTAGCTGATGTTGTGGTATTTGTTAGTATCTGAAATAACCCACTATGGAAAAATAATCCCTCTCATACAATGCACTGAGAAACCCATTATGTCATTTGAAAGGTCAGATTTTAAAATGGATTTGAACTTGGTTTATTGATACAAGCCTGTAAACATTGCACGCAGTGATTTGCAATTGCAAATAAAGAATATTTTACGTCCCTGACTTGTAGGTGAAAATGGTCTGGGTCAGCAAACAAGTTATAGACTTGTATATTGTTGCAAATGGTCTTGCTTCCCTAGGTTTTTCTAGGAAGTATTTTCCAGAAGTGGGTAGGACTGCCCTCTGGCCTGCGATCTCATGTGTTTATTCTGTTACCAGAAATAAGCTGGTGAAGAATGGTAGCTTTCATACCTTTTGTCCTTGCACCAGAAGTAGCACTCAACTGAGTAGTACCTTTGCCTTTGTCTGTGAGTTCTGTGAGGAGTACTTTGCTTCTGGAGATCTCACAATCTGTGTGGTATGATTTTCCAGCCTAGGGGGCCTGTGAGAAATCAGCCCATCTCCCAAAGGGGACCACATTCAGCTGCTGTAAGCACAAAAGGCACTACACAGCCATGCAGAGCACATACAGCAACCCAGCACAATGGCAAAGAAGGTGGCAAGATAGGCAGGACCTGGTTACCACCCCTCCAGCAATCCATCCCTACCCCTGTGGATTCTGCAGGCTGGATGAACTGCAGACTGCGACCGGAATGGGAGTTCTTGGCTTGGCAGATACCATGCTTCCACTTTGTGAGTAAAACTATTGGTATGCAGCAAGCAGTTCAGTGACTCTACCCCCAGAGTATGAAATTTTGGGCTGTCTTCAGGACTGAGGTGCAAAGGGGTTAACTGCACCTCTTTGTTTCTGTCCATAGAGCATTATACCTTGAACACACCACAGCTTTTTATACTCTCATCTGCCATGTGCAAAGGACTTCTGTGCCTTTTGTGCAGGTATGTTTTTAACACACCTACTACCACAGCTGGGAAGAAGGTAGTGAAGACACTACTTGAATGCATCTTGGAGGGCAACACAAGTCATCTTCATTGCATGTGGAAATAAGCAGATTGCAGCTGTTGTACCAAAGACAGGACTGTGCAGCTCAGAGAGAAATTTAGAGTTCTGCCACCACCAGATCCTTCACAAATTGGTATGTTTTATTATGCTCTTTATGGGTTTTTTTTTTCAAGTGTTACTGCTTTTCAGTTCCTGCTCTGGAAATGGTTTTTGTCCAAGCCTGACATAACTACAACTAATTTGTAGATACCCTGAGACTAGTGTATGCGAAGGATATACAATTTTAATGTTACATGAAGTAGAATGGTTTGGTGACTTTTTTTTCTGCCAACAGCTGGACCTAATGAATCTTCACTGTATTTCTAAAATTAAATCGCTTTAGTCATTCCTAGAGTAACTCATTCTTGTATATGCCATACTAATTAATCCATATGTATAATAGAAAGCAAAAATGCCAAAAAGAGGGTCAAACTTTCTAAACTGAGTCTGTTTGTAGAAAGCCATGACTTGCACATCGTATACACTATTTTTTGGTGCAATGGCTCTGTGTTAGGCATTATAACATGTAACAGAAAGAATTCTTTCTACTGTGTCTGTCTTATTAGTTGTTCAGGACGGATTGTGTTTGTGCAAGTTCGTTGCATTATTGCAAAGAAATGAAAAAATTAGATTATTTCTGTACAATGAGCTGGGTAGTGTTTTCTTAAGCAATAACATTGGAGAATGTTCAAATGCACCTGTTAAAATATTTGTATTCTAGCAGGTGCAGAAGCATTCATTTGTAAACATCATATTAACACATGTTTTGCACAGGTATATTGTCTTTTGTCCCAGAACTGATGAGTTTTAAAAATGTCATTGACTCACACGAAGTTTGTATTCATCATAGTTACCTTGGCGTGAGCCCTGTGCCTGTCCATCCATGCATGGGTGTCACACAAGTACACAGTCTGTGATGTAATAATCATCTTTGACAAAAGATTGCTTACAACACAGTCGTGCTGTAGAGTGCTCTAAAATAGTGAACTCATGTTTGTGTGTTTGAAGTGTTACCCTGAGAGATTACAGGCACAGAATGATTCATGCCGCTTCCTTCTTTTGTGTCCCAGCCAAGTAATAGGATTCTGCCAAGTATTTGTAGCTCTTGAAAGCCATGTTCATGTCTTTCCAGGATGGAAGATACCCTCAGTACGTACACAGTCTGACAAAATGAGAAGATTTTCTGTACAATGGCTGAGATGAATATGCCTAATACTATTATATAGCAAAATTTATGTCACTGAATACTCAACAGCAAATTCCCAAAGCTATTAGTTACTGTTCATTTGTGGGAGACAGCAATAACTGCAGAGAGCTTTGCTTGAGCTAGAGAAAATTTTCACTTTACACTACTTTTAATATGAGTTTGCCCTGCAATTCCTTATTTTTTGAAGAACACAGTGCAAGTGAGGAATTACTGAGTTCCTTTAAACTGTTTCCCAATTAGAGACTCTTTCCTTCCTCTGATTCTAAAACAAAACATTTTCTTCATGCTGACCAAAAGACCTGTCCTTAGGTGTCCTAAATATACTTGAGAGCGAGAAAATCTCATCTGAAATACATGGTGAAATGTATGCTCCCTATTCTAGACAAAATATCTTAAAATGCTTAATTCTGCTAGTCTGGCTCCTTGAATTGGGCATTTCACTATCTGTAGTCCTTCTTCAGTGTTGTGTAGTGTTCTCTTCTGATTTGCACTATATCTAGAGAGAAGTAATATCAGTCATGAGTATTTGCTTTGTGTGACGTCTGTGGCTTTCTAGGTTGTAGTTTACAAATTTTGCTGTGCTATTTTTATACTATTTTTATATTTAATTGTCTTTTTTTAGCTTCATAAGAATATAAAATAGTTCCATCAGACCACATGTGTAAAAATAAATTGATTGTCTGTCAACCAATGAACCACGCCAAAGCAAGACAAGAAGCTACTGTAGATATCAACTGATGCAATTTATAACAATAGCTGATATGTACTTAAAATACTATGGCATTGACTGCATACAAAGATTACACTGTGAAAGATTAGCTATGGTAGGTGAAATAACTGATACATTCTGAAGCCTATGGATAAGAGGATTAGTGAAGTATCCTGCAGCCTTTCACTCATGTTAGCAGTCCCATCAAAGTCCGATGCTATCAGGACTGTCTGAAGTCTGCTGGAAACTCTTTGAACTGACACCCCTCACTCTCAAGTGACCACCGATTCCATTTCATCCCCTCTGGTTCAGATATCCAGGCTCAAGGAGTGGGACTGGCAGTGCCCAAGAACCAGGCACCTAAAAAGCAGCGTAAAGCCCACAGCTTGTCACCTTCTTCTTGTATATAAAATGGCAGTGGATTGTAAATCCATAACTGTTGTTACTATTTATTAACGTTGTTATTATTATTACTATTACTGAGTGACACTTGCTCTCTGAAAAATTATTCCTTCTTAGCCACAAGCAATACTTTTCTGAGTACATATCACATGATAAATCTCTGTCAGGCAGTGTCCTGTTCATCCAGCTGTGCTTTATTAGAGAGTTTTGTTAGATATCTGTTTACTTCAGCTTCTAACATCAACCCTTAATGATTTTTTTTTCTGTCTGTTCTTGTGATGGTCTGAAAACCTGAGGAGAGATTAAATTCAAGCTGCTATATAAGGACTGCATTAAAAAAAATAATGAAGGAGAAATGAAGGGAAAGGACTGTGAGGAAACTGCAAAAAGTCTATGTTGCTGTATCCAAAACTTAGTGCTGGGGGTGCTTTTGAGCCCCTGTGTCCAGATGAGCACCCTGCCCTGATTGTGATGCCATGTCTGGGTACGGTACTTCTACTGGGTTTTTCTTGCAAAGACAGCATGCTGCACAGAATGGCAAGAGCAATTAATTAGTCTCTAATTTGTCCACCTGGGGAAGCAGGGTACCAGAGCAGACTGTGATGCTTTCTTCTCTGAGAATTATGGGAAATAACTGGGCAAAGCTGATTCTGAGATTTCCGGCTGGCTGATTGACACCTGGCACTTGTGCAGAGGTTCTGAAGAAAAAAGCTTATACCTCCTCTGAGCCCTCCACATCAGGGCTGCAGTCCCAGGTATCCAAGAATATGCCTGTGTGCAGCTGAGGCTGTAGCTAACCTCCCACCCAGTTCATCCATGCAGGCAGGACCAGGACCTTTGAGAGAATGTCAAGGACATGAGCTCCAGACAACAGCTCTTGCAGATGTATGGCCACAAAAAGGGGGATGTTCTGACCTGCTTCTGAGGACATTTCAACATGTGCACTGTCTAGCGTTTCTGGGGAGCTCAAGGATTTTATTTGCTGACTGTGTGTCTTTTTCCCTAGAAATAGGGCAGATCTTCACAGTTCCTAGCCTTAATCTGACATAACTTGCTGACCAATGCTGGTTCCGCTTCTCCTGTCTAGAACTAATTTTCTGCACAGGTTTAGTGTGTTGGGTTTATTTTGTGTAGTAGTTGGTGGGGTTTTTGGTGGTTTTGGCTAGCCAGTTGCTGTGACTTGACCACTACTCGTCCCACAGCCGTCTTTAATGTTGCTCAGCTTTTGTGACATTCACATGCTCTCCACTGCCTTGTGCACTAGCCTTTGACTTTTTTTGGGTAGGGATTGGTTTTTTATGGTGTTGTCTGAGTAGACAACATCTTGTAGAGTTCCCTCATTGAGGCCTTGTGTACATCTACAAAGCATTGATTAATATTAACAATATTAATGAATTCTTCAGAAATAGCAGTAGTCCAAAAGGAAAAACAGACATCAGCTCTTTTTAAGGCATGGGGGGAAGATAACAGAGTGTCAAGTCAAGCCCAAAAATGTCATTCCCAAGATGATGCATTCCACCTATGTCATACTTGCTGTATAGTAGAATATCTCAAAGATGAAAATAGGTTGTTTGAAGTATGTTTCCAGTCCCACCTCTGGCAGCTGAGATTTACTCCAGATCGTGGTTATGCTACTCTTTCTTAACTCCAGGCAATTTGTGTCCCTTCTCCTCGAGTGTGGGGCTGGGTTTTACTGGAGGATCTTGAAAAGCACCAGCAACGAGCTATCAGGTCTGCGTGTGGATTTACCACTGTCTCTCAAAGGCCCTGTAACTCTTAGCCATGTGAACCATGCCCGGCTCAGAGTTCTTGGTTTGCCGTTCTTTCCCCGGGCGCTTTACCCCATGACTAAATGTTCCCGATCAGGGCAAACAGTGATCAGTACAGCGCAGGGGCAAGAGGGGAGGCCCGTGGGGGCAGGGTAACTCGGGGAAGCCGTTTTGCCCTCCTTCTTCGCAGGACGCTCAGAGGCGAAACTCATCTCTCTGGAGCGCTTCCAGCAGAGCGGGCGCGGGCGCGGGGCGGCGGCGGGAGCTCCGGGGGCGGGCCGGCCCCGGGGAAGGTGGTGGCGGCAGCCGTGCCCGCCCTGCTCACCTGGGCAGCGGCGCCAGCGCTCCGGCGCCGCTCTCTTCCGCTCCTTGGAGGATGAACGGGCCGGGGAGGAAGGTAAGGAGAAGCCGGGCGGGTTAGAGGGTGGCGGGGCGGCCCCAGGGGCGGCCACCTGCTCCAAGGTGCCCGAAGTCGGGGCACGACGGAGTGGTGTGCTGACACTTTCCGGGCATTCCCCCGCTCCGGTCGGCGGGGCTGGAGGAGATGTGTCCCACCGCCGGTGTCGCCGCGGCGTCTGCCTGGCCCCGTTTAGCGCGGCTCGGCTTCCCCGGGAGTCGTGCTCAGCAGTGCCCTGAGCCCCAAAACCGCGGAGTCAACCTTTCCGGTGGTGCCGTGACCACCCGAGAGGGATTTTCTGTGCAAACGTTCCCGGAGAGGAATAAATCAAGGGAGAAGAGTTCTGTTGTTGAAGTAATAACGAGCAAAGAACAAGCTGCTTGTGAGGAAACGACCACCGAAGTCGTGCTGGGGGGACTGTTCAGTGCTGGCAGGAGAGCTGCAGCTGCATTTCTTAACTTTTCAGTGCTGTGAAGTATTTGATTCTAGCCAACCCGAAGACAAACCAAAGGGTTTGCTCGAGAGCGGCAGCCTAAGCCTTTTAAATGTGGTCTGATCACTGTTGTTGTAGAAAATTGGTCAGAAATAGAAGCATGTAGCCACTGTTCTGCCAGAAGTTCAGGTTCTCGGGTAAATGCTAACACCTGTTGGTACTGCTAGTGGCTGAAGACTGTTGTTGCCATGTACTTCTATATGTTACTCTTCCTCTTCAGAGCAGTGTAGTAAAGGTTTGCTGTGTCTCTCAAAATAAAGCTGATAGTAAGGACAGTACCAGTTTGGCCCATTCTAGGAAAAACGACTGCAGGTGTCAATCCCCATGAGGGAATCTGCACCCCTGGGGCAGCTCATCACCTCTCAGCAGTGAGGAGCAAAATGCCAGCACTGCACCTACTAGTACCCTTAGGGAGGAAGAAACAACTGCAGACAGAGAAGGGCAGGAACCAGTGCACTTCCTTGCTCGCACACAAAGCGGTGGACAAGGTAGAGAGTGAAGGAAGGCCGCCTGCCCCTCTGGGAACTCTCAGAACAATTTGTGCCAGGCGACTTACACAGTGGCAAGGGCTGCAAGTGGAAAGGAAACCAGACTGAGTTCTTCAGCTTTTCTCCCTTGAAACAGGCTTCTTTCCCCACTTGCAAAATATCCATAATGTTAAGTATTTCATGAACTTCTGGGCAAAACTGAACTAAGTGGCATTGGCCAAGCCCATCAAAATCTGACTGTTAAAGGAAGATCAAAGTCAAGTTCTACGGTGAGATTAGCAGGCAATTCCAGGAACCTCATTCTATTGAACAATACCTACTGAAGGGTATCTTTTTTGTAGGATTTTGCGACTGGGAGACTGTTATTCACAGCAGTCACACAGACAGTGTAACAAACCCAAGGTAAATTAAAACACAGTTTTGCTGCAATGAGTGATTTTTCAAAGTTATGAAATTAAAGGAATTTGGGGCAGGAATTTTTAAAAAAAGGATTATTTTGCTTTTTGGTTGAATTTGAGAGAGGTCATTGTTGTCAGTGATGTTCCTCTTTATTTCTTTGTTGACTGAGTCATTGGATTTGTGAACTGAAAACCACACTTTGCTCTTTCTCAGGCAAAAGTAACTTTCACCTCATGTGTTTAATATCTTTTGGATTTCCAAGTGCCATGATTTCTTTTGTTGTTGATGAGTAAAACATGAAGTTAGCATTTGATAATATGTTATACATTATCAAAGTACCGTAAAGATGGGGGTTTTTTTAACAAAACAGAGGTGTGCAGAGAAGAGTTCTATTCTAGCTGTTGTGATTATTTTTCTCATATCTAGTTTAAGTTAAAAACTGTGCATGTAGTCTGGATAACTTAAATAATTTTTAGGTATTGACTTTGCTCTAATCTGGGTGTACAGGATGTTAGTTTTTACTGTAGTTAAGAAATTTGTTGGACCAATATGAAAGGAGTGAGAAACTGTTGAGCCTCCTAAAAGCCTCGTAATATTTTTTTTTTTGTACAGGCTTATTTATACATTCTTAAACTGGTTTTACAGTAAATGAACCATGAATAGAGGTAACTGTCTTCAATAGCGGGTTGTCAAGTACCAGATTTTCAAGTCTCTGTAAAATACGACCTCTGAAGTAGTATATTCTTACTGCAATGAACTGGGATTTACAGATAATACTTCCAATAATGCCAACATAAATTTAGCAATCTACTTGTAGCATAAAGCCTTAATATTGAGGTCAGAGTGAAGCCTATGACTGGCTTTGGAAGGGATATAAAGTTTCAAGGAGTATATTTTCCTCATTCTGGAAGGATTTGCAGGTGTAAACACCACAGAGAATGTATATGTACTGCTTTCTACTGGAAAAAAAACCAAAAATACAAGATGCTTCAGGGTTCCACTGCTGGCTTCCAGAATCACTTATATGCTTAAATTCATCATGCTGAAATTAGTCATATGTAGAAAATTGCTTTCCTGTGAGCATAAAATTTGTTAGGATTTTTAAAACTGTAGTTAAAGCCAGCAAAGGCTCTTTAGTAGTGGAAAAACTGATACATGTGAATATTTTCCAGTGCCTAGATGCACTGACTTCATTCTGGGGCCATACTAAATATGCGTTTCTGAGGGCAGATTCTACTTCAGTATATCTGTCCCTTCTATAAGTCCTTGGTTGGCGCATGCTGCTCACAGTAAAGCCTTCTGCTTTAGTGCTCATCAGTCAGGGCATACTGCAGCAAGATGACTTCAGGAGCATGACTGGAGTGTGCTACAAGAGGTGGTGCAAGTGTCCATTCGTGTGTTTTAAATATTCCCTGTTTCTCCTTGTTCAGTAAATCCATGGTTGTCTTCTCACAGCCAAGATGCAGGAAGAGCACTGATGGCAGGAAAAGGAGTCTTTAACTTTCCTTCAGTTCCTGCTTCAGTGACAGTCATACTTCCCCTCTGCAGCCACTCACTCAGCTCCACTCCAGCTTCTGCTCACACTGATCATCACTCACTTGTTCTGTCTCTTTACGTTCCTCCTGAGCACCATGCTTCTGAGGAGAGGCTGACAGTTGAGACTGTTGAGCCTGGAGAAGAGCAGACTCAGGGAGTATCTCATCAATGTAAAACTGAAGGGAGGGTGCAAGGAGGACAGACTCTTTTTCAGTGGTGCCCAGTGACAGGTCCAGAGGCAATGGACATGGAACAAACTGTAAACTGGGAGATTCTCTGTGAACATCAGCAGGGAACTGTAAGTGTGATTGAGCACTGGAATGAGTAGGTAGTCCAGAGGTGTGGTCTTCGTACTTGGAGAGACTAAAAAATACATCCAGATATGCCCATCCCAAGCAACCAGCTATAGATTGCCCTTCTTCGGTGTGTGAGGGATTTGACCAGATGGCCCTTTCAAACTCAACCATCCTTTGGTTCTATGATTCTGTGATTCTGCTGTCAGGCAAAGCATTGCTACTCTTCCCACTTTTCTGTTGCTTTTCAGCAGTCCACATAGTTCCCCATCCTGCAGACTTCACTCCTCTCAAGCACTCTGGCACTTTGCACAGACAGGCTCGTTCTCTTTAGTTGTGCTCTTTCACCGTTAACCTAAAGTAAACACCATGGGGTTTGCTGCTTGAGGGCTGCATTTAGCAATGCTTCCCCAGAATTGTGACTTCTTATTCCTACAACTTATTTTCTGGCATCAACTCAAACGTATACCCAAGCAAAGGAAATCCATGTGAGAATGGGCAGATTCCTGCAATGCTGTCTGAAATCAATAGTGAAGTTGTCACTGAATTCAATAGGAACAGGGCAGAAACTGGAATACTAGGATGTTAAGGAAACCTGACTGACTGACTAACAAAATAACTTATCTGATAATTGATATCAATTCAGAAAAAGGGCCTGTGAATAGCTAGCAATACAGCTTAGGGTATGACATAATATTTTCACCAAGCTCGGTCTGCAAAGTCAAAATATGGTTTATGTTCACATCCTTTATTAAAATTCTAAATGCTGTCGATACTTGAGGTGGGTAAATTCCCATGAAAAAAGTCTCAAACTATGTAGTCAACAAATCCTAGAGGTCTTTTGGGTAACATCACTTACCCAAAAGCGATGGGTTTTGGGTGTACCCACAAGTGTATAGGTTCTAAGTGGCATTCCTGAGTTCCTGGCTGTCTTCCAAATCTCAGTTGTGGTGTAGGGCAGGCAGCTCAAATCCCCAACTTAAATTTCCCAACCATTAATAGAAAGGAAGAGAGACTTGAAAGTATTGCAATGAATGCATAAAACTGTCTGCTCCTGTTATTAAGTGAGGTTTTAGGACACATTCATCTGCAACTAAGTGCATTATGCTCTGGGAGGCAGTGAGGTCTCATCCAGAGCTGCACTCTAAGCAGCAAGAAAGGCTGCATGGTTGAGTGATGAAACACAGTCTGCTTCATTTTACTTATACTGAGCCTATCTTCAAGGTTGTCCTCAAAGATAACCACCAGCAGAGCACTGTGGCAGTGGACAAACATGCAAATATGTAGCGTATGCAGGACGTAAGCCACAACTTGATTTGTGAACAGTGACAACTAGTGGAGAAAACAATTAACTAGAAAAATGTGATTACTGGGGCCAACACGGGCTCACTGTGGTAACTGGAAAACTGAAAACACTTTGTCAAACAGATTGATGATCTCAGTTCAGTTTCTTGCTGGATTAGTGCCTGTCTATACTGCCGTAATTGCAACGACCCATGAACTGGATCAAGAGAGACAGAGGCTAAAGGCTCAAAGTCTCTCTAAATGGAGGCATTTTAGCTGTGAAACCATCACTTATGAACAAACTGATATCTAATTCATGAAAGTGCTTCAAAAGCATTAAGAACCAAAATAACATATTCAGACCATTTTGTCATTCAACATCACAATCTTTGCACCAACCATGCTTCACGTTTCTAGTATTTTTACATCACTCACTAAAACCAGGTGGAGAAACAGCGATCAAACATCAGGTAATATTCCAAGAGGAAGGAAAGGTGTATACATAAGTGTTCCTTGGTGACTCGGTTTCAGATAAATGCTTTATTAGGCAGGAAGCATACTGCTTGGATGACATTACCGATTCTTGAAGGATTTATTATGTGCCATTTAAAACAGAGATTTAAACTAAAATCTTGCAAAGACTTAAAACCTCCATGTTTAGCTTTACACCTCCTACATAGTTTCACTGAGGTCAATGAAACTATTCACCGTGGAAAGCTAAGAAGGTGTGTAAATCTCTGTAGCATTAAACATTTTTCTTGATTATCTCTCCAGGGACTGGAAATAGGGATTGGCAGCTATCAGACACCTAGGGTAAAATGGCAACATGTGTCATCGAATATTGGCTTAATTGAAAAGCAGCATTAAGAATTGTGAAACAATTCTGGCCTTTTTTTCCCTAACTTGCAGTGGCTGCTATGTGGCTCTAAACTGCTCCCTTCAGTACCCCCAAACAACTGAGATTTGCTCACCCATGACTAGGGCACATGTTGGCTGTCAAAATAAGTATTTTAAACTTTTTTTTAAAAGTATTTAGCACAACTGAGGTTGCAGGGGAAGAGTGAGAGTGTGTGTGTGTCTGTGTGTGTGTGTCTGTGTGTGTGTGAGAGATGTTGTCCATACGGGCGGCTTGAAAGCAGACCCTCTGCCTGGGTCGCGAGGGGGCTGCACCATCGATGATGATCCTTCTCCTCCTCTTTCTTCTCATCCTTCTCNNNCGGGCGGCAGGTGGGAGCGCAGCGGAGCCGAGGGGAGCCGAGCGGCGGTGCAGCGGGGCGGGGTGGCTGGGAAGGGAAGGGAAGGGATGGGCTGCGCACCCAGCATCCACGTCTCGCATAGCGGTGTGATATACTGCCGGGACTCGGAGGAGTCCAACTCCCCCCACCAGACCACCACGATCTCGCAGGGTACCACCACCCTGCACGGCCTCTTCGTAAAGACAGACGCGGCCGACTCTATCCCCTCCGTCCTCGCCTACCAGAGCCGGCAGCCGCCGCCCTCCGCCGGCCCCCGCCGCAAGGAGCGCAGGGAGTCCGGCGGCGCCTCCGCTCGGTCCAGGACGCCCCACTGCTGCAGCGCCGAGGCGGAGACCCAGACCAGCAGCTCCAGCGGCAAGGTAAGCGTCGCCACTCCGGAGGGATCTCCGGCGGTTCTGGTGCGGGTCCCCTCCGGCCGCGGCAGAGGGAGGACGGTGCGCGGAGCCAGCGCCTCCCCCGCCGGAGGATGCTCGGCGGGCGGGATGCAGCTGGCAGGAGTGGTGCCCTAGTGCCCACTGACTCACCGCAGCTGCGGCGGCCGGGCCGGGCCGGGCTGGCACTGCTGCGGGGGGGCCGCCTCGCCTGGAGCTCGCCGGGGGGGACCAGCAGCCGAAGGGCCCCTCGGGTCTCTCCGCCTCTCTCCGCCCCGAGCCCACAGCCTTGGTGCGGCCCCGGGGCGCCGTGTGCTGGGATCGGTCACGCACAGCCAGCGAGCGGGGAAAGGGTTTGTTTCGAGCTCTGTGACTGATGGCAGAGAGTGGGCGCCTCCGGGAGAGGCGGCATAGAATCTCCCCCCCGAGTAATTCTCAACTGCAACAAGCCCGAACTTGGTGCTGGCTTTACTTCATCCCTTTTTCTTCCCGCCGTATCTGGTTAAAATGAACTGTTGCTGCTAGGCGTGGATGTTCGGCTGAGAACCGAACCACTATGGTCTGCACACGTATGCAAGTGCACCTTGCTGGTGTAGGGCTGTGGAGATGCTCCTGGAGGGGTGGGCGGGGGCTGTGTCTGTGGGGTGTCTGGAAGGCTTGGGTCCCCCTCTCAGTGGCTAAGGCAAGCACCGCTGCAACCTGCCTGTCAACGTCTTCACTTAAGTTTAACACTTGAAAA
>VZTF01003200.1:56789-106196 GCA_013397755.1 Cnemophilus loriae
GCCATGAGGTTTGTTAGTTTGTGTTTTTTTTAATATCAGAGTAAGTTTTTCTTTAACTTCCCTGAAAGCCTTTTAGAAATTAAATTTTGCTTTGTTGCACCCTTCCAAAGTTTATTAATAAAAAAAAAAAACAGTGTCGTGATCCTAGCTGCACCTTACGTTACTCTTCTGTTATACTAAGAAAGCAGGATATCATGTCACGAAGTAATCCTAGTATTTTGTTAGAATATCAGTAAGAAATTCCGAAGTTATAAAATGTTCCTTAATAATTTAAAAATTCAGAAGTCATCTTAAGGAAAACATAAGTGGGAGAAATCACAGAAAAAACCCCAAACACCGCCACAACCCATGGTCAGTTTGTTAGTTGAAATGCTGAGAAACTTGTAGAATTGTCTGCAGTCACATTGACTGTTTTACTCATTCAGATGAAGAACCTGCATCATCAATGGCTGGGACAAAATTCAAGTATGACTGGAGTAAAAGAATTCTTATATATTTGGTTTTGTAGATTTTTTTTTTTTTTACATTTCAGAGTGCAATACTTAAGACAAAATATTATGTCTTTTTTTAATGTAGAGGAGAGCAAAATTAAAACACTTTCACAATTGTTTTGAGAATTGAAAAAAATTGAAATAATTTTAAAAAAATTTTAGAGTCATAACTCAGTTCTTAGTAGTTGTTTACTATATGTTATTACATTATGTGCTGTTATAAACAAATATATTTCCCAACTTTCTAGTTATTAAAACTGAATGTATTTCAGATGTTTTTGAACTTTCTGATTGGTATTGTAGTATTATGGGTTCAACAAGGCCAAGTGCTGGGTCCTGCCTTTGGGTTACAGCAACCACAGGCTGGAGCAGAGTGGCTGGAAAGCTGCCCAGAGGAAAAGGACCTGGGGGTGCTGGTGACAGCGGCTGAACATGAGCCAGGGTGTGCCCAGGTGGCCGAGAAGGCCAATGGCATCCTGGCCTGGATCAGCAATAGTCCGGCCAGCATGAGCAGGGCAGGGATTGTCCCCCTGTACTGGGCGCTGGTGAGGCCACACCTCAAACCTTGTGTCCAGTTTTGGGCTCTTCACAAGAAGAAGGACATTGAGGTGCTGGAGCGAGACCAGAGAAGGACAACAGAGCTCGAGCAGGGTCTGGAGCACAAGTCCTGTGAGGAACAGCTGAGGGAGCTAGGGTTGTTTAGCCTGAAGAAAAGGAGGCTCAGGGAGGACCTTATCACTCTCTACAACTGCCTGAAAGGTGGCTGTAGCCAGGTGGAGATCGGCCTCTTCTCCCAGGCAACAAGTGGCAGGATGAGAGGAAACAGCCTCAAGCTGCTCCAGAGGAGGTTCAGGTGGGACATCAGGAAGAATTTCTCCACATAAAGGATTGTCAAATATTGGAAGGGACTGCCCAGGAAAGTGATAAAGTCACCATCCCCGGAGTTGTTCAAGAAATGACTGGATGTGGCAGTTTGTACTGTGGTCTTATTGATACACTGGTGATTGGTCAAAGGTTGGATTCAATCTTGGATGTCTTTTCACAGAATTAACTAGGCTGGAAAAGACTTTCGAGATCATCAAGTCAAAGCTATGACCTAACCACCTTGTCAACTAGAGCATGGCACTAAGTGCCACATCCAGTCTTTTCCAACCTAAATGATTCTGTGGTTCAGTGATTATTTTTGATAGGTTCACTTCTTTTTACAAATTATGAGTTTGTTAGGTGTCTGGGATTTTTTAAGTTATTTATCAACTGTTTCAATTGTATAGTAGAAATATTTCTATTCTGTAAAATTTTTAATTTTTTTTTTTTAAATTGAGTTAGGACTGCCATTCTTACTGCCAGTCCTGGCATGATTTTGTACATGACACTAAAGTATTGACTAAAACAGGGTTGGATTATTACAGAACTATCATAAAGGCAAACTAGTGTACTATACTAGACAGATTATAAGAAGTGAAAAGTGTGGAAACACGTTTCTCCAGTAGTACATGATAACAATATTTATTTCCATGAAAGTTCAAAAGTGAAGAAAAATATTATTTATTTTTTTACATAAAGAGTGTCTAGCAATACCACGTGGTTCTAGCTGCTGTAGTGCTTGGTTGCATGTATTAGCTGTACTGGATATTCCATACCATATGGCATCACACTTGGGGAAAGAAGGAGGAAGGGGTGGGGACATATGAAGTGATGATGTTTGTCTTCCCAAGGAGCCCCTGCACATGATAGGGCCCTGCTCTCCTGGGGATGGCTTTACACCTACCTGCCCATGGGAAGTGGTGACTTAATTCTTTGTTTTGCTTTGCTCATGTGTACACCTTTTACTTTACCTATTAAACTGTCAAAATTCTTGAGTTATTTCACTTTTACTCTTCAGATTGTCTCCCCATCCTGTGGGCGGTGGAGTGAGTGAGCAGCTGCCTGGGGCTTAGTTGCCGTCTGGGGTTAAACCACCACAAAATCTCATCTAAGTGTGTTAGGAGACAAAACCAATATACCAGGCAAATGGCTGTTAGCACTATTATATATTAAAATAATTTTCCAGTTGTGTAACTGCTCGACCCACTTAAACCGTGTTGCTTTGTGTGTCTTCATTTTGTGTTCTAAACTATTCTTCAGTTGTTTACACGATTGAGTATTGCACTATTTACATTTGACCCTGCCTTTATACAATGTTTTAAAATTCATCCACACCACAGTATGAAACTAGCATTAAAAGGAATCAGCCTGTAATAATTTCCACCCTATTCAGTTCAAATAAAAAATAAAATAAAAACCAACCAAACAAAAAATGATCCCGTGTCACTTAAAATATATGGCTTATCTAAGCCTTACTTTCATAGTCAATTTGATCTGTATTCATTTGGCGTGAGGGCAGTGTTACAAAGACAATTTGTTTTGTTTTCTTTTCTTTTCTTCTCCTTTCCTTAATGAAAAGTTCTGAACTGTTCAGAGCATTGAGATGTGTTGGTCCTATCCCACTCACACTGGTTATGTTTAACCATTCAGCAGTTTCATTGGGTGTGTTTCTTTCCATCCTGAAAGCTTGGTAAATGAGTATCTACAGGTTGCCTGACAAAGATCTCAAGTGGACTTGTTAAGTGTTAGAAGATGCATCTGCACCCTGGTTTGGAAAAGGATCCACAGTTTCTGGTGCTCAGCCATATGCTGTGTTATTAAGCTACTTGGGCAGAAGCACTCGATTGAAAAAACAGACATTCCTTCCCGTTGTACCCTCCCTAACAAAGACAAACGGTATCATGAAAAGAAAGAGTATTAATATCTCAAACCCTCCATCAGCTTCATATAAAGATACAAGGCATTTAGCTTCCATCACAGAAGCATAACAATTAGCTGAGGAGATGCTGACTGTATAATGGCTGCTTGACCCATTGCTTAGTTTTTGCTGGTTCTGANCCGTGTTGCTTTGTGTGTCTTCATTTTGTGTTCTAAACTATTCTTCAGTTGTTTACACGATTGAGTATTGCACTATTTACATTTGACCCTGCCTTTATACAATGTTTTAAAATTCATCCACACCACAGTATGAAACTAGCATTAAAAGGAATCAGCCTGTAATAATTTCCACCCTATTCAGTTCAAATAAAAAATAAAATAAAAACCAACCAAACAAAAAATGATCCCGTGTCACTTAAAATATATGGCTTATCTAAGCCTTACTTTCATAGTCAATTTGATCTGTATTCATTTGGCGTGAGGGCAGTGTTACAAAGACAATTTGTTTTGTTTTCTTTTCTTTTCTTCTCCTTTCCTTAATGAAAAGTTCTGAACTGTTCAGAGCATTGAGATGTGTTGGTCCTATCCCACTCACACTGGTTATGTTTAACCATTCAGCAGTTTCATTGGGTGTGTTTCTTTCCATCCTGAAAGCTTGGTAAATGAGTATCTACAGGTTGCCTGACAAAGATCTCAAGTGGACTTGTTAAGTGTTAGAAGATGCATCTGCACCCTGGTTTGGAAAAGGATCCACAGTTTCTGGTGCTCAGCCATATGCTGTGTTATTAAGCTACTTGGGCAGAAGCACTCGATTGAAAAAACAGACATTCCTTCCCGTTGTACCCTCCCTAACAAAGACAAACGGTATCATGAAAAGAAAGAGTATTAATATCTCAAACCCTCCATCAGCTTCATATAAAGATACAAGGCATTTAGCTTCCATCACAGAAGCATAACAATTAGCTGAGGAGATGCTGACTGTATAATGGCTGCTTGACCCATTGCTTAGTTTTTGCTGGTTCTGAAGTGCAGCAGTACCAGCTGTTTAGCAAGAAGTAAACAGTTTTCTGGACACTTCCTTGGGGGTTTGAAAAGGTAAAAAAATGCTTACCTTATATATGTTTACATCTTTTAATTACAGCCAAATCTTAAGCAGAAGTTGTGAATAGTTCTGCTTTCCTTGAATATCTTGAGACTTCAGCATTAACAAAACTTTACAATGACAGACAAATTCAAAGCTCTTGTTGCTAACATACTAGCTAGATGGAAAAAAACCTCCAAACAACTTCCAGTCTTCTATTGATTACTTTATCATATTTTTCTTCTTGAAATTACTAGAACAGCAGGTGTAATGATTTGGTTCTTTTTATGCTGTGTTCTTTGTGGAAGAGAAGGACCTGTTTATGAACCTCTCTTGATCAGTCGCAATAGGAATAGGTTTTGACAGTTTTCAGGCTTTTCTGTAGCAAAATAATTATTAGAAGCAAAGCTCAGAAATAAGAAAAAATACAGTGGGACAGTATCTCTTACCAGCGTTGGTCTGTGTTAAGTTCCAAGGTGGAAGTGTTGGGACACATCCTTCTCTTCAAAATGTCAAGGACGTAGCTTTTAGAATTTTTTTTTTTAATCGGGGGGAATATGTCAAAGAATGCAGCTGCCAAATACAAAGTGGAGAACATTGACAAATTCGGGCACTGAGAGAGTTGCATCAGGTCCACAGGTCCTGGAGAAATGCAGTCATAAGTATTGTCTTGATTTCAAATACAGTTGTCTTTCAAGCAGTACCATGTATAAGAAAACTCAGTGTACTTCTTGCACTTTTTGTTTTGTTTGAAATGTATTACGGTTTAACTGGCTGTTAGTAAGTTCTGTGGCATGTGGAACATATCAGATGTAGTGTAAACTTGGAAAATAAACCTCCCAACTCTGTAACTTAGTGTGATGAAGGTCCATTTCACAACTCAGTAGAATACCTGAGACATAAGACACCTCTTGAACACAGCTGAGGTCTGCAGAGTTGGCATAAAAAAATTGAGCAGGCCAAAAAGTGTTGAAATATGTTACAGTGCAGGACCTTGTTAATTTAGACTAGCTGTTCTCTGAGAGGTGCTGGCCTGAATAGCTCTTACCATACAGAAAATTGCTTGTATGCAAGTGCTCTTCTGTGGCTAAGTCCAGACATCCTAAATGAATACACTAAAAGGACTTTTGCTGCTCTGTATCTGACGTTTCCATTCCTCCTTCAAATGATGCAGGTGAACTTCGGCAAGCACTGTAGTTACGCTCTTAAGCAATGCTAAGAAGAACTGTTACAGAACAGATAAAACCATTTCTTCAGAAAATATTAAACCATCTGACAAAGAGAAGGCTAGTGAATGACTTCACATTGAGTCACACAACATTCTGGACTTCCAAAACTGCTCCGGATCATATGCATTTATATCATTAAATATAAAATGAGCACACATGCATGTGCACACACATGTATAGGAAAAGAGAATTGCTGAAAGCTTGTAAGAGAACAATGAGCCTCAATCGTTTCATCATCAGAACTCAGCAGGTCCAGGACCACTCTAAGTCCTTCAGTAAAAATTTATTTTGGAACATTGGCTTTCCATGCCCAAAACACCAAGCAGTTTTAAGTCAACTTTTACAACTAGCAGGATCTGTTTTCCACCTTTTGCTGTTTGCTATGCACAAAGTGAGATTGAGGTTTTATCTTCTGAGGAGCTTGGTGTGAATCTTTTGACATTGTCTCTAGTGTACATGTAACTTTTCTATAAGTGCCTTTAGTGAACACTGGATGTGCCTGCATGGCTGCTAGAAAATAGCATGTGAAGTGTTTTATGATGTAGCAGAGTTTACCTCTTTTTGATGAGTCTTGTCAAACCCAGGATTATAGCTTAAGGAAATCAACAATCGCATTAACTCATGTAAAGATAAAAGTACAGAGCATTGTGGAAAGCAGCCTGTGTGTTGGAAGTGGTTGAGGGCATGAGCTTGCAGTAACAACTGCTATCTGATGATCTCTTGTGTGGTACTGTCTCCCTTTGGCACTGATCGGTAGGTGCATTTCTAGCCCAGTAAGTCACCAGCCTTGCAGGGCAGCAGCACAACAGCTGGCTGTCCCCTTGCTTCTCTGAGGGTATCTTCTCTGGGGCAGTCTCACAGGCCATAAAGTAGAATGAGCTCCTTCTGCGGGAACTTCCACAACTCCCCCAAAACACCAATGCTTTCGGCTTACGAAGCTTGAGTCGCCTTTCCCTCTATAGGAGGAAGAAGTGCTGTCCAAAGACACATTATTAATTCTGAGTAAAGGGTGACATTCTGTTCAGCTTTTTGGAGGCAGTGTCTACTCTAGGTATCTTTCTTCACATGAAAGGACTATTAGTCCATTTGCAGGTGAACTTTATTTTTCCGTTTCAGTTCAGCCATTTGTGTCAACCACAGCCCCATCCTTCAGCATACAATTATTTATAAACGTCTTTCTCACCTGTGTTGTCATCTATAAAAGAACAAAACGCATTAGAGACATGTTGTTCCTTTGTATTACCTCTGACTCTTTGAATAGTGAGGTACTCTGGAGAATAGTTCAAAAAAAATCCCTGCATATCTCTACCCACTGACTTGGCTATCCAATGCCAAATATTTCGTATCTTAGATATAGAAAGGGTAGAGTGTAGATTTATGCTGAGAAACCCCTCAGCTAAATCGTGCTAGTTCACAAACTGTCTCAATATTAAACTCTTAATAATGTGAGTTATTCACTTTGAAAATGCAGATCTAATTTTGATGTAGATTTACAGTTCATTGACCTTTTGCCCTGGATTCAGACTGCATCTGAAGAGGCAGCTTTTGTTTCAAAAGGATGGGAAAACTGGACCAGTGCAGTTGGTTTCATAGCATGGAAGAGGGGAGCAGGAATTGCAAAGATCTGGGCCACCTGGACTCTGGCACACAGAATTCAGAGACAATGCAGACAAGTGTGAACATGGGTATGGATATTATTAAACCACATTTAAGTAAGAAATCCAAGGGAACAATGGATAGTTGAGAGACACTGCATCAGTAGAGTCAGTAACGTCCGCTGCTGAAATGGGCAGAATGGAGTTTCGAAGCAATATAGGTATTGAAAATCAAGCTACTCAATATCTGTTTGTAAGCCTAGGAGAAACTGCTCATGGCCAGTTTGCATATAGAGCTGCAGCCTGTTAGATTTAATTACTATTCATTTGTTTATATTTGGGGGAGTGAGGTCTGATTCCGATCTTGTTATATGCATGATTTCATCAAATAGTGATATAATTACAGGTAGAATGCCTGTCAGTGCTGTAAAACAAATCAGTGTAATTGAATGTGGAATTGGACATGAGGTCTCTGGTGTTAGCTTGGGAGCTGCTTCCAGCAGCCAGTTTCCCCTTTGCTCTTAGGTCAGCCATTTTGCCACGGGGACAGTGAGAGAGGCTTTCCTCTTCCTCTGTCACAGATTTGGAAGGCTGTCTGAGGGCACTGAACTTGAATGTTGTCAATGGTCGTTGTTCTCCTGCAGTTATCATGTCTGTTATGAAATGCAATGTATCAAGCCATTGTGCTAGCCAGAAAACCAAGAAACCTTTTAGAAAAAAAGAGAGAAAATGAGGCTTTAGCTTTTTGTGTGGTTCTTTTCTAAAGTTAATCAGATTTCTTCTGAGACCCCGGAATGGGTGTTAATGTGATGGCTAGGGTGTTTTCTGGAGAGACACCCAAACTCAGGTCTCTGTTTTGAAAGAGTCTAAAAAAGTTCCTCCATGTGAGTACTCTTCTTCCTGGACTGTTGGCTACTGTGGGTTTCTCTTACTTCTAAGATTGCTTCCCTGAAATCCATCATTCCAGAGAGTCCTGCCTGATGAATCACTAGTTCCTCCTTGTCGCAAAGACAAATCTTTCTTAAACAGCTGTTTAATTATACTGTGGAAAAACACAAGCTTTCAGAGCAGGTGGTTATATTACATTTCAGAATAAACTCATTCACGTGTGTTGAATGGTTAGGGCTGTGTTACTGTTGCAGGCAGCATTGTGGCTCGTGGAAGAAATCAGTAACTGCCATGTCAAACACCTTGCCATGGCCTTGTTTCAGGCTTCTTCATTTTACCTCAAATTGCAGTGTGAGGGAGACTAGGATAGCAAGACAAAAAAGTTAAGATTTCTTGCATTCTCATGGACATGGTGTGCTGGTCTGCAGCTGCTGGACAGCGCTCGCTCCCTCCCCGTGGAGCTCTGGGTGGCAGCCACAGTGTGCTGGTGGAAACCTGGGAAATCTTTGGCTGCCTTTGTTCTAAGGACATCAGAAAGGTCAGCTGGAGTACTGTGAGGGTGGTGTGGATGGTTAGAGAAGAGTTGGATGAACTGAAGATCTGAGACGGGCTAAGCAGGTGAGATATCATTGTTCAAGTGGGAGAAAAGTGATCAATCTAGCCGAAGCTGTGGTGGTTGTGGACGGGTCCTCTGTTATGGGCTGGAGGAGATCAGGGCAGAGACATGCCAAAGGGAATGGGGCTTAAGGAGCATGTGGGTAGAGAGGTGTTTTGGGGGTAAAAAAGGTCTTGTCTTGGTGGCACAGGATGTCTTCGATACTTGGGAGTCTTGATGATATGTGATATCTGAATCTAGTGGTGTAAGTCCAAATCTTAGAGCTGCACAACAAAAATGTATCTTACTGCTCAGTGCTGCTGCAGCAGGAATTGCCTAGATGATGTTCTATATACAAAGCGGTAGCAATGTATCCACTGCTGCCTAAAGTCAGTTGATAGTCTGTGCTTGTCTCCGTGTTATTAGCTGGCCCATCACAATAGCAGAGGATTCCTTCTACATCTCATAATTAAACATTTGAAAACAAGAAAGAAATATCTAATATTTGTCTAGACAAACTGAAGATCACTAACCACCTGTTTTCTAAAGAAAGCTTTGACAAAAGAGAAGCAAAGATATTCCCCCCAAAACCAAAATTACAATGACAAAATAACACCAAAGCAAAGCACACAACCACTAAGAATCAAAATTGTTCTAATATGGAGATACTACTGGTATCACTTTTTTTGGTATAACTGCTGTGATAACTTTGTTAAATGGCAGCATGCACTCCTGTATTGCCACCCCAGTGAGAATATTTCTGAGAAAGGATTCACACAGTGTGTTAGCTCTGTGAGTCCGGTGCATGGGCATAATTTAACCTTAATGGTAGTTTTTTCTTTCAAATGTGACTTCGTATAAATGTTGTTGTTTTATTTGGTGCAACAGTTTCTTTGCTACACTCTGGCATTTTTTTTCATTTCAGTGTGACAGAGCTTTTACTACTCTAGTCCTTCAGGTGAGCTTGGACTGAGCAACAGAACTGTTTGTTTGGTTTTTTTTCTTACACCATTAGTGGTTAAAAACTGTGTTTGAAAGATTTATTTAAGGCTCACACTAAAGACAAGAGTTGCAAACGTCTTGAAGACGATATATTTTAAATGTCATAATTTTCAGTTAGATTCTATGCATCCTGGTGTTAGAGATACCAGACTTTTTCTTTCAGGTTTATGAAAGTGAAATATGAAATCATCAAGAACAGAAGAACTAGTGGGACTGATGAGTATTACACTCAACCAGAATGGGTGTCTGTTTGCAGATACACATTAACTAGAACAGCTGAGGCACGTATAGATCTCTTTAGGCCCTCTGGCATTTTAGTGGCTTAGAGACTATCCATACAGTTCAAAGCGTTCGGTAATGAACTGTTTTCGAAGAAGGGAATTTTTTTCATGGGTTCCACTGCATTTATACAAGAGGCTATTTTTAGATGCAGGATTTTTTTGCCCCTTTGCAGCTATAAGACATCTGCGACCTCACCTTAGATTTGAAAAATCTGCTGTGCTGGAAGTAACTCCTTTAAGGCCATCCTTTCATGTTTGCTTTATTGTTATTTTTCATTTGGTTGCAGATATCTGCAGATGGTTTAAAACTGAAAAGGGCTCTGTATTTCTGGAGCTCACATGTAAAGTCTTGTCAGAGAATACTGTTTTCCTGCGCGGTTGATGCATATAATTGCCCATCAAAGAATGACCCTTAATCATCTGATTTTTTTGTGTATCGCTTCCTATCATTGAAGAAAGAGAAGCATTTTATTTCAAAATCTAATGAATGAGCTTAGAATGCTAAACAGTGCTTAATGAAACAACTTGGGACCATTTGGCACTTCCAGCCCCAACGCAGAAATGTGAAATGCATACATGTAGACCAGTAGTCCAAATTCAGAAGTCACCACTCCATATGCTAGAACGCAAATCTTGCATCTGGAAAGACTCCACTGACACCAGTGAGATGAAGTTCCGGTTTTTTTTAGATTGGCAATGGGCAAAAGGCTATTCAAATTTTCTGAACATTTTCCCACATTTTATTTTTAATTCAATATAAATGACTGGGCCTTGATACATTCTCTTGTGGCTGAGGGGCTAACAGGGATCAAAACAGCTGGCATTATATCACCTACACAGCCCTTAGGTATTTTAGCTGTAGTTGGGCTGGGCAGTGCTGCTCCTCCAAATGGCTTGTTCCTGACTCTGCCTGATAACTGTTCAACGTTTCTTGCTGGGTGGAGGAGGTAGTGGCAGGGCATTGGTGCAACGTACAAGATTTGCATCCCTTGCAGATGTCAGCAGTGCTTCTTGCCACCACAGCCTTTGGTTGATCTGCCACTCTCCCTGTCACAGGATTTTTACTTTTCACCTGTTCTTTCAGCATAGGATCACTGAGGAAGTGATCACATAGGAAGAAGATAGTCTACCTTCTTTGAACAATGGGAGATTCTTTTGTATATTTGTATATATACTTGCTGTATTCTTATCTGCAGGTTGGGTGAGCCATCTGCTGGCATCTTTCCTCCAGTTTTGGTTGATTTTACTCCCAAAATAAATTTTATTTATTTTATACCCCTTCTCCTTGCCCTTTCAAACAGTTGTAGAGGTATTGCCATTACTGAAAATGGGATCAAAGCAGGATACATTTAAATGTGTGGAAATCTTGATTCTTTTTGGTCACAGTTGACAGCCTGTTTCTACTAGCTGCTAAGTGTCTTCAGTCATTCTTCCTCACTCTGAAGGGGAGCTGTTCTTTGTCTATTCCAAGTATTGTCTAAACTGATTAATATCTGACAACGTAGGTATATCTTCTTTGTTACTACCAGCATGCATGCCATTGTCAGGAAAAAATCATGGCATAAGTGTGTGACACAAAAAAAGTACCTTCATGCTGCCTATCACAGGATTAAGTGTAAAACAGGGAAGAGCTTTCTGTGCAAACTCCTTCCAAATTTTTCCTGCTTGCTCACTTGAAAATTTACTTGGCAACTGACTTGTATGCTAATGGAAAGTTAGTGAGAATTGGATTTTCTGTTTATTTGAAAATTTCACTTCAATAAGAGAAATATTTCAAGGACTAAATTCTGGAAGAATATTTCACATAAATTAGAACTTACTACAGTCAGTTTGAGATTCTGGTTATATTTTGATTAAAATGTTCACCTGATTTACTGCTTTTTTAAAAGGCATTATTTCTAATACATTAATATCTTCTATTAGCTGGGAGGATCCAGCTGAAAAATTTCTCAGTGTCTGGTACTGGTAACTTCACTTCGTGCTGCAGTGCGGAGCAAGGGCACGTTACCATAGAGATACCCACAGTAGTTTTAAACCAACTTTGGGTTACTAAAGCTTCAGTGCTGATGATTACTGCAACATCAGCTATGGAATGCACACTGTCAGGCTGGATATACGCTTCAGCAGCTGACTGCACTGACTACACCTAACTATGGCCCGATGATGTTCCTTTTTCAGGTTGGAAACATAGGACTGAGACCTCACAGCTCTTGCTGGGACACAGCCACTCTTGTACTTGGGGACCTGACCAGGTGCATAAGCACCTCAGTTGTGCCACTATTATAAGGGAGAAGTAGGTGGCCTTGAACAACTAGATGAGACGCACAAAGGCCCAGTGTATGGATTTGCAGTCCTTGCTGCTCTTCCTCTTTGTTTGGTTACAGACATGGTTTTTTTTACTTTTTGTGATGATGTATTTCACATCTTGGGTAGAGGTTGCACTGTTAGATCAATATTCAGGGTGAAAAATAAAAGGACTGATTATTTACTCATCTCACCATCAGCCATAACATTCTCTATGTAGTTACAGATTTGGCTCCACTTTGTGTTTAATGCTTGCAGATGTGTTCAGTGAGCCCATACGGAAATGGAAGTTCATTCTCTTTCAAAAAAAAAGATGAAGTGGAGCACTAAGGTGCAGAATTTAGCAATCAATCTTTAAATAAATACGGTTTCTTATCTGGTTTGCTTCTGATCCCAAATCAGTCAAAAGAGACTAAACAAGGTGGATGAGTAGGCCGTTGCTGGTTCTGTTGTCATTATGTTTCTTTTCATGGAGAACCCAGTCGTATGAGGAAGCGCGTGAATGAAACGCTTTCCTGATACTGCTGGCAGTGACAGAAAGGTAAAGTGTATGACAGGGGGTCGTGTATGTTCTGCTGTACATATAAATTCGTGAGGACTACTGTGCTGCTTCATGCTGTGCACATTTCAGTGAGAAGTAATGATCTCAGGCAGAAACACCTGCAAGTCTACCTGTCAGCAGCAACACAGACAATCATTAAACCAAGCCATCTTAAATAAGATGGGCACTCTTGCAGCTGTTTCGTTTTCTCAGAATCAGGCTTTAAAGTAGTAGTAAAGCGTTCTTATAAATCCTTTTGAAGTAGAGTGTATTTATTCTATTTTTACTGTCACAGCCTCTTCACTAGTCTTCCAAAGATAACAGAATAATTTGTGGTGAGTACCAGTGAAATTACTGTGTTCATGGTATAATCTAGTTACTTGAACATGTGTAAAGACTGTGCAAACCTGTGTCTAAACCTCTGTAAAAACTGCACTTTTTGGCAAGTGTCTCATGCAGCAAAGAAAATTCAAAGTAACTGGCATGCATGAGAAATGCAGGAATAGTTTTTATTTGCTGTGAACATAGGTAAGGCTTCTTCATTTTCTTAATGTAGTAACAAGATCAATAACTACAAAATTATTGCACTTTATTACATGCAGAAGTAGGGTAAACTTTTTTATGATCTGGTATAGGAAAAGTTCGAAATTTCAGCGTCCCAAGCTCTGAGACAGCCCAGCGCCTTTCGTGCTGTGGCTTTTGCCTCCCCAGAGAACACTGGCTGCAGAGACTGTTTCTGCTGTGGGATGAGGATTCCTGCAACACCACGGAGGTTGTCTCAGTGTGACCAAGTGGGAGCAAACTCCCTTGGCTGGAAGGGTAGTTTCCAACCCAGAGATGAAGATCCCACTCTCAAGAAAAATCGGAACTGTGCCTAGACTTGCTTTTAGCTTGCCTTTGTAAGCTTCTAGATAATATATTTCTTGTCTTACTCATGGTAAGTGTTTTGAGGCAATCGTATTTCGAATGTTGGAAGAGTGACTGAATAATTTAAAAATACCTCTGCATACATCATGATTGAAATTAAAATACAAGATTAAAGAATGACTTTTCTTTTCAATTTTATTATTAATGGCAAAGTATATTTTTGGGGGCTGTTTTAATGAAGTGAAACATAAAAAAACCCAGTTAATGCAAATGCATTTCATTGAAACTTTTATGGGACAAACTGTATCTCCAAATATATGTGTGTCTCTACTGGAAGCTGGAAGAGGAATTGAAACACAAAAAACTGCTATAACATGAAATATTAAGCATAAGCCAGCACTTCAGACTTTTATGGGGAAATGGCATTTTCTCAGCATTTTGTTTGTATTCAGTACACATTTTCTTAAAAAATGATGCTGAAAGGGGTCAGCAGTGCATGCTTCTATAAACTCCCCATAGTTCTCATCACTAGCAAAATGACTTCTCACCTTCTTCCTCATCTTAGTGCTAACTTTTGTGGGGGCTCTTTTCCTGAGACCTCCTCTTGTCTTCTGGAGTACACAAGGCAAATCCCCATCTCAGAACAGATCTCTCTGCATGGTAAGTGCACCATGCTGACTGTAAAATTGCCTTTAAGTCCATCAGAGCTGTTGTCTCTGACCTACTGCAGATTCATACCTACTGCAGTGGTGTGTCGAGGCCACTTGTTTTTTAGAGTACACAAGGCAAATCCCCATTTTAGAACAGACCTCGCTGCGTGGTAAGCCCACCATGCTGACTGTAAAATTGCCTTTAAGACTATCAGAGCTGTTGTCTCAGACCTACTGTGGATTCAGGGTATGTTGATTCACACCAGCTTTGAAAGTATGACTGTATCTACCTAGAGGACTTAAAAAATGGCTTTGCTTTATTTTTAAAGAAAGTTTTCTGAATAATCTGTATCTGTTACATGGCAGCCTCTATGAAAAACATAATGACTGCAAATTACAGAATGTGTCAGACTGTACCATGCTTCTCAGCTATATATAAAAAAGGAGGTAGTGTTCCATGGTGCACATAGCATGAGTTCCCAGCAACAGTACAAAAATAAGTAAAAGAGCGATTTTGGGAGGATTAATAAGTAAAACATTACTTCTGTGTATTCTGGAAATGTCTAAGGCCTTCAGTAGGGAATGGACGTGGGAGGTGTCACGTGCTTAGGCTGGTCTGGTACATATTATCCTGTGTTGACCATTCTCAGAGATACTATGTTAGTTTGGTGGCTTGATATGACCCTGTGCAGCTGTTATGTCTTTGCAATCCTGACCTTCATTGAAGCCTGACTTAGCAAAATATTTAAGGGCATGAGTAGAACCATCCAGCTTGACTGGAAAAACCAGAGCACCCGTTTGACTTAACATTTTCGCAGGGTCATTGCACTCAGAAGAAGTCTAAAACAGCCTTGGGGTGGTTATGACCTGTGTCTGGCAGCAAAATTTGGAGCAGCTGGTTAGCTCCATACCATTGAGGTCTAAAAGGGAAAAGTGGGATTTCTCCAAGAACTCCAAATTCCAATAATATTTTTACATATGTAAAAATTCATTGTTTTAGTAATTTTACATGGATCTGAAGACTTGAGGTCTGAATTCTGTAAGGAGTAGTAATAATATATTTGCCATAACTGAAAGGATGTGGGGTGCTCTTGTGTTAGTCAGTGTGAGGATCCAGCAATTTGCACTACCATTCATCAAAGGGTTTCTGCAGGTGGGACTAGTGAGCAAGTCAGGGTGTCCTATGTGTGCCCAGAAATGAACTTTTTATGTTCCTTGACTGTAACAATTACAGACATTTTAGTACAGAGGAGGCCTCCCAGCCCACCGTCTCTTATTTGCTTTTGGGAAAGCGTTTTATCTTTAACAGTAACTTGCTATGTGAAGTAAAATGTAATTTCTGGACTCTTGAGTCAGAGCGCTGGCCCTTGCTATTGTCAGAAGCCACCTCCTGTATCTTCTTTGGTTTCAGCAAAGCCTTGAAAAAGTTTACTTCTGGTCTTCTCTGATTCACTGATGGGAGTCCTAAGCTGTCATCTCTGCTTTTTCTGTTGTAGTCAGCTAAGAAGCTTCTAAAAGATAGCAACAAAGCTCTTTGTATTGTTTGAATTTCACCTCGTTTCTATGACTCCTGCAGGCAAGGTTCTCTGCTACCCTACCTACCTTGCAGCTGTTTTTTTCCTCCAGTTTTTTTAATAGCTTTGCCAGTGGCATTCCAACAAACTCTTTTCAGCAGTCTTGAACAGGACAAGTTTATTAAATTTCCTTTCTCTCAAAAATCACATTTATGATTTTATATGTTTTTTATATTTTTTATATATTTTTATAAATATTTAAATATGGTTTTATCTGCGCTCATTTTAGAGTGACCCCATATGTTTCATGAAATGATATTGAATTGTATCCGCTGTTCAATATAACTCAATGTTTTTGTTCTTCTGTAGAACTCTGTCACAAAATGACACACAGTAGCATGAGTGGCTTGACTGCCCAGAGCACTTTACCTGCTCTCTTGGCACCTCATTTCTCCCAGTTTATGCCGATCAAATATTTCTTAACTTCTTTGAAAACTGAATGGGACCCAGTAAGAGGCTTATAGAAGTTACTGTTTCCTGTCTTGTTACATGCACTTGTAATAAGTACAATATTAACAGGAAATACAACATATTTCCCTGCAGAGTCCCTCCAAAGATAGCTATAAAATAAAGAGATATAGAAGAGAGATATAAACCAGAAAACTCAGCAATAGATTTTTCTGTTGTAATCTCATGGACTGTAGTGTAACAGTGTGAATATGCATAAACAGTTATTCATTGGAGTTGTACATGATACAGAGTCTAATCCACTGAAAACATCATGTCTTATAAAATCTGTGTTGGTGAAAATGTTTGTCTGTGGATTGAAACTAAAATATTTTATGGCTTTCAGAGATTGGATTTCTTAATAAGGGTGGTTGGAAAGTGTCAGCCTTTTAATGTCCATGTGATCTCTTGGAGAGGAGATTAATACTCTTCCACAGTTCATGATAGGTAAATAGTTCCTGTTGCTTAATGAGGGCTTAATTGAGTGAAGTCCTGAACATTTGGGCTATGCTGCCTTTAACTGTACAAGAAGCCCTTTTTGTCTCCAGAAATATTGCTCATAAAATAGAATTAAACAAATTGCTGAGCTGAGTTCAGCTTCTGCAATATAAGGTGCATTGAAACCAGTTTGCAAGTCTTCTTTGAGGAGAGAAAGTTTGGCAGTTAACACTGCACACAGCAGGCAGAACTTCCGCTTTTAATTCTTGAGGGTGGAAGCAAATGCTGTGCGTGTGCAGAAGCCATGGGAGAAAACTGATTGCCAAGACATTTGCGAGAGCGTTGTGCTTCACTGCCTGTGGAGAATATAACAGCACAATTTTTTTTATCTTCTCTGTAATGCGTTGGTAGTAAGTTGCATAATTACATCCTGATGGATGGGCAATCCTAATGGTGGACAAAAATGACTATATTGTGTTCAAAGAGATGTCAGTACATAAAAACTGGAGTAGCAGTAAGAGGTCTCTGTAGAACATTTGCCTGAGTCTTGTAATGCTGGGTCTGAACTGTGGCACTTGATTTGATGGTGCTTCTCTTTGGTAAGACTGGAACAAAATGTCCAAAAAAAGACTTTTTCCAGAAAGCTTTTAATTTCACATACACACACACGCGCACACACACACACACACACACTGTAAGTAGAGATGAGTAATACCAAAATTATTATTGCTTATTGCATAAGTAATAATTTGCACTGGTGCAGCAGACAAGGTGAAGGTCTATGGTGTGCCTTGCTCCCATGCTTTTGCAGAGCTTTTTTGGATTGCAACTGTACGCAGTAGTTAAATCCTAAAATCAGATGCTGATCCTACCTGCATTTACATGAATAGAATAATGGCAGTGAAATTTTCATGACTGCATTCAAGTTTGTAAGACTGGGTAACTAAGTTTCATCAGAGCATTTCTTGCTTCTGC
Source organism: Cnemophilus loriae (assembly GCA_013397755.1). Taxonomy (NCBI): domain Eukaryota; kingdom Metazoa; phylum Chordata; class Aves; order Passeriformes; family Corvidae; genus Cnemophilus; species Cnemophilus loriae. Next base: position 74,490 of record VZTF01003200.1, read on the forward strand.
GAGGTACAAATTCTTCAGGTACGTCTAACACCTGCTGCTCTGTTCCTCTGAGTCAGAGCTTCCCCTTTCTCTACCACTTCATGTATGTCACTTACACCTACCTTGTATAAATGATCCTTCTACTCTTCCTCACTCTTCATCTCTGTTTGGGTAGGGTTCATAGGATCAAGGATCAGTCAGCCCATGTGCCCTATTATAAAAGTGAGAGGTGATCTCTGTCTTTGAGAACTGTAAAATAAGTGAGACAAGCTTTGTAAACACTTTAGTCTTGAATGACAAAATACAGAGGGTGGAAATGCTGGGTTTGGGCAACATCTATGTGCTTTAGTTTGATGACTCACAAGTGGGCAAGGCACTGTGCATATCCCATAAGGTGATATCCGGATATCAGTCTTGGAGCATTTGAGACATGACTGCTGCTGTCTGGATTAGCTGCAGTGGCTTTGTCAAAGAAAAAATAGAAACTTGAACTGAATTAAATGTGATCATGAATTATTCAGTCAGCATGAGAGCCTTGGAGCTGTTTATTTTGATGAGAATTGGGCTTTGATTTTCGTTGTCTGCACAATTTTTAGTGTGAGACATGGCACAGACTTTCATGTTGATAATTTGTAGTTTCACAATAACAGACTGTTAAGCTGGAGGCTTTGTTACAGGAGACAGCATCACTCATGATACTTGAGATGGTAGGGTCTGCTCTGGGAATAATTCTATTTGTGGGTTTCTAACTAAAAGATCAATGGCAAAATAGTTAATTTTGACATATATTTAAATGCTGTTTTTGGATTTTAAAGTCAATGTTACACTCTAATGGGAAAAGTGTCCATAGGTGTCTGTTACCCTGAAAACTTGGGAAGGTTTAATAATTTTTGTTTTGTTGGTGTTTGTACTGTGAATTTGCAGTTTGGAGTGTTGTTGGGTTTTATATTTTTGTGGGGGTTTGATATTTTTTCAATAGAGTTCCTAGGCATAATTCTAAGACATATCTTGTGGATGCTAAAATTTTAATCAAAAGCCAAACTAGTGGTTTTTAGCTGCCTGCTCCCAAACTCAACAGTCAAGACAGAAGTGCTGCAAAACAAACATTGTCTGACAGTGCGAAGGAGCAGGGAGGAGAGAACATTATGTTTTCAAAGGACATATACCTGTCCTTTATGTACAATACCCTGTTCTTTACTGGAGCTTATTTTGGTATTTTTGTAAAACGTAGATCAAAGTTCAATGCCGAGTTTTTTTTCTAAGTGCAAGACAATTCAGAAAACTTCAATAAATGACTCACTCTCATCAGAACATGCTTGTTCTGGGTTTTGTTGGGGTTTTTTTGGCTTTTTTTCTTCTTTGTTCCAGCAAGAGGAATATAGTGTTTTATAGAGGTTTTAGGCTGAGGTAGTATGTAGGTGGCTTTCAGAAGCTGTCAAAAGAAGATAGGAACACACCTCTTTGAGCCAGGAAAAACTTCCTGCCAGCAATGCCCACCCAAGAGAAAAAGTAAGAGGAGGTAATACAAAGCCAAAGCTCTAATGGTGATGTCCATCATGCATCTCTGAAGAGGCATCCTGGTAACCACTGCAGCCTAGGGTTGATACTGAAAGCTAGCAGTATCTGTAGTGAATCGTATTGGAGAAATAGTAGAATAAAACCACATTGTGTTGGTTTTGCACGGCCTGGTTTTTGGTAGCGAAGGGGCCACAGGGGCAGCTTCTGTGAGAAGCTGCCAGGAGCTTCCACCATGTCTGGCAGCGCCAATCCCTGATGGCTCTGAGGATGGACATGCCACTGGCCAAGCCTGGGCCAATTAGAGATGTTGGTAACACCTCTGTGATAACATATTTAAGAAGAAATCAAAACGCAAGTAGTGGCGTAGTTTTAATTCCAGCCGGAGAAGAGGCTGAGGTGAGAACATGTGAGGGAAACAACGTGGAGACACCAAGGTCAGTGGAGAAGGAGGAGGAGGAGGTGCTCCAGGCACCAGAGCCGAGATTCCTCCGCAGNCATGAGATTGGAACCATGTCAGAGAGATTCACAGAGAACTGTGTCTCATGGGAGGGACCCCACGGTCTCACAGGGGAAGGACTCCTCTCCCCGAGCAGCGGAACAAAGCCCTGGGTGACGAACTGACCAAACTCCCACTCTGTCTCCTTGTGCTGTTGGTCGGAAGAAGGGAGGGGTTGGGGGAAATAAAGGTGTTCTTTAAGGGCTTATTTTTACTTCTCGTTATCCTCCTCTGATTTTGGTAGTAATAAACTCAATAGCTTTAATTTGAGATTATTTTGCCCTTGGAGTGTTTCCTCCAAGTCTTCATCTCAACTCATGAACCCTTTGTTAAATTTTCTCTCCTCTGTCCGGCTGTAGCAGGGAGGGTGAGTGAGAGGCTTTTGTGAGTGCCTGGCATTTGACCAGTGTCAAACCACAACACCACAGCATATACCTTGGGTCAAAAATTTTTTCCCTTTTAACCTTTGTAGTAGAGTCCATAGTTACCTACATGTGCACTTGCACACCAGGATTTCAAGTGCTGCTTCTGACTGCTCTCAGACTGTTGAGGCGCATAATCTTAGTGATTTTGTTTACTTTCAGTAAAACACTATATAGCTTATGCTAAACAGTGGAAGCCAAGACAACTACATTTTTCAGGTGATTTACTACTGGAAGAGTAACGTTAAATTAATTGAGTATACAGGTAACTCAAGTGTATGCAGGTAACTTCCAGTTGCTTTTTCTCAATCAGTGTTTGGAAGGCAAAGTAAATTTTACATTTTAAAATGATTGTTTGATTGCAGACTAGCAGTATGCTTCACAAGTTATGAGTATTTACCTAGGCCAGGAGGTGATGGAAGTCTATCATGACTATTTAGCTAATATCTTCCTGCAATATTATGTTCTAGCTGTTTCTGTTCATATTTCTATGATCATATTACCTGAAATTTCCGGTACTGAAACTCACTTTCTAGAGGTTTTTGTATCAATTTTAATAGCCATGCCCAAGAATTGATCTACTGTATTGAATTGTAAGTCTGTCTGCCTGATCTTGTCTTGGGCAAGTGTAAGGAGCCCTAGGCAACAGAGAGAAAAGAGGGCAGATGGAGAGGGATCGCTCCCTGGGCCTCTTTTGACTTATAACTGAAGGGCTTGTGAGTTGAGGTTATGTTCCTGCTGGTGTGTTCTGCAGCAGCACAGGGGCCTACCTTTGGTAAGTTTTGTTCAACTGCTCTTTTAACAATGCCCCTTCCAGTGGCCTGCTCTAAGTGCAAGCATCGTATTTCTTGTATTGGGAATACTCATGGTGAGTCATTCTTCATTCTGCTCTACGCTACTCCTGATTTCATAGATGCCTATTCAGTTCCTTAGGTGGCTCTCTTCCTAGAAGAAGCAGCCTAGTGTTTTTAGTTATCCAAATAATCTTGAAATTTCATGATTATTCTTGTTGCTTTCTCTATAATTTTTCTAGTTTTCATTAATTTATCTCAAGGAAAACAAAAGATTATGTACAACATTGAAAGTGTTGGTTCAGCATAAATTTACGTGTTAGTATAAAGTTGTTTTGTTTGGATCTTTGTTCCTATCCTCACATTGGTTGCTTTTTTGACTACCTCAACATACAATGAAAATACGATTAATTTTTATATCTTTCTGTATCTATCGTCTTGGATTTTGCTTCCTCCCAGACACGAGTGCATGTATTTTTGAAATATCTCAGTCTCAGTGTGTTTTTCCCTAACGTTGATGTAAAGAGATTTGATTGGATTCCTCAGTAGTGTGTGTGACTCATGCTCCTGCAAAGTTGAGAATGGACAGTAATGACAGATGGATTTACAGAAAGAAGTCTCACCATGCCAAGATCCATAAGTCTGGACATATTCTGTTCACTTTGACAGATATTTGGAAAAGTTTGTTTTCCCTTCATCTCTTCACACTGCAAAGGCAGTAACATAACTTACCTGCCATGCATATTTAGTGAAGTGAAATTTGTGTGCTAACAAAATAAATGTACTTTCAGAGAAACTTCTATTGATAAAGTCAAGAATATTCAAAATAAACTTGATGCATTCTGTTGTTGGTTTTCCTTCCAAAAATCTAAGAACAGAGTAGTTTGGAAATTAAAGCACTTATCCAGTAAATGGATTTGAATTCCTTCTCAGTACAGACTGGAAGGTGATTGCTGAGCAGCAGCCATGCTGACAAGGGATAGGCAAAGCCACGGCTGACCTGATCAAGCATTGCAATGGCACCACTTGGAGGGGCTAGGTGGCCTTCAGAGGTCCCTTCAAGCCAGAAGTTTTGCAATTTGTTATTCATTGGTGTTCCAATGAACATCTCAAGCCATGTTCATCCCAATGAATATCTCTTAGCCAGGCCCTTCTTCTTATTCATCTTCTGAATATCTGGGGGAAGGGATGGAAGTTTTCCAGTGCTGTGAGTTTTGAGACACTGTACATGGTCAGTGAAGAAAGGGATGATCTTAATTTACATGCCCTGCTGCTTTGTGAGCAGAAAAGCATAACCTGAGATGAGCTATAAACGTCAAGATTAGGGGGTGTAAGGGACAGTGTCACTCTGTGCTTGCCCTGGTTTTGCATTTCCCAGTTTTCCATCTGCTTTTGGCCACTTCTGAAGACAGAATGTTGGACCAAGATGAGTTGGTTTGATGGATTTTTTTGGTTGTTCCTCACAGGATTTTTAAAAATGTGAATGTGTTTAGAAATCTCCCTAGAGGTTTTTTTGAGTTTTATTAAGGAGCATCCTAATCAAATGTGTTCAACTAACTGTATCTTGGACACCAAATTTATTCTGTGCTGCCATCAAGAACCAGAATTTTGGTAGTGGTCTTAATAGTAGATCATGATTCTTGAATCCATGTAAGAAAAATCTGCGTGGTGAGAAACTGTGCATACGAACTGCAGGACTGCTTCCAGATGCTGCTGAAAGCCCTGATCTGCAAATTATAGGAATATATGTGGACTACCTTCTATGGATTGAGGATTTCTGATTTCTTTTGTAGCCTTGAAAGGTCTCAAAGTAGCTGCTGCTGTGAGTAGAATTGAGGACTGCTCAACAATGGTAGCTTGTGTGCCAAATGTAGCACGATAATGGCTGAACTAGTGTCTTTTCTGCTTGTTTGTTCTATTGTCCTCCTATGATAATGTATTCACAAGGAAGCTGCTACCAAACCGTGAACAGAAAGTAAAAAGTCCTAAAATAATATTCTTTCTTCAGTTATCATTTTATATCAGATATACGTTTATTATATTAGAGCTCACAGGATTATTTTACAAGTGTCAGCTTGCTTGTTCAAGAAGTCATCTGAAATCTCTATCAATTTGACACTAGTACGTCTTTCACAATTTTTGGTTTCCTTACGATGATCCACTAATTGTGACCTGTTGGTGCTAACTGCCTTTTGTTTCCCTCTCTCTTCCCCATGTCTTTCAGAGGTTTACCTGCATACCCCTGGTTTGCTTTTCTTCCCTTACCACAGATTTTAAATTGAAAGAGCAAGATAATATGATCACTACTGACTCTAGTTGCTAAAAATGGATCACTTACGTTCCAGGCAGGAAAAAAGGAGTGAGAAATAGAGAAGAAACAGATCTGTGGTTTTGACTACTTATTTCTCTAATTTATTATTTGAAACACAAACCAGGAAATCATATAGAGAGGAATGAAAGTGAATTAAGAGAGAAATCTCAACATCTGTTCCTGAAGCTGATTCTGAGACAGCTTTGCACAAAAGCAGTTGTAGAAGCAGTGTCTGAGAACCAAACACAAAAAACCCCAACCAGCTTAAACATTCAATGTGTTACCAACTGTGTAATTCACAGAAATTCAACTTCAGGCATTTGATCCTTACTTTGACATTTTTATGAAGACTTCTGTTTATCTCCAGAACTGGTGACCATCTTACCTCTACTAAGACATGAAGTCTTGGCACATGGCTCACATTGAAGAACATGTGGTGTTCACAACCAGAGGTATCTCTATGGCAGGTCCCCTGAGGAACCCAGCCAGGCTGGTATTCAGAGCACAGGAGAAATGCAGAGACTGTAGAAGGCTGGTGGATCTGATATATGATATTCTATGCCTAGCCATGCTTGGTTTCAAATGCTTCACTCCCAAATTAGTGCTCTCCCACCAGGTGAAGGCAAGGTTGGTGGGGAAGAAAGTTAGAGCTTAAGGCTCCTTTTCAGGCACAGGTCACTGCAGAAAAGGAGCTCAAAGGTCACAGGTAAGAGTGCGCAACAAGAGCTGGATTTCATTTCCCAGAGATGAAAGTAGTTGTGGAAGGAAGGGCTCTTCTTCCTCCTGACTTTGTTCCATTCCCTTGTAAATTTCTAATTCTCTTGTGTGCAGTGACATAGCTTTAACGGGGGGCAATGATGTGGCCTCATCCCAGTTCTGCTTGCTTTTGAGAGGTAGAAGAACCAGATGCAGGTTTGTGAACGCTACCCTTGAGCTATGTGCACGTACAAAGTACAGCAGAGCCTGCCGAACCCACATGTCTTGTGGATTTGGGGTCCAGTGTGTTGCCTGTGGATGTAGTATTTTCATGCTGCATGCCTCAGTGCGTGTTGTCACGCATGTTGTTAACAGGCCACCACTTCCAAATTCATATGCATATTTTTTACCTGTGTATCTCATGGGTCAGGCTTCTGCTAGGGGTACTTGCAGAGGCTGCAGTGGCTGCATCAGCAGTGATAAAACTTTATTTCTTCTAAGCAGTATGTGTGTTTGATCATTGTTTTCGGAAAATAAAATAGCATGACCTAGCATGAACTTGAGAGTTGAGCTATCCAGTGCTCCTCTGGACTCTGTGGAAAACTGGCAGCCGGCTGGCAAGAGGGGAGCAGCTTGTGGAGCAGAGTGAGTTGGCAGCCCTCTAGTGGGGGCAAGGAAAATGAAGGGCATGAGCAGCTCAGTAAGCAGATGTAAAAGTCAACAGGAAACCACAGCAAGGAGAATTTGACAGGAAAAAAATAAAAACAACAACTACAAAACCCAACAGAATTTGACAACGAGGTGGTAGAGAGCAGTCCTTCCAGAAGGAGAGTTGCTGTAGTTGCTGGGACAGTAGCTGTACTGGTGGGTGGAGAGGATAAAGAGGCAGTCTGTCAAATGAGTGAGGTAGGGTAAGATGGTGTCTGAAAAAGCTGGGGAGGTCAGACCGAAAACCATCTAGCTCAGGACCGAGTCCCCAGCAGTATGAGTATGTACTGTAGGAGTGAGTCATCCTACTTAGTCTCCCAGCCTTTGCCAACTTATCATTTAGGGGCTTCTTGACTCAGAGGTGAAAAGAGCTCTTCAGTTTTCTCCTGTAAATCTGCCCCTTCTTTATAAACAGAAATTGCTAAACAGGTCAAGTGATACTCTCTGTAACAGTCAAAGCTGACAAAGAAAGAGGTGGAGACTCCAAACACAGAAAGAGCGGCCAGGTGTTAAACTATGCAGAAATGCTCGTGGATTGGAGTTGAATGGACCAGAAGTGATAAAAAACTAAAGAGGAGAAAGACTGTGATACAGTTCTACTAAGGGAGACAAGACAAAGAGAAGAAGGGGAAGAACAGAGGAGCGTAGCTTTGCTGAACAGTGGAAGGGAAGCTGGGTGCCCTGATCTGGTGTGCTGTAGCCCGCAGAAGAGCAGGACACCAGCTCCAGGCCAAGGACGTTGGACAACAGCTCTTGGACCTGTGTCTCGTAAGGGAATTCATGCAAGAGTAAGGCCAGTGTTGAAGTCATACACGGTTGTGGACTGCAGTTTGGCCAGGCAAAAAAAAAAAGCAAAGGGACTTGAGGTTGAAAATAGTGGTACAATCAAATATGGAAATGGTAATGGGCAAGGAACAGGCTGAAGTGTCAATCTTCACCGGCAGTGTGGATAGAGGAAATTGAGCTGGAGGAAGTGCAAAAGAGCCCTGGCAAAGATGGGGAGATGTGGCCAGGGGAACACAAGGCTGTGGTGAAAGCTGGGTCAAAAAGAGATTCCTGTCACCTGCTTGCAAAACCAAAGGGACAGAGTTCTGAAAACACTACAAAGCTGAACGAAGGGATGCACTAGTGAAAGGGAAAGGGAAGAGGGCAGGGAGCCTTCAGGGCAAAAGGGTGTCCAGAGGGACCTTGGCGTCTGTGTGTTGCTTCTCAACTGGCACATCCATCCTGAGCCTTTTCGGGAGGCTGAATTCACCATCACCTTTGCTTCATTGCTTGGTTGGCTCTAGCTGCTGCTGTTGCTCTGAACCAGCACAGAATTATGCAAGAAGATTTTGCTGTACTAATTAGTCAACACTAATTACAGTGGCGTGTTGGTAATTATTGATGATTCATAAACTGCAAGGGCTGTAAATCTGCAGCCATAACGGGGTAAATACTTTTGTACTGGTGGTTTAGAAAGGTGAAAATTCAATGAAGTAGTAAGTGCATTTTGCTTAATGGCACTGCTACGATAATAAGGTAATTGGTGATCACTGATTTATGCAAAAGCATAAGAGCTAAGAAAGTGCCATTGACTTTGTCTAATTATTTGTTTCATAGATTATTTCTGTGGAGATTGCTTAGGAGATTATAATGATACTGAAAAAAATATTGGGCAGTTAAAAATGTTAAACATTTTTATCACTGTTTTTAAGCTTTTATTATTTCTAGGTGGTTATTTCTTTGCTTTCAACACAGTGTCTGTTCCTCTGCTCACTGAAATTGGGGGTTTTCTCGCTGGCCTCTTCGGAGTCAGGCTTGTCTCTGCATGTTTTACCAGAAAAGTCTGTTATGAGCTACTACACTAATTGATTTAGGTTGCAGATCTATTAGCAGTCCTTCCTGGCAGTCAGTCAAATAATGAGAGCTTTATTTAAATTGGAAATCATCAGCAATGTGATATTCGCTTAAGTGAGGAAATGAACAGAGGTATGGTCATGGTATCACTAATACACAATGTCCACATGGTCAAATTCTTCTGAGAGTTCAGAAGATGTGGAATTTGTTCCTTCAGGCCAGTGAGAGATCCGTAGGACATTTGTGAAAGCCAGGCACACGTCATTATTTTTGCTGCCTCCTTTAGCTGAGCTTTGACAGAGAAAAGTGAGTTAGTCACTTACACCTGCAGCAGTTTGGGCATATAAATCCAAGGGTCTGATTCAGGTTGTAAAAAAAGACTCAGAACTTAAAGACCAGAAAGCAGGATGTCATAGTTTTTGCTGTGTCTAATGAGAAGGTTTATTTATCCTTCCCATACTCAGGTTCGTTATCAATCTTAATTTGGTGGCCCCATCTGTTTCCATGCATTGTATAAGTAATGAAGTTGAGCATTTTAGGGACTTAAAGCCTATATATAGCAATCTTTCAGATATAAGAGCACCTGTTCTGCATCCCTGTGTGGTTCTGGCCTCATCATATCTGCACTGAGCAGGACAGGGACAAGTTCACTTACATCAGGGGTCTCAGATGTTCTAATTTTCACCTAGCTTTCCTCCTGTTAGCAAAGGCAGGAGCACCCTGAAACTGGAAGGAAGGGAGGAAGAGAGAGAAAGACCCTGATTTTTTTGTCCTTCTATTCAAGTGTTTTCTATTCATGAGGCTGACACAGAAATAGCCGGGAGAAAAACTCTGAGTCAGAGTCCAAGTGAGTGGATTATTTTGTTGTTGTTGTTTTAAAATAAACAGGATAAGAAAAGTGGCTAATCTGTAAAGTAATCTCTGTAAAGGATTTGATAGACTTGCCTGTATTGATCTGTGTCTTGGACACAGTTACTCCATTTTTGACAATACTGAGTGACTAACGCTGGATGTCCTCTGAAGTGGTAGAAAGTGGAAGGCATTCATTTACAATGTGAGTTTCCTGATATTTCCCTGGCATTAATAAATGGATAATAAAATAAATACCTGAACATACATGGATGTGTCTGTATTCTTCTTTTGTTGGAGAATCTCATGCTCTTGATCCACAAATTCTGAGAGAGTTCGAGCTATGTATTGTCAAAAAATAAGCTTTTGCTCTGAGACTGAAGTCTGTTTTATAGTCCTACAGATTTGTTAAATGAGATTACTTCAAAACATTTTCTTTAATCAAAGTATATAACGATAAAAGATTTATTTAAGAGTTTCCTATTTAGTACCATTGGAGTGTGAATGTGCTGGTTTTCTCTTCCAGCTGGGGAGAAGAGGAGTTGTGAGCGTTCAGAGAACTGTTTCTTCAACTTACTCTTAACTCATGGTTGATGATGGGTGCTAACTTCCATTTCTGTTCAGATACGCTCACTGGCACTAAGCTACATTCTGCTACAGCAGGAGCTCAAGGGGGAAGTGAAGCTTTTCTGTGAGAAAAGGAGAGGTTAACTGCACTTATATTGGGGGCAGTTTTTGCTTTGGAAAACAGTGTCAGGCTTTGTAGTTTAATCTTTTGGAGCACTGCCCGTTACCACCTTCTGACGTACGTTGTTGGGCTGAGAAGAATCGATGCGCAGTGGTGCGTGAAAGTCCAGCGTGTCAGTTGTAGCTGTACATAATGCCACTGTCTCACACGCAGGCAGGGCTGTTAATGCTTAACACAGCATTGTATTCTCTAAAGGAAGGAGTAGAGTACTGGGAACGTCGTCTGTTTTAAATGTTCATACACATTCCTCTGAAAAACACATTTTTTAAGGAATGAGTATTACCTGTGTAAAAGGCTCAAATTAATGAGCACCACAGAGCAAAATGCCAGATGTAAAAGGCTGCAGGATTCCTATGTGTCGGGCAGTGGCCTTGGGAATCTGCCTACAATTAGGTTTTTGGTCAGGTTTTTGTCTTGCAGGGTGATTGCTGTAACTCACCTACACCTAGGGCACTTGGGGTAACTGGTAACCAGGAAAGCAAAGAATCTGCCCTTTTGGAGATTGGTAATGTGCAACTAATTCTCCATATGCATGAACATTTTAAGGGTTTAAAGACTCTTTCCGTTAAGTATGTGCGCCTGTGTGAGGACATATGTATTGTTCTGTTGCTTAACAACCTTCTGTAGCTAATGATCTGAAGTAAAACAAATCAGTAGTGTACAGAAGTGTACTGAAATGTATCAAGACACAAAAAGTATCAACGTAGTCCAGCTCCTAAGAAATACAACAAACAAATCAGCCACACGTGTAGTGGCTTTCTTGCAGTGGGTTTAAATTACGATGTGCTGTCATGTCTTCTGAAAATGTCATGACTCCCATGGTAGTGATATTTTTACCCAAAAACTGAAGGCTATGGTTCTGGAAAGCAACTTTAAATCTGCAACCCAAACAAGTTCCCTTTTCTGTAAAGTCACTTCTTTTCTTACCAATCCCATTAAAACATTATCACTTAGGATATGTCACAAGACCTTTAATAAAACTTCTGTATACATTCCAATGAATAACTTTTGGCCGGAGATAAATAGCTTTTCGTAGTCTTCAGCAAAAACAAGTCCTTCTATGTAACCTAGGTACTCTGTTGGGGAAGGAGCAAAAAGGAAGTGTGTATTTCTTGCTTCTTTATTTAAGACCTACCATATTTAACTTAAAGGCAAGTAAAACAAAAATAGACATTTGGTAAATACTATCATGTAAGATACACTTAAAAGCAACTAAATTAAGGCTGATAGTCATATGCCAGTGTGCCTTTTAGTGTCTTTCATGGTTCTGTTTGATCTTTAATTCTTGTATGAAAAATACTATCTTGTTAAGAACCAGACTGATAAAAATGTTTGTATTACTCTTCTTCAGCAGGCTTCAACTACAGAAGTACAAGTTGGGCCCATGAGACTGACACAATACCCAATTCAGGTAAGATGCACCTTCGGTTTCTAAGAGAGCCAATTCAGTGTTAATAGGTGAAGAAATGAGGGTTCAACCTCTGTAGTTAAGTATGATACTTTAATTTCACTTGTACAAGGACTGTGAGATGGATAATGTATGTTTTGTGTATCTGATTGCTTGAGAAGAGATCTACAAGCAAATTAACTTGGTAAATAAGACCTTTAGATTTCCATTAACATCCCCTCATTCCTTGTATCTGTCCTGCCAGTAGGAGTGTGTGTGTATGTGCATTAACTGGGGAAAGAGCTGCCTCTGTGGATATTAAAAACTGTTTCTTTTTGATACACCAAAGCTTACAGCTTCATGAAGTTTAGGTACGTGTTCAGTTTTGCTGGGTTTTGCACAACAGGACAGAGAACTATGTTTTAAAGACCACCAGTCCAAGAAATCACATGGCCTCCAACAAGACAGGCTGAACTGCAGCTGGAGGAGCAACAGCTCTTATCCGTACCTGCTTCTTTTTCTGTACATTTTGTTCCCGTGACAGTATCAGATGCCAAGCGTTATTTTTTTCAGCTTATAGTGGATGTTGGAACTCTCAGATTATAGGAAATTAAATCATTTTAGCCTTTAATGTTGTTTTAGTGATACATAACTTCATCTGAATTACTTTCTGGGTCAGTTAATTCTGTAAAATACAGAGACATTTAGTCACCAGTCATGCTTTTCGTGAAAAACCTATGTGTGGTAGAAATGCATCATAAAGCTTTACATTTTTGTGTCTTTACATTCAGTCTGAATGATGACTCGATCTGATTAAATTACTTGTTTATATTGTAATAAGACTGTGGTGCAGTGGCTTCAGCAGCAGTAGAACAGTCTTTGGTTTTGCAGGGAATTTCAACATAGAAGTGTGGAACTTTTCACAGAAAAATGTTTTTAGATCGTGTTCATCTTCAGAAAGATTATCAAGCAAATATTTAACAACTACAAATACTCTCAGTGCTTTTGTCAGGATATTACTTCCTAGAAATTGGATTTGCCCAAGAGAAAGTTGGATTTTTGTTGGTTTTAAAAACTGACATTCTTCTTGGTATCTTTTCAGATGGAGGTGTTATTTTGTCCTTACATTGCACAACTGAGAATCTGTGTAAGAAAATAATCTGTCAAGCAGAAATTATTAAGTAAAATCATTAATTGAAGAATTTTCCTTAAAGATGTTGCCATACACTAACTTATTTACAGTTAAGTAAAACACTTTATGTGAACCCACCTCGTTTGTTTGTGGAACAAGCCACATTACCTCAGACAATTTGGCAAGTAATGCACGCATCCACACATTTGAAAAATGTGTACTAATCTTTTATTCCATCTTGACAATACAATCATGTGTTTCTCTGTGCAGTGCAAACAGCTACTGAATATCACATTTTAAATGTCTATTTGTGGATGATTAATCATGCATACAATTGTCTGAGAAGTAAATTCAGTTTGTTAAAACAATTACCAGTGAGGCTTTTCTTGGTGAAGTTCATTTTATTCTGGTGAGTTTTACGCTGTTATGGGACACCTGTGCCAGCCTCGAAATGGCACACATTTTTTGTCTGAGAAGTGACCTTACTTGTGCCTGTGACCTGCCATAAACGATTTAATAGATTCCCCACTGGACTTCATGACCATATATGTCAGAGTAAAAATCTGGTTTAGTTTGTACAGAATTGTGACCCAGGTGCTTCTGGCCTTATGAGGCAGAGTCCAAAGCAAACCAGCCAGCTCCAACCCTCCAAACATCCCATACACAGCTTGCACAATTGCCTCAGCTTTGAACCAAGGCTTGTAAATAGGAATGCTTTGATTCAAGACCTCAGAAATGACCATGCTGAAAGTACATGAAAATATGCTTTCTCCAGGGGACATGGGAGATCGGTGGTTTTTATAAACAATTAGTGCACATAAAAAAGATGTTGGATCCTCTTGCAGAAATGTTTACTCATAAATGTTTGAGCGTGTTCCTATTCAAATGCTGCATTTTCTCACTGTTTAGGACACTTACTTGCCATCGTCTCTTTCACAGCGTTGACACTGTGATTTTCCCTGGTGAGCTGCAAATGAAGCATGATGATGCACAGCATTTCGCCGTTCCCTCATATCAATATAACAAGAGCCCCTCTGTAACTTTATTCAGAGATACTATGTCTTTTCCACCTTGAAAGTCTCTTGCTGGGATACGGTGATTTGAAAATAATTAAGTAACTTCTTAAGTTGCTGTCATTTTCTTTTTCCTTTTGGTAGCCTGTTTATCCTTAGCTGGTGGTTCTTGTATTTCAAACTCTTTAAAGCAAAGTTCTGTCCATTTGCTGTATTTCTATAATAAACTGGGAACAAGATGTGCAATAGTTGTGTGAAACAAATACTTAGAGTAAAAATTTCAGTACATCACCACAATTGTAAAGGCCTCTACAGAGCAAGTCCGTGATGTTCCCAAACTAGGGCAACACTGAGTAAAATGATCTTTTTACAGTAACATTGGCAAAGTATGCAGCAAAAAAGTAACTACATGCAGTTTTTTGCCAAGGAACACAGGCTGAATTTAAGCATTTCCTTGATCGTGTTGTTTATATGGATTGTTATATTTTTGCCTTGACTTTGACAGCATTGTTCAAATATACTTCTAGTTACATTATATTTTGATGATTTGTAGTAAGCTTCATACGAATGTTAATGAGAAAGCGTAGTAGTAATACTTTAAAACAACTTTTAAAGTTAATATTCTCGGAAGGATTTGCACACTGCTAATTAGCTACCAGTGAGAGATTAGATGGTTTAATTAAGCTCCATTATTTTACAGCTGGTAAAGGATTGCATTTTGTCATCCTTTATTTCCAAACTGGGAGTGCTGAGAGAAGGAAGATATCAAAAAACGAGTCACCCCCGCCCCCCTCAAATTTTCTTTCCCTATAATGTTTCAAAGTAGGAACAAAACAAAACTAACGGCAGTTGGAACCAAACAGAAGATTGTATCAGAGTAGGTACTTCACTCAGGAATCAGCAAAGTCTGCAGCTTGGCCACGTCATTGCTTTCCAACACTTTGATGGCTGGAAAAAAAATCAGGGATTAGGAAGAGTGACAACAGTTACCTTGGATGTTAAATGTCAGTAAACCAAATCTGCTTATTGATAACTGCAATCAAAAACCTTCCAATAAATTGAAACTCATATGTTCTAAATATTTGCAGAAATTCTGAGCATATAATTTTCTTCCATTGTTTAATGAAACTCAGACTGGTTGTCCTGTCACAGTAACAATGATTGATTTTTTTATTGTTTAGAATTCAACAATCCAGACAGCTAAAGATAAGAGGGAAGCTATTGTCACCTTTTCTTGCTTCTAGACTGATGGTGTTGAAATTCATGTGCTGACACCACAGCTGCATAAAGCAAGACGGATAAAGGTTATTGACCTTTCCTACAGGCATTTGGAGCAAAATTTTGCATATTTTTCTTGAACAGGTTGTTTCAGTAAAGTCAGGGGATGACTTCTATTCGTGAAATGAACAGGATTTTGCTTTATACATGACTAGTCTCTGGCTGCTGACTTTTTGTGCAATTTTAATAGCTGTGGATGAACTTTCAACTTTTTGAGGCCTTCTTTTTCACAGCATATTTGCACTAAATTAGACCTTTTCTTCATCTGACACATAGGGTAGCATGGTTAGTTATCAGTCGCTATGGTAAATATGTGCAACTGTAATGGGGAATGTCTGCATCACTTGGATGAATAAATTGGATGCTGATAATATGTGCATTGTGGGGCAAGGATGAAAACTTTATTCTCTCTGAAAA
Organism: Cnemophilus loriae; assembly: GCA_013397755.1. NCBI lineage: Eukaryota > Metazoa > Chordata > Aves > Passeriformes > Corvidae > Cnemophilus > Cnemophilus loriae. The sequence goes on from VZTF01003200.1 coordinate 90,074, forward strand.
ATACTTTCTTTTACATGAGTGGCACAGAAATACAGCTGTTTTCAGCTTCTATTCTGCGCGTCAGCTTGCAAACAGGCTTCCTACAGCATCTCCTTGCTCTTAAGAGTAGGACCTTAGTACACTTCCTACCTGATCTTGTGTGAGCAGTTCCTAAAGTGTTCATCTGAAATTGTCTAAACTACTTCATATGCTTAGAGAAAATTTGGGATAATTTATTGGGTAAAAAATTCTCATATTTGAATATTTTTTTCTCCTGTACATACCTGCTTGCCCATTGTTCTTTTCAGCTTTGAAATAATATTGGTTAATGCCAATTTTTGTGCATTAAAGAAGAAAGAACAAATAAAACTGTGTTAATTGTTTGCCCATGTCTTCAGGGATGATAAGTGATAATTAAGGCAGTTGCATTTCAGACAGTTCATTACAATCAAAAGTCTGTTTAGCTGGGATGGCCTGATGAGAGTAGCAGTGATGTTTGAATACTCTGGCTGGTTGCTGATTGAATTGGAACAGCAGGTAGGAAAAAATCATCATGTGGCAAGCTGGTTTTGTCCTGAATACTAGTCCTTGTTTAAGACAGTTAACTATTGATTATATGTCAATGATCCCTTTATCCATTCAGAAAGATGTGCTACTGCATTGGCTGTTTTACAACCTGTGGTTCAAGCTTCCCACTTTCAAAGCAGACTCAGTCTTCCATAGGGCAGAAGTGTTTGTTAAGACTTGCACCACGCAGAGGACTATATAATGTGCTTAATGTGGTGCTGCTGTTTTCCATCCCCTGCAGGTTTTGCTGGTCTTTGCAAAAGAAGACAACCAAAGCAATGGTTTCTGGTTGGCTTGTGACAGAGCAGGATACAGGTGCAATGTTGCCTGGACTCCGGAGTCAGCACTTGAATGTTTCCTGGATAAGCACCAGGAAATAATTGTTATAGATCACAGGAACTCCAAATATTTTGATGCAGAAGATATCTGCAGGTAACCTAAAGCACCTTATGCTTCTCTTAGGCTTCAAAATACATTGTATGAAACCAAATGTCCTAATTTTAGAACAAAAAATAGGGGGGAAAAAGATAAAAACAACAAACAGGAAATGAACACCTAAAATTGTAGTAAAATGGAAGTTTGGGGACTGAGGCCAGGAGGCTCGCATATAGCTGTAGGAGGATAACAATATGAAAACTACACTATGCCAAAGCTGAATTGTAGATTTGTCTCTAGGTCACGGGGCTTCTGTCAGAGTAAAAGCCAAAGCTGTTGTGAAATTATTCCCTGCTGTCGGTGCTGCTTCTTTCCTGGCTTACTGCTGCAGCAAAATCTGCTGCAGATTTCAAAGGAATGTGTTTGTTTGTCCACAAGGTCAGGCACTGCCAGTTCTTCACAGAAGTTTGCATCACTCTTCTAGTCCACATCATTGTGTCTAGGCTGCACTAAGATTACAAGTCCTTAGTATTGGGATTCTTTGCTAAAATACACTGTTTCAGCTGAAGCATAGATTTTGCACCATACTGTGCTTCTAGTCTGCCATGAGCTGAAATCTGCCATATTTGTGGCAAGGGGCATTTTAATGCTCAAATACTTGTGCTGGTGTAAGTTCTTCTAAAACACCAACAGATAAACATAAGGATTGTTTATTCGAGACAGTGTGATATTAGTGAAAAAACTTATCATTAGCCAGTAAAACACAGACAGGGTGTTCTTCTGATAGCTGGTCATATCTTTTTCAGTTTCTCAGTAATATGAAACATGGTGAATTTTTGTTTATTCAGTATTTAATAAACTATAATCTTTCATAATTTGCTGTGCCCACTTTTCTTACTTGCATGCCTTGAAAGCACTTCCCACCCTCTAAACAAAATTTGACAGTGTCTAGAAGGACAGTGGTAAATACGAGAGGGGGTAGAGATTCCTGTTTAAATTAGTCAAGGGCATTGAAAATGCTTTGCATTTACTGACCTTTCTCAACTCACGCATCCAGGGCAGTCTGCCCTAGATAAGCTGAGTACACAGAGGAAACCTTCACTAGGTCATAAGAGTGGGTTTGAAAAGCTGATGTTTGTACTCTGTGGTTTTGGAGCTTTTGCCTTCTCACTTGCATAGACCAAAATGAGAAATCTGGCGGCAAAATGAAAATGGCTTGTGTAAGTGGGGATAGGTAGGTTTGGCAGTGCACTGTCATATTATCTAGCCTCAGTGGTGTCTTTCAGTCCTGACTTTCATTTATATTTTCAGTGGAGGTACTCAGTGCAGTATTGAGAAAGCATTCAGTGTAGCTGAGAAATTTTTGTTTCCTCAGGTCTATTCGTGCCGCAGAGCCATCAGAGCATACTGTAATACTCGCTGTGGTTCCACGCACGTAAGTATTACTGGTTCGTGAAAGATTTTTATTTTACTTTATAAGAACTGTTATTTAATGTATAACAGTTATTTGATAACAGAAAGTATTGTACTAGCAAGTCTTACAAAGTAAATGTAGTATTTTTCACCTGAAATGGGCTAGTGGTGTTTTATGTTTTATTTGAGTGTTTGATAACTTTCCTTTACTGCAGACTAGTATTATCCCTGTCACCTTCATAATGGGTTGTATAGTAAGAAAGTCAGACAGATATGAGCTTTTTCTAACAGAAAAAGAAAATCCAAATCCAAACCAGAAAGCTGTGCATTACTTTCTAAAGGAAATAACTAGATAAATAACACATTGTTGTTTATTGAACTGGGTGATGGGGCAAACTTCAATCCTGATTAGTTGATGCTAAGTTCACCAGAATGTTGTTCTTAAACCCTTATTCAGGAATTCATAACTCATGCATTTAGGAAGAAGTCTTACTGACTTAAATATATATTTATCAAATACCTTCAAATACCCTTGTTAGAACTCCTAGACACTACTGATTCCATTGTCATTTTTATTAATTTCCCAGATCAATTACAATATTAGGAAGTTTAGGAAAGAGTATTTCCTAATATTAGGAAAATATTAGAGTGGCAGGAGAACTATTACTGCCAAGATTTGAAAATCAACTAAATTTGCTGCTGAACAAGATTTTACAACTTAGCTTCACCTTTATCTTAATAACATTTTTTTTTAGATTATTTCTCATAGGATATCACAGAATGTCTTTTATCTTCTTCTTTTTTTTTTTTTNGAGATACAGGACTTCTCTGGAAGATCTGTCAGGTTTGCTGTAGGAGTAACTATCAAGTTGTATAAAAGCTGCAAATACATATAATAGAAGACTGTAGCCCCAACTTCTGTAATAGTATGATTTTATGTATGTATTTAAGAAAAACTCTTCTCACTGAGTTCATTATGTTTAGAGAACTACTCTAATCCTTGAGTGTTGTGTCCTCTTACAATATACCAGCCCTGCTTTAATATCTGTACCAGTGACCTGGACAAGGGGATGGAGTGCAGCCTCAGTCAGTTTGCAGGTGACACCAAGCTGGGTGGGAGGGTTGATCTGCTGGAGGGCAGGAAGGCTCTGCAGAGGGATCTGGGCAGGCTGNCCCTGTACTGGGCACTGGTGAGGCCACACCTCAAACCTTGTGTCCAGCTCTGGGCCCCTCACGACAAGAAGGACAATGAGATGATGTCCAGAGAAGGGCAACAGAGCTGGTGAGGGGTCTGGAGCACAAGTCCTATGAGGACTTCCTGAGGGAGCTGGGCATGTTTACCCTTGAGAAAAGGAGCCTCAGGAAGACTTTGTTTCTTTCTACAACTACCTGAAAGGAGGGTATAGTCAGGTAGGGGTCACTCTTTTCTCCCGCTAAAATAGCAAGCGATCTCACAAGAGGAAATGGCCTCAGGTTGAGCTAAGAAAGGTTTAGATTGGGCATTAGGAAAAAATTCTTCCCTGAGAGCATTGCAAGCACTGGAACAGGCTGCCCAGGACAGTGGAATCACCATCTCTGGAGGTATTTCAAAGATGTGTGGATGTGGCACTTGGGAAGTGGTTCACTGGTGGACTTAGCACTATTGGGTTAAAGGTTGGACTCGATGATCTTAACAGTCTTTTCCAACCTGAATAATTCTGTGGTTCTGTGATGTTGTTTTGTAGATCTGCTGACCAAGAAGAGACTTCTGTTCTTCCCCTTCTCGATGCAGGCTTTGATAGGGTATGTATAAATTGCCTATGTAATACAGAAAACATAGTAACTTAATAAATTACAGATGTTTCTGCTTCCTCAAATTGAAAATTGTACGTTCTCTTCTGTCAGAAATTTATTGATAAGAAACCAGTGGCAGTTGATTTAATTTTCTTTTCAAGACTGTATTCCAGAAGCGTATGAAATGAGAAGCTCTGTGATCTAGCTAGTCCTTTCAGAATAGCAGGTGTACTGAGATTACCTTCGTGTGGTCTGGCTGGGTAGTGGGTGGGTTTTGTTTATGACTACACTAAGAAACAAGGGTGGGAGACTCTGATTAATGTATTGCAGCATGCTGACTCGTCACCCAGACCCCTCTGTGTGTCTCAGGCTGTTGGGATTTCTGTTCTAAAGGGACCACAAACCTGGTCCAGCTCATGATGTGAAGAATTTTTTTTTTCCCATTATGGCTGTTACATTGATTTGCACCAGTTCTTCTCAGTACAGAGTTAGGGACACTCCTGTACAAGCAGCACAAGGGAAGATAACTGTTCATACTGTTTCTCAAAGGGCTTTGTAGGAGAGAGCAGAAAGGCAGGAGTTCTCAGCTCTGAAAATCTAGGTTGCTTACCCTCTCGCAATCTTTGTGTGAGTGGCTTTGGATGGATATTAATGTTATGTTACTCTAAAATAAACCAGCTGCATTTTTTAAGTTAGCCATTCATAAGGAAGGATGTGTACTTAAGCAAAAGAAGCACATCTGGAGTTAGAATTAACTGTATATATTTTCTTAAATATATGTATAGCTAGGAAAATTAACTATAGCAAGGAAAATCAGGGAAAAGATGGAATTAACCTAGGCAAAATCTCATGCTCCTATGCTCATAGTGCGTCCAGTGTCTGAGCTAAGTCACATTCAGCCCAAGTTTGTTTATATAGCAGAACATGAACCAGAATTACCATTTTCAGATCATCTCCCAGAAAGAGAGGTATAAGATCTTGCCTCTACTGCAAGGGTATTGTGGGGCCAAAGCATTTCAAAAGCACTTAGATGCTCTGAAAATTGGAAATGTGAGTCTAAGAGAAAGGTCAGCCCGAGAATGCCAGGGCTTTATCAGTGTAGTTTCTCTCTCTTTCTCTATCTCTCTCTCTCTCTCTCTGGCTTTAATATTTTTCAAAGAAAACTTTATTACTTCTCAGGTCTAGTGTTTCATTTGCACATGATGCAGGGCAATACATTTTGTGAGCTAGATTATAACTGTAGGTGTAGTACTGAGTAAAGTCAGAGGAGATTCTGAGGCTGTGAGATACGGCTCAGGGGTACTCTCTGCCTTGGAAAGAAAACTCTCTTTGCACCTGACAGCTGCTCTACCTGCTCTCCCTTGCTGTCCCAAATTTATCAGAGAGCTTGCATAATGTAATAATTCCCTACTGGAATTATTTTCAAGACTTCAAAACACATCTGATGTCAAAGTTTCTATTTTTGCTGTGGGGTGGACATAGGAATTATTTTTGCTTGGATGGGGATCAGTAGGGACTAAATCCATTACCACACAAAGATTTTAAAATACCCTTCTTCAAACAGAGAGGTGGTATTTGTGGGGAGTCTCTTCCTCAGCAGCAAAAAGAAAATTTATTTTTGGAAAGCCATATCTGTTTAAATCGTAAGTTTTTCTTTATGCTGACTTATTTCTGGTTTTTCTTCCTTCTTCTCAAGAAAGTCTATTTTATTACGTCTTCTGATTTTCCCTCTACATCATTAACAGCTTTTGTGTTTGTGTATTAATGCTGTTGCTAATCCAGTACATTAATTATGCTGATTTTTTTTCCTCTCAGCCTCATAAATCTAACAGTGGTAGCCTACTTAGAATGGGCTACTTTCAATAAGTGATTTAGCTTCCTGACTGATTTTTAGCTATGATTTAAATCAGCAAACAGGAGATCTTAATGTTTGCAGTTACTGAATTACAAACTCGTCTTGTATTTTGAACTTCTTCTCCTAAACAAATGTTGATTCTCATTGATCAGATCATATTAAAACTTTCTGGACTGGAATAAAAGAAGTCTTTAATATTAAAACTAATTCTTATTGCTAAGCAAAAAGAATGATGCATTCCTGCTAGCTTATAACTCTTGTGGCTTGTACTGTTCTGTATAGGACAACACTGGAATCCCATTACAGTGAAGTAAAAAATAGTTTAAGAGTATGCGTTACTAAAATCAAAACGTACTGTATAAAGACAAAACTTTTTTTAAAATAAAGTGTTTTGTCTGCCTTCTAATATGTGAGAGTTCAGAGATCTTCTTGTTCTTGTGTCACATTAGAAGCATAGATTAGAAAAAGAAATGTTTCCTACTATTTTCATGTGCCAGTTGATTTCTCAGTTTTGAGTCAGACAGAGAATGACCACCATCAGCACTATGAACTTAGATAAAGTGATTCTGTCCATCTGCAGAAGACTATACAACAGTTAAGAGCATGGTCAGCACTTTGATAAACTGCAGTTCTTAATTGTTAGCAAAAGTTTTGTGCCAAGAGTTTTGTCTGTGAACAGCAGTGCTTAAGTTTTTTCAGTAAAACACACTATTATAAAATTCGGTTTAAAAAGGGCCTTAGTATATTCTAGAAACTCTATTTCATAAAATAGGTTACCATCATTGATAAATTTTATATTATTGATAGATTCATTCTTATTGTTTTAAATTTAGCACAAATGTATTTGAATATTTAAAAGAGCACTCTAAAACTGAAAATCTAAATCTACACTGCTGTAGAAGAGCAGTTTGTTTGCAGGCAGTTTGATATGCAAAAACACAACGTTGTTTGCACCTTTGCTTCTGCCAGATTGATATTGTACCTTTTGTTTTCCCATGCATTCTGTAGTGTGTGAAGTGAAAGTTACAGAAATATTTTAAGATCTTAACATGAAGGGATGGAACAGACCCATGCCAACAGTTGTTCTTAATTTTACTTTTTTCACGTTTTGCTCACAACTTGGAATTAAGCCACTGGTCTCCAACACACAGTTTTTCATACAGGACAGAAGCACAGATTTCTTGAAAGCTATTCTTCGGAGGTTTGCATGCTGCTCTGGACTCTGCATGCAGCTGTGCTGTGAAAACTAGTGACAACACAGGGTATTTCCTGTGACAAATAAAGTCAGTGCATGTGATTGATCAATAAACTTTAACTGAAGTCAGAGAATCTACTTCTTCTGTAGCAACATAAAATTTCTGATTTCAGCAGGACCAAGCACAGGACCTTTCAGACCTGACAGAAAGAGAACATTCTCTCCTGTCTGGAGTGGTTAGCATGCTTCTTACTTTATATACTTTTCTGCACTTCTGAATTCACAGTGACAGCTCAGTGAGATTACTTGTGAAGCAAAGTTACTTCACTTTCAGAGCTTTAGCTGCAATATTTGCTTGGAAACAAATGCCAAATCTATTTTTTTTTCTTTTTCTTTTTTTTTTTTTTAACATGAATGTTTTATGTCTCTAAGGTTTTCCATTTCCATTCTGAATTAAGGATAGATGCTCAAAATAAAACATCAAGGCAATTGTGGTTTAGTGTGAGACTGTGTTTGGGGTTTTTTTAGAGTATCTGTTGGGTTGCTAAAACCAAATCGGAAAATCCAGTTAAGGATTTAGCATAATTTTATACTTGCTTTGTATTTAGATATTTGTGTTGTCTTAAAAACTAGAAACTCATTCCTGAGGAAAAGATTATTATTCACAACACAAAAGGTACAGCGAAAGCTTATTTTTACCAGAAAAGAAAGTATGGTTGAGGCTGAGAGGGACCTCTAGGGGTCATCTTGCTCAACCTCTCTGCTCAAGTAGAGCCCCCCTAAAGCAAATTGTCCAGAACCATGCCACAAAGCTTTTGAACATCTCCAAGGGTGGAGCCTCTCTGAGCAACCTGTGCCCAGATCATCCTCACAGTGAAAAAAGTGTCACCTGATGTTCAGGCTCCCTGAACCTCCTGTGCTTCTATTTGTGCCCATTGCCTCTGGTCCTGTCACTGGGCACCACTGGAAAGAAGCTGGCTCTGTCTTCTTACAGCCTCCCTTCAGATATTTATATACTTTGATAAGTTCTCCACTCCAGCCTTCTCCTTTTCAGGCTGAAAAGTCACAGCTCTCTTGGTCTATCTCACAGCAGAGGTGCTTAATCACCCTTGTGATTGTGGGCCTTTGCTGGCCTCATGCCAGCTCTCTTAAAAAAGTTAAAGTTTTAGATGCAGAAACAGAAATAATAGTTTAGAAGTATTCCAGCCTATTTCATGCACTCTTGGTTTGTCTTCCAGCAATTCAAGGAGAACAGCAGCGTAACTGCTTGTTACAATGAACTGGTTCAAATAGAACACGGGGAAGTGCGATCTCAGTTCAAATTACGGTATGTAGAAGTGTGAGAAACAGCAGACATCAGCCTATTGGTCTAAATAATTGTATCGTGTTACATTCTGCTTCTTCCCAGCTACGCATCCGTGTGCCTTGCATCTGTATGTTAACTAATATACTACACTTTTGTATTTTCTCCTTCTCTTATTTTGTAAAGGACAAACCCAGGTGCCTTAGTAACTGGTACCCTGAGAAAACTTGGTCAGTGTAGGTATGGGCTGCGAATTTATGTGATGGTAAAACTTCACAAAGTCATTCTTGATCTCATGTGTCTGAGATTTCATATTCAAAGGCTTAAACTGAATTCAATCTTGATTCAGCTCTAAGTTTTTATTTTCTTGCTTGGCCAAGACTTGGCAGATCAGGAGCACAGTTTAAAGTGTTAATGAGAAGCTAAATGATGTTCATTCCCACACACACTTTTTCTTCAACGCAACTAATTCTATATTTAATATAGGTGCTTTTGCACGTATATAGATATTTTTGCAATGCAGCCACATGAAACTGTAGGAAACAAATGCTGAGAAGGGGCTGTTCTCTCTGTAGCATAAATTAATTCCAGTTCCATCTACAGAAAATACTATCACTTTTCTACAGGTTTCAGTGTCTTTGTTTAAGAAGTTGATTTTTCTAAGATTTTCTTTGCAAACTGATACTAAAGTGACTTCACATTTTGAGTGATTGCGTGTTCATGCATGCAAACTGCAATTACAGTAAAATTTCAAGGAAAAAAAAAGATTTTTGGTTTATACAATTTTAATAGTTGTTTTCCAAAACTCAGCAGGAATGTCTACCCCTACCTCTGTCTTACTAGGCCAATGCCATTAAAAACTAATCAGAACTGATACTGGTTATGACATTCAGGTATAATTTTTTTTTTCATTCATGTTGTTTAATTAAGTGAGGAAAAGAGTGCTGCACTGCACATCTGTGCCACTTGTTGCTGATCTGCAGGTCTTCTATACAGCTTTGTAAAAGTGAAAGGGAAGAGAATGCAGAAAGTTAGTTGATAGAATTAAACCCAGGATATGTCGTGTGTTCAGACACAAGAGAAATGTGATGAAAAAGTTTAATATAGCAGCAGCCCCAGAGAGCAGTATATGATTTCACGTCAGTGGTCAGAAGTGTCTTTCCAGTCCTAGCACGGACTCCACTTTTCCACATAGCTGGTTCTGGTTTGAAACTTGGTTGGACATCTGTGTCCAACAGATGTCCAACAGATTAAAGGGGATATGGGATATGGGCCATTTAAACTTGTAATTTTGCTGGCTTGCTTGCCAGATCAATTGAAAATACTAAGGCTTGAATAGTGCAAACATATCTGTGTGTTTTCTTACAGAAAGTCTATGTAATTACATTTGTTAGCAGCTGATGTACCAGACAGGCATCTATCACTGAGACAAATTAGTTCCTTCACACAGCACAAAATCACAACTTGGGAACCAGCTTGAACTGCTAGAAAATCACGTATAAAATTACACTCCACTCTTCTTTTATTATATGAGCAGAAACACTTCTGTCATCTTCTATATCTTCTATATCTTCATCTTCTATAAAACACTTTTTTCCTACAAATCTTCATCCACATGGCTGCATGTCTGTGTATATCTCTTGTGTATCCTATTTGATTTTGAGTTACTCCCACAATAAGCAGAAGTAGCAATGTCCTGTATTTCTTAATTCTCTAGTCACTGGTACTAATTCAGACCCTACTATGCAGCCTGGAAGCAAGATGTTCCTTTAGGTAATAACTGTATGCAAGAATGTTTATGCACGGTGCATTTTTGCTCCCTGCAATGAATGTTATATAGAAGGTAATTAGTTTGTCTTTAGTCCAAATCAAAGATGAAGTACTGACATCTATCAAAGCAAGTATGTCTGAGTTGTTTCTTCTAGTATGCATTCTTCCTGGCCATGGTAGGGTCTTGTAACTACATGATCTTCATGTCCCTTGCAACCCAAATCATCCTATGATTCTATGAGATACACATTTTTCCCTAGTATTAGAAGCCTATATTAATGTTAATGCCATCCTGTGTAAATCATAATTTAAGCAATTTGAATTCTGTAGCAAGAAGGTAAGGCTTTTGTCTTCCTGCATTAGTTTAAGGATAGCCCTGAAAAGAAAATGGGAAACAAAGATCATCTGGGTTCTGAAAGATCAGAAAGTCACTGCATTATTACTTGGAAGAAGGAAAATTGATATTTTTTGGACTAGAACTTTGAGATGGCTCAAATTGTTTCCTTTAACTATGTTGTATTACAGTTTCTTTGATAGTGCCACTCTATTTGATGTATTGAAAACTTTGTACGTCTGCTGTCATGATTTTGTGTTCCCAGTCTTTAATGATCACAAAACTTTCTGATGTAATAGTAACGTGTTATTTTTACTGCTAATTGTTAGTTCCTGCTGTTCAGAGCGTGTATGTAGATACAAGCACGCTATTAAGATGCTGCAGTACCTATAAGCACTTTCACAATGTAATCTACAGTAATAGCGTGTTAACAACAGGGATGTCTGAGCTTGGATATTCTGAAAAAGTCATAATAAAGATAGTGACATGGTCTAGTCAAAACAACTGCTACTTTGTGGTTCATCTACCAATAAGTACAATTTAATCATGTATTTATAGTGAACAAAATGTTCTAACAATAAAACTAATGTGCTAATAATTTACTAATTTCAGGGCCTGTAATGCAGTGTTTACAGCATTAGACCATTGTCAGGAAGCTGTGGAAATAACCGATGAAGATCATGTCATTCAGGTAGGGGGGAAAGTGTTAACTATTTTATAGAATTCGAAAAGAGGAACCCCAGAGAGATCTTCGCTCAGTAGCTCCTCTTCTATATCAGTATTATAGTTTTGTTGCCCATTAGAAAGCCTTGTGCAATGAACTGCTTAATTTCTGGTTGCTGCACGCTGATGCCTGCTGAATTTTTAAGACTTTTCCTTCTGTAGCTTCATTTAGGTGATAGTTTTCAGTAATGTTGTTTCTGGTAAAACCTGCACTAGATCTCTTTCTGTGCCTTCTGATAGATTACATATTGCCTTCTCTGTTCAGCCTCTTACTTGAATAAAATATTTCACCATTACACAGTATTTTTATATGAGAAACACTGAATTGTAAGGATGTGTGTTTGTGGCTTGAGCATATAACTTGTCACATTTCGATACTTACATGTAAGTTATTAGCATTTAAGTAAGTTATTTTTGATATGGCCCTAATGTACCTTTGTTTTGGCAGTATGTTAATCCAGCCTTTGAACAGATGATGGGGTACTGCAAGGGAGAGCTTATTGGCAAGGAGCTCACTGAACTACCTAAAAGTGATAAAAACTCTGCAGATCTTTTGGACAACATAAACACATTTATTAAAAAAGGAAAGGTAAGCAAATAAAACAAACTCATGTGAAATTGCTATAGAGTTTTATTCTGTTTTGTTTTTTATTGCTGTAGGTTTGAGAACATAAGTTGTGTTCTTAATGAGTACACATATAAGACCAGAATTCTGCTTCTCAGATATCTAAGCACAACAGCCCATGTCACAGACAAGTGACTACAGATTTCATTAGCTTTGCTTTTAGCATCTGACTGAACTCCTGCTGATTTGCTGGCTTAAGATCAGTATCATAATGTTTTCTGTGTTTCTGTTTTGCTTAGAGCCCATGGAGCTTTTGTTAGTCGGAATGTAACAGTTTGTCCCTCAGTCAGTCTCTCAGGTGGCTGAATCATCCAACCAAGATGTGTAACTGTTCTGTCAAACAGCAGAGCCTTCACTGACTGCATACTTAAAGCACCAAAATGTATTGGCACCCAGTGGGGTTTGCTTTCCTAATAACTGTAGTTAGATACCTGCAGTGCACCGTGAACTCCTGTCATTGTGGTGATGGGCCTGGCAATACGTTCTCCTAATACGTGCAAAAGTCTCTTATCCCGTCTCCCCTGGGTTGCAGAAATACCTGTCGCCCTTCCCTGTCTCATGTTCTGCTTCAAGAACTTTGGGGAGTTCTTGAACCTTTGAGTCACATCCAGCAATGATCTGAGCTTTGTGAGTCACTGTCTGGAGATGTTTGCAGGTTCACCTTGGTTCATTAGCAGTACCTACAGGCCGCTCCTACTGTGCTCCTCCTCATTAATATGGGCTGCCCAGCAGCTGGCACTGCCTGCTCAAAGGTATCTTCTACCCATTTTCCGACTTCATCCTACTCTGCTGCTGGGTAGTTCCCTCATTAAAATCTTTGCTCTTCAAGGTTAGTTGAAGGACATCTTTAGGTCAGGGAATTCTGAAATTTAGCATATATATTGCGTGACAACTGACAACTTCAAAGCCAGATGGTGCTTGGCACAGGGTTCATTTCTGCTGGTGCCAAGGGATATCCTCTGGATGTGTTGCCACTGCTTCTTGTGGTGGCACCTAGCAAGAATGTTTGTCACCTCTTTAAGCAGATGGTACTTAAAGTTCCTTGTAAAAAATTGTAAAGTTCCTTGTAAAAAAATACCTTCTCCCAAGCAAAACATAATTATACTGTCCTTGTGTTAGTTTAAAGGTGCTGCTCTCCACTGGGTGAGTAGTTGCTGCTCTCTCTCTCTCTCTCTCTCTCTGTTATACTTAATAGTATATTAATTTTACACTATTTTTAAAAAGACAACTATGAAATAATAATAATAATTTAGTACATAACAACTATGCAATAATAAACGAATATTTGACTGCAAGCTATGTATGCTCAGATGCTGTTCCTGTTTTGTGTATTTCCTTAGGAATGGCAAGGAGTTTACTACGCAAGAAGAAAATCAGGAGACAGTATCCAGCAGCACGTGAAGATAACACCTGTGGTCGGTCAAGGAGGGTAACTAACTTGTCTGGAACATAATTGCTTTCTGGGTTTTAGGGCCTTCTCTCTGCTTTCTGTATCTGTAAGTTTGACACGAACCTCCATGTATTTAGCAACTGGGCAACCCCCATGTTTGTGTGTGTGCTTGTATGTGTTCTCACCTTCGTAGTTTAGAATGGACACATTGCCAAATTCAGCTCCCAGATGTGCAGGAGAATTCCTGGAGCAACAGAAGGATCAGGTGTCCTGGTACAAAAACCTCAATGTTACACTGAAGGAGTGCTTGTCACCCAGTGGTCTTGCTGGTGTTGGGCTTGGTATCTGGTTTCCTGAGGGCTTGGAGATCTCTCCTTTAGAAAATAGCAATGTATCACTTCACTTCTCTCTTTACAATTTGATATGGTAACAAGTGATTATTTCTGTTGCTAGGAAAATAAGACACTTTGTGTCCCTCAAAAGGCTGCATTGTACCAATGAAAACAACAAACAGGTATTGTATTTCTCTCATGTGATAATTTTCATAGCTTTCAGTAAACTGATATTTTTTGGCTGATAAATTTTTCCAAGAAGATGTGACCTATATTGTCAATGAGATTCACATTGATTGTTGGAGCAAGCAAGAAAACTTCAACATTTGCATGCATTATTCTGCTTTTGTAGGACTTCTGAGTAGAGGAAGACCATTTTTAATTTTCTGGAGCATGGATATGACAGTTGAGTCCGTGATACTGTGGAGCAACACAGACCACAGTTCAAAGGGAGTTCAGGGCAGTGTAGGGCAGTTCTTGCCAGTCTGATCTGGTGTACTTATGCCAACTAATGACCTATGCTCAGTGGTCCCAAGGTTTGACAATGTGTGGTATTTATATAAAGTGTACCCCTCATGCTGGCCCTGAGACTTCACACACCTCTCAGAACAGGTGCTGTGGAAGAGTGTAACTCAAGCCATAACCTGATTAAACCGGCAGTAGTCGCTAACCTGGGTCTCTGCAGTCCAGACACAAATCCATACCAGCCGCTCCTGCAAAAAGCCTGGTGGTGTGGGGAGCTGTTCGCTGCCATCTTCTCTTGGTTTCCTCCCTCTGACAGTGTCTGAGGCAAATGATCGTATCACATACTTTGCCCCAAAAATACTCTAGTAAGTGCCCTGTAGAGTAAAGAAGTCTGGACTTCTGTGAGCAGAGTGAAGCCTGTCTTTGGCATGTGGTCTGTAGGGGTGAGATAGAAAGTGGGAAGCATAGGAAGTGGCTGAAAACATTTTAGACCAAGCATGTGCTTGGGAAATAGGATATGTTTCCATGTTGTTCATGGGAGGGGTTATGTATCTTGTTTTATTTAGAAAGTCACTAGTATGTATAGTTGCCCCTTCTTCAGTAGAACAATACTGAATATTAACACATTATTGGAAAACCACTACAGCAAAAATAATTTCATAGGTGGTAACATTTGACTGTTGAAACCATCCTCCTTGCACAAGTTTTTGTGGAGGTAGGTAGTAACAAATCAAGGAGAAATCTGCATAATTCTTAGAAGAACTTTGTGTGTCTATCACTGAAAAATAAGACTCACACTATTTTAAACTGATCTCATATTTGAACTAAAACATGTATTTTAGTATTAGCAGCAAAGTATCATTTACAGTCACACGATATTTTAAAATGCTCAGGCTAGGGTGCAACAGAGTTTTATAATAAAAGCAGTGATAAAGTTACATGTATTTCTTTTTAATTCATTGTTTAAGCCTCATAACTGTTGTTTCATTTATAGCTGCTTTGATGTCGATTTGAAAGTAAGGCATAATCTGATGTCTTTTTCTATATTATATACACAACTGAAAGACTGGTACAGGGGGGTGTATATATGATATTCTTAATGCAAGATAATGAGTATTACAAACTTGTACCCATATGTAAAAAACAGCAGTAGGAATATAGGAAAAAAGTCCTTTTCTTTTGTTTTTCTTTGCCCTGTAGATTGGACTGCTTAAACCAGTAAGAATCATAGAATCATAGATTGATTTGGCCGGAAAGGGACCCTAAAGATCACCTAGTTCCAACCCCCTTGCAACAGGCAGGATCACCTTCCACTAGACCAGGTTGTTCAAAGCCCCATCCAACCTAGTCTTGAACTTCCAGCGACAGGGCATACACAACTCCCCTGGCGAACCTGTTCCAGTGTCTCACCACCCTCACAGTAAAGAACTTCTTCCTGATAGCTAATTTAAACCTACTCTCTTTCAGTTTAAAACCATTCCTCCTTGTCCTATCACTACACACCCTTGTAAAACTTTCTCTCATTTTCTTGTAGGCCCCTTTAGGTATTGGAAGGTGCTAAAAGACCTCCTAGAGTCTTCTCTTTTCTAAACTGAACCCACACTCTCTCATCCTTTCCACATAAGAGTGGTGCTACCGCTCTCTGGTGAGTTCTGTGGCCCTTCTCTCAACCTGCTCCAGCAGGTTCATGTCTTATGCTGGAGGCCCCTCCAGTGTGTTGTGGCCCCTCAAGCAGCTGTGACACCACAAAGCTTGGTGTCATCAGCCAACCTGCTGATGGTGCACCTGATCCCACCGTCCGTGTCCCTGGCAAAGATGCTACCTAATACTGGCCCTAGTGCAGACCCCCAAGGAGCACCACCCATCACTTCTCTCCACCTGGACTTTCAGCCATTGGCCACAACTCTTTGACCAGGACCTTTCAGTCAATTCCTTATCCACCATGAGGGGTCCACCTGTCAAATCCAGGTCTTTCCACTAGAGTCAAGGGTGTGCATGGGAGCATCAAATGCTTTGCACAAGTC
>VZTF01003200.1:112404-156726 GCA_013397755.1 Cnemophilus loriae
GAGAAGAATGAAAAAGCAGAGGAACATTTAATCTGTGTTATTGCAGGCCAAGCAATAGCTGTAAATTTTAAGAAATGGAAATATCCTATCTAAATTCTAAGAAAGCTTGAAACACCTACTGTTGGAGCTACCCAAGATGTTTCAGAAGCACAAAGAATTAAGATTTCATGTTTAATTTTTCATTCATGAGAGTGATTAAAAACTACCTGGAAATAAAGGTCTGGTCAACAACACCTACTTATTGATGAACACAACCCTTATTTCCTGGAGAGTTGTTTTTATAACTGAGTTTTTTGAAGTCTAGTTTATCAGTAACCCATGAAAGGATGCATTCAAAATTAGCTTTGATATTTCTAAGAAAATTATTTTTAAAGCACAAAAATTAATGTTCTAAGATTTTTTTATTTTATTTTTTGCATTTTGTTCTTTCAGGTTCATATGCAATTTGCACTTAAAACACTACCCACATGAATATCAGTTCTCTTGTAAATACAGGCATTAAACAGGAATTTAGTACATAAAAGCACCTGTATCTGTGATTTTCTGCATGACATATCTGTTTGTTTTCATATTATTCCTCTACATCTAATTACACCTGAAGAAGAGTCTTTGCCAAACACTTTTTTTAAATAGCTGAATGGAAAATGCTGGATATGGACAGTGTTGAATGCAGCCTGTTTAAATTTTTTTTGTATTCTTTTTCCTTACATATATATTTTACTCTTATCTCCAGCTCTTCAAGAGTCACCGTGAGGATAAGTACACAGGAGACAATTGCCAGTCAGGTTAGAATACTATCATTTACCTCTACATTCTGCTCTGCTGGAGGTTGTGCCGGGGTTCTCTGCTGTCTCTTCCCCCTGTCTGGTCAGTGGTCAGAGCTGATGGCCAATGACAAATGCCAGCTGCCTCTGATGTCACACCATGAATTGGACTTGCAGTCCTCAATACCTGAGTCTCCTGTGCAGACCTCTTGCTGTGCATTTGAAATTCAGATGCATTGCTCTTCGTTGTATTAAAACGCTGAGTTTGATCCTGCGCCTGGTGTACCTTGGCACTTCTTTGTGTTTGAAATGTGGAATGTGCTGATTTGTGCCAGCACACCTGCCATAATGTTTCCAAGTTTAGGACCTGTCAGCAGGCTGTTGGTTTGGCCCCAGCACAGGCTAAGAGAGTTGTCTGAGGTGTCCAGGCCTGAGCAACTCAGTTGCAGTCAGTGCTGAATTGCTGCAGCATGTCTGCAACTCTTGTCTTGTGTCTCAGGTGGGTTTGCTTACTTGCAGACAGCACATTCCAGCCCTCTTTGAGTTCTGCAGAGTGCTTTTGACTAGAAGTGTGGAGCATAAGGGAATAATCCCTTCCTCCAGTGCTGTGTAGTGTTTGGAATAACACTTTTCCCTGAAGAAGGAGGAACTAAAGGCCAATTTTAAGTGACTCTAGTGGTCTCAGCTAGACTGATGTCTTATAATTATGAGTGAAAAGGTTCTCATGCCTTGTTACCTTCTGGCACCTAAGGCCTTTCCTGCTATGAAAGGTGAGACAACATTGCTGTGGAACTTCAGGCAGCTTCTGGTTTTCATATGGGAAGAGGATATAACATACCAAGAGCACGGGATGTGACTGCTTAACATCCCCTGCTCCTTCAAGTAGCCCAAGAATACATTCAAACACCTGAGAGCTTTGCGATGCCAAATAACAGTCGGCAGGGGGAAGAAGAGACAATATGCCATTGGCTGCTCCCATTTCCCCTGCTGCCACCGGAACTGATCCACAGTATGTTAAACCATTTGGTCCTGTATCCCTGTAACAAAAGCAGATTTTCTTCTCATTTTTTCTTTCCTGCAAACAGGAAGGTGAGGAAGCCCATAAATTAAGCAGGACACTTGTTACTAATTAACACATTTATATTAGCTTACTAATGTTTTAGGTTTGCTCGTTATTGTGACAAATTTCAGCAAGACTGGGAAGCCCCATCCTATGAAACCACGTTGATGATTACAGTGCAGTGAAAGTAGGCAGCCTCAGAGCATGTGATGTAGGTTATCCTTCCCTGCAGTCCATGGCTGTGCTCCAAGAATAAATTTCCAGAGCCATGGGCATATACCAATATGTGACAAGCATAGAAAAGTAATCCATGTATATCGTGCTGTTTGCAGTGGTGTGATTTGTAACAAATCTGGATGATATGATTTTCTGCTCACCAGGTGAAGAAAAAGTTTATACCTAGGCATTTAAATATTTACAGATGAAACTGTAGTATGGCACAGAGTAGCCTTTATGCACCTGTGACTCTCTGGGTGGCATTAGCAAAGTTTCTGACTCGCTGGTTGGTATTTAACACAAGGAGAGTTGTTTTGTCAGCTATAGCCACTCACAGCTATGTTTATGTGTAAATGCTTGCTCCCATTCAAGTGCCTTACGATAAACTCATCCAGATGTTAAGGCAAGAATGGGGTTTGTAAGAGGAGTATTATCAAATAAATAAATAAAATAATAAATAAAATTATTTAACATGCATTAGTTATGCCCTGCTCTTAGGTGTCAGCAGAGGAAAACGCTTTCAGTTTCTCTAGTTCAGACTACAACAAAGAAGACCAAGCTGTCTTATAAATCTGTGGTAGAAAAAGAGAATTAAGACAGAAAGTATTTCAGTAATTTTTAAGATGAATGAAGTTTTAATTCTAGAGAATTGTATGTTAACATTTTATTTTGCTAAAGACAGGTCGCATACATCTTGTCTTGTGGCATAATCATGAAAATTGGTATTTATGTTAAGACTATCAAAGTTACGATACTTCTGATTCTTCAGATGGTTTTATCTGCTTTGAAACTGTGCCAGGACCTCTGATCCTTGAGTGGCATTTTAAATACCTGGGAATAGGTACTATAGAGACTCTTGGAAAGAGGTGAATAGATGCATGGTTGCTGTTCTTAAGCGTAAGGTAGAGTGCAGACTTTAATGTTTTGGAGAAAAATGAAATTTTACCAGATTTTTTTTTTTTTGAGACTCTTTCCTGGCATTTCATCCAGTTTTTGAATTTGACTGGATGTGATAATTTCTCTTGGTTTAGCAAACAGCAGTTTCAAGAATAACAGCTTGTTGCACGGCTAATTTTCAGAACTAAATTGATTGTTTAATCATTCTCAGCATGTTGGATTTTCCTTAAACATAGGGTACAAATAATTATTGCAAATAAAAGCAAAAGCTGTAGAGTCTGAATTATGCTTTGGCTTTAAGAGTGTAGACTGAGATGAGACTCTTCTCATTTTGCTAAAGTTCTAGGCAGTTAAACTCAGGCTTGTTCAGTGGTCAGACTAGAGCAAAAAGAACTCGCACAAGGGGTTCAGCCCACCTGCCTGAGACGTCTCTCCTGAAGCAGGATCTCTGATAACCTTAGACAACGACAGCCTGCAAGACTGCTGCTTTTAGGGAGATAAAGTTAGGTGAAGCAAGTCTCCTGTTCCATAAGGCATCCTGACTTCCTTGCAAAACACCTTTCCAGGTGACTTCAGACAAGTTGCTTTAAATTGATAGACACTGAGTTCCTTGTTCCGATGTGCAGAAATTACAATATTTCCTCCACTTATGTAATATAGTTAAGATCACTCAGTTAAATTTCCATAATGTTAGATGGAGATTTTGTAGAGGTTTTACTTGATGCATGTTTAAAGCTTTTGTTTTGTACTTACAGAATCCGGTTCTTACAAGTACAAGAACAGAAGGAAAGACTCAGTTGATGTTAAGTCAGTAACATCTCAAAGTAGTGATGGTAAGAAAGCAAACTGTATGTACAATACTATAAATATACATGAATATATCTTTATAAATAAATAAAGAACAGACTTGGCTTGGGCAATAAAACTGCAGAACAAAACAATAACCAGATGGATTCACAGCTGATTAAACAGAGATTACTCAATTTTTTTATAACTGTTGTAAAATTTCCTTGTTCTGATTTGCAAAGCAGTGCACCAGCATAAGTACCAGCATAAGCATGGCAGTGCTGAGTGCCTTGTTAGGGAGGAGGAGTGACTATGCCAAGGGATGGGAGCAGCCTGCTAAACGAGTGTGTGGTGAAGCATCAGTGCCACCTCTCTTAGAAAGCTGCAGCTTGTGCTCCTGAACACATTTTTTTGGTTTATTAATGTTTAACATGAAGCAATCTATTGCTGCTGGTTACTTGAGAGCAGTATTCTAGCGATCCCATTTGTGACTGCTTACTGGGGTGGGACAGTGGTGGCAGAGATTTCTTTCTCCCCTGTGTGTAATGAGAGAAGCACTGCTTATGGGGAGCAGGAATGGTTTTCATTAGAGCAGCTGTACCACCACACACACAGACTTACAGGAGAAGCCATGTCTGATAGAGATCTATTGCAATCAAAGGGCATGAGGTCTAAGTACAGCTCCATTCTGAAGTGAAGGATGGAAAATCTGACAGCAAAAATGAAGAGTGGCTGCCAAGGAGGCAGACAACAGTACAAGAAATGAAACCATGAAAAACTTGCAGGGGGAGAGATACAGGAGAAATGGGACACGAGGCTATATTTTGCTGTGCTGTTGCGTGGCCTTCTGCACTCTTCAAATGCTGTCAACCTGATTTACACTCTGTGGCTCTTTAGTGGCAGCTCCAAGTTTACAGACCCGACGGTACTCTTCAATGGCACGGATTCACTCTATGACAATAGAAGCTCCTATCACAAAGGTGAGTCCAGAGCACTGACTTTTCCACAAACTCCTGAGTTTGGAGTTGCACTCCTAGAGTAGTTTCTGGACAGACAAGCAGAGGCTTCCTGCACTTTGTATTTAACAAAATAATGTAAATAATTTTTTTTTTTTATTACCACTTTCTACATCTCATCATGGTATTCCAAATGCTAGTCATAGGGAAGATTATTAAGGAGGGGAGAAGGGTGCCCTTGCTAGATGCATGGCTTCTGGCAGGAAGGGGACACTACTCTGTTGAGTTATGTATGAGTAGGAGGACATTCTTCCAGTCTCACCTGTGCTCTCCCTATTGATATTTATAAGATACCATGCAGAACAGGGAGCACTTGCACCATCTTCTGTCTCCCCCACTTTCTGCAGCCTTTTCTTCACTATCTGTGTTACACAAATTCTGCTGTCACAAATCAGATGCACAGTCACTTGCAACACACCAGGGAGTCAGGTGTCTTCCACTTTCAAATCGTTTTTCCCTCTCTCCTCATCTTTTGTTTCTGTCATCAAGCTCTTACTTCCCAGCACCACTGTGACTGTAAGAGCAACTGGCTCCTTTCCTTTACCTTATCCTCAGTCATACCCACAGGGAGTGGGTATGTAGTGGCTGTGGAGCAGCCTCTGACTCCTGGAGAAGACAGCACTGGGACTTTCTCCCTGCCATTCTTGGCAGAGCCAGGAGCAGTCACTGCTCCATTGCCAGATTGTGGCTGAGGCACAGTGTGGGTTTCAAAGAGCCATCCTCTTCTCCCACAGCCCAGCTCTTTCTGCTCTCCGCAGAAAGATTTCTACATGGAGAAAACTAAGGCTTTACATCTAATATCAGGATATCTGAGTCACATCCACGAGTTTGTTTGGGTTTTCCTCTAGGGATTGAATAATTGCTTCAGAGCAGACCTGGATATGCTGAAGTACTGGGACATTGCTAGTTTTTGGTCCATCCACTGGCAACTATTTCAGATACTTCACACTGTTCTGCTTTCACTTCCCAGGAGTTTGCCAGTTAAAAATAGCAGATGGATACCAGGAAATCTAAGCACAAATTTACATTTTCAGAGTTGTACTTCAGGGGTTGTGGGGAATTACACTGCATTTGCTAAATGAGAATTAGCATAATCAAGCCAAGAATAAAAATTCTGTAATAAGAAAAAAGTGCCATTCACTTTTCTTTGCCTGCCTCCTTAATCTGCTTTCAGGTTATTAACATAATTAATGCTGCCCAGGAAAACAGCCCAATCACAGTAGCAGAGGCCTTGGACAGAGTTCTGGAAATCCTGCGGACAACAGAACTTTATTCCCCTCAGCTAGGTACCAAAGATGAAGATCCTCACACAAGTGATCTTGTTGGAGGTCTGATGAATGTGAGTAAAATTAGTAAAGATGGAATTGCTGCTACCAGTGTCCTACATCACAGTTCAGCGCTCTGCTGTGCTAAAATTTCCCAAGCAATAGGAAGGGGACTTGTAATTTATCACCATTTCACTTAAGTATTTTGGCCTCTTTACTAGCAGTAGGTACTAGTATGTAGTAAGCTATGGCCACATCTCAGTCCACCAGGTGCATTAATCCTCAGATACAAGTGAACAGGGTTGCCACTAGAAACTATATCCAATCTCAGAAGATACTGAAGGAGATACTTTTTAGAAACTCTAGAAGTTTATATGGGATTAGAGGGATTGCTCTATAGCTGCTCCAGTGAGGTTGCTTTAAACAGGTTCTGATTTTGGTCCTGTAACAGCAGCAAGAGACAGACTATCTAAATTTTGTCATGGATTTACTCATTTTTTCATAGACACTGAGCTAATCCCTGCCAAAATACTATAAGGAAAATGAAAAATAAATCATAATGGCTGATTTGAATGACTAAATCCTGCAGGTGACAATGAGAGGGTCAAGGAGGGCAATACACTGTGTACTTAATATCTTTTCTGGAAATCTCATACCAGTGTTCCTGGGATCCTTTCGTGTTTGTTTTGAAAGACCCTAAAAAAAGGATTATGCTGTAGTGCTGCAATAAGAGCACTGCTTTTAGTACTCAGGAATAGTACCTAAAGCGCATATAGTGTTTTTGCAACTAGTGATGCAAAAAAACTCAGATAAACTTGCTTTCTTTTTCAGGATGGTTTGAGAAGACTGTCAGGAAATGAGTATGTGTTTTCTAAGAGTAAGCCACCATTTTAAACTTCCTTTTGCACGTGTGACTTCTTTTGTCAATACTGCTAACATACAGCTTCAGGCTAATTTGCAGTGGGATATATGTCTCTGGAAACGGTTGTCTAAACAACTGCAGCACAAGTGCTAGACTGCCTCCACTTTGGTGTTGAAGCAGGCTCAAATAATTAAAATAACACATTTCAAAATGTTAGCAAAAAACCAAATTGTCACTATTCAAATTGTTCACTGATCTTTTTGGTTTATGTTCAAATGTTCTGTAATAAACCTCTATATTATAGGCATTTATAGACTTTTTCATATAAGGAAAAAGAGTTGTTTTTCTTGAAAAAGAGTGGTTTTCTAAATGGAATTCTGAAGAGGGGCTGTGGTAGTGTAGAGAGAATAACCCAGAAATGTGTTAATTCCCAAATTCCATTTCAACAGATATGAACCTGAGCCATACTCACCTTCCAGTGCCAAACACCATCAGTGATGTTCCACCCTGTATTGCACAGCTCCTAGATAACGAGGAAAGTTGGGACTTCAATATTTTTGAGTTGGAGGCTGTTACAAATAAAAGGTACTGGACTCCTTTCCCTGGGTGCCCAGAGAAAGTTTGTTGAGGAGCTGTAGCTCTGGAAAAACTGAAGCAAGACACAGCAAATCTGTGAAAGCTGTCTTGTTTGACTCACATCCACTCTGTCCAGGTGACACTGTTCAGTGTAGACTGAATTTGCTACATGCTGGATGCCCTCCAGATGGCCCTTTGTCCTGCTCATGTGCAAATGGTCATGCTGGAAAAAGCAAACCTCTCCCCTTCCTCACCTAAACCATCCTACAATTTGGGAAGATCTAAGGCAACTGTGGCTTTCGATTACAGGGATAAAAAAATGGGATAGAGGATAAACCAGTGATAGGATCAACAGACTGGGATTTTAAAGCTTATATTGAAAACAGACGTCAGTAGTTTTGAGGTCATGCAGACTGCAAAAATAAGCACATCATTCAGAGAGAAAAGTGGTTTTCAAGATGCAAAGAATCAAACAGACTACCCATTCTTTTGTACGCTCTTTGCATAAAATGGCCATTTTCGAAATTTGCATTTGCCTGGTTTTAATCTGCAGATGTTGGGGTTTGGTTGTGCCTTTCTCAGCTCAGAGGCTCTGTAAGTCATCTTGCAGGAGTGAAGAATGTGACTGATGGATAGGACTCTCTCAGAGGCAACACAGAGTAAAAGACAACCCAGAGAGGATTTGGATTTAAGAATCAAAAAGATTAGAGGTTTTACTCTGTTTACTGTTTGACACACGGGCTTCCGAGCATTGTACAAACACACACACTCACCCACACACACACATACACACACACGCAGAGCACTTTACAATTGACATTTGACCTTTTTTTGGGTTAGGGCTTTTTAGCCTTTGGCACGTGCCCATGTCACGTTCAAAGTCTGCTTTTTCTCCTCAGGAAAAAAATTAATGGAATTTCATTTGATTGACAGATACTAAACACTAAAAAAACGGGCTTTTAAGAAGTTTTTCCTGAAGCCACAGGAATTGTTGAAACTCTAATGGAACTGCACCATTTCTACAAAACGTATTAAAATAACATCTGAAAGGATGGTAGATGCAATAATTTGTAACCTTGTCCAGGCTTTTTAGAGGTCATAGATAGGCAATTTTAAAATGTTTAACATTCCCCACCCCTTTTTTAAAAGTCTTGGTTTCTTTGCTGAATGTATTGCTTTTAGAACATCACAAGTTCCTATTTTACAGCAGTGCTTTTTTCTTCTATTGTTTTTCAGGCCATTAGTGTATTTGGGCTTAAAAGTTTTTGCCCGGTTTGGGGTCTCGGAGTTTTTAAACTGTTCGGAAGCAACACTGCGGGCATGGCTGCAGGTCATTGAAGCTAACTACCATTCCTCCAACTCATACCACAACTCCACACATGCGGCAGATGTCCTGCATGCTACTGCCTTCTTCCTTGGGAAGGAGAGAGTTAAGGTAGAACCATCACCTAGGAGTTATTTGGGCTAGGATTTCGGGGTGTTTGCCATTTTATGTGTGTCATCCAGAAGTCAGATGTTTAAATAACGGTCCTGGCTTCATAAACTCTCTCTGTCCTTGAAGTCTTCCTGTGATGCAAGCAGGACCACACAGATTCTCAAAAGTCTGTTTATACAAATTTACATTTTTAAGTAGCAATGATGGAGGTGGGGAGGGAACCTGGCTCTTTTCTGCCTCTTGGTAACTGGCTGTAGGTAACAGTTCTTAATAAAACTTTGCAAAAGCTTTGGAGAGGGAGGTGTGAGCTATTCTCCCTGGTATGCAGTGACAGGACTTGTGGGAAAGGTTCAAAGCTGTGCCAGAGAAGGTTCAGAATGGACATTAGGAAACATTGCTTTACTGAGTGGTTAAATACTGGAACAGGCTTCCCAGAGAGGTGGTTGATGCCCCAAGCCTGTCAGTGTTTACAGGGAATTTGGACAATGCCCATAATAATATACTTTAACTTTTGGTCAGCCCTGAAGTGGTCAGGCAGTTTGGCCAATGATTGTTGTAGGTCAGTTCCAAGTGAAATAGTCTATCCTATCCTATGCTAAAACATAAGGTGTGTAGGAGCAGAGTCAATACAGATGCATTCAGGCAAGCATACAAAGTGGAAGGAAACCACTAGGTGATCTATCCACTGAACAATTCTGTACAAAGATATTGCTCAGGTGACAGCAATGTAAAAAGCTTCATTAAAGAAAGCATATTTGGGTAAGGGTAGGATTGGGAGTTTTGTGGTAGGTAATCTGTGGGCACAGTGAATGGAAAATGATTGCAAGGAGGTAGGATCCCTGCTTAAGTTTACATTTGTGTAACTGTGGGTACCTGGAAGTTATTAGAAAATATTTACTGCAATTTTGTGCCGCATTATATTTTTTTTCTCTTCCTGTAGGGAAGTCTGGACCATTTAGATGAGGTAGCTGCATTAATAGCTGCCACCATTCATGATGTAGACCATCCTGGACGGACCAACTCCTTTCTGTGCAATGCAGGCAGTGAATTAGCTGTCCTTTACAATGATACAGCTGTATTAGAGAGTCATCACACAGCACTGGCATTTCAGCTTACAACGAAAGACAGCAAATACAACATTTTCAAGAATATCGATAGGTGTGTCTGCTGGAGAAGGGGAGTGTCCATGTGTGGACTGCCTGTTTGGCAGCTTTAGTTTGGGGCAAATTGAGAGCCTACCTTCTAAACAAGAATACATTACATCCTATGTAGACATGATTTATAAAAAGGTTTTCATTTCCCCATCACCAGCCCTGTCTTCCAACTTGTAATTATTGGAAGCTTAGAGAGATGTTTAATAATCTTTCATGAATTACATTAACTTGGTCCACTTAACAGCCTCAAGGCTGCATCTTGGCCCACTACCTTTTCATTGAAGGAGCCTGGGCATTACTTTTTTGGGGTATGTTTTCCACACCAGCACCTAGATGCTGCATGTTGTGTCTGCACAAGGTCCCATGCATCCCAGCACTATGACATCCACATGGAATGGAAAGGGTGGTAGAAGAGGACATGAAGCTCTGGGAGAGCTGGAAGCTCCCTGTGGTTGGCTGGGCATGCAAGTAGCCGAAGAGTTCCCACTGCATGACTCTAGCTTTTGTAGGGACAAGGTGACAGACAAAAAGCTCTGAAAGGGAAAGGGCCTGACCCCAAAGAGGTAATTGATTTGTCTACCTCCCATAACACTGTCATTTTTGAAAAACCTGACATTCACATTCCAAGCTAACATATTAACACACAGTGAAATGGACACATCGGTGCCATTCCTGGAGAAGCTATCTTAGTCTTACAGCATTATGAAACTGAGTTGTAAATTTTTGTTGACCTCACAGGATTGATTTTCATTAGGTAAAAATAACAGAGTGGGGGGAACTCAGAGAGGCATGATCTTGTCCATTCCTCCATCCTTAGACTGTTCCTAACTCTGAAGGTGCCAGTTCATGGCTGAGCCCCTGAGCAGTGTTTTGCAGCGCTGTGTGGGCAGGGATAAGGAAAGGGTGGTAGAGCTCTGTCTGGCAAGCTTGTGAGCAAGAACTCTTCTTCTTTCCTAGAAATCGCTACCGGACATTGCGCCAGGCCATTATTGACATGGTTTTGGCAACAGAGATGACGAAGCACTTTGAGCATGTGAACAAATTTGTGAACAGTATCAACAAGCCTATGGCATCTGAGGAGACCAGCCCACATGTAAGTGCTTGCAGGACTTTACGTCTTCAGGCATTTCAGTGAGGTTCTTCCCAGACAACCTTAAGTATCATTTTCATTCACCTTGCATTAATTTGCATTGTGGTAATGCCCAAATGACACAAATGGATTTGTGGCCTCACATATCAAAGGGTGAAAAAATACTCTTCTTGTCTTTTCTGCTCTTAGTTCATTTAAACATTTCATTTTATAAGCCTTGTGTTCAAAGACATCTTGTACTCATGAAATATATGGGTGGATGTTTTTTTACATGGAAAATTCTGTGCCTAGGGCTGTAACTGAGGACCGTCCTCAACAGTTTTGTCTCTGTGTAATCTGGAGCCTTCAAGCCCTGAGGAATAACTTCCTGAGACCTCCCCACTCCTGATCATACCAAGAGATGTCCAGGCCTTTTTGTGTAACAGTTACACATCCTAATGCTCCACCAGAGTTTATTTAATAAGCTGCCTCTGAGTTTCCCATCCCCTCTTACCTTCTCTTGGCGCCTCTTGAGGCTGAGCACTCAGGGCCTCAACAGGTTCTCCAGAGCAGTGTTACCTGAGGAAAGACTATCTTAACCCACCTTAGTCAATATAATGCTTCATTGGAAACATGCAAAAAAAAAAACAAAACCAAAACCAAAAACAAAAAAAACCAAACCCAAAAAAAACCAAAAAAAAAAACCCAGACAAAATTGAAGGTCAGCAATGCTAAAACCAAATAGGAGTATCTTCTGTTAGCTATCCATAATTGGACTTTGTACTGTAGACTGTCATGGTTGCCGTTTAGGACTTCAAAGACAGCATTCTGTCAGCTGAAATTACCTGCTTCAAGGGACTGCTGAGCTCCACTCTCCCAGCAGTTTGAGCTGGAAACCACAAACGCTGCTGAACTTATTTCACAATAAATGTAGAGGACAGAACCACTTTCACTACAGACTTCTTGTTTTCCCTCAGTATTAGGTTGTTCTGTTCTTTACTGTTAACAGTGGCTCTTTCTGGTTTTGATCTGGAACAGCAGTTAAGGTACAGCATTAACTTAACAGCTCTTTGCTGCGCAACCCATGCTGGAAAAGGATTAACTGCTAAACATAAAGTTAGAAGATTAATGTTGGAATTGACAAAAGTCACTGCAAAGTATTTCCCCATAAGCCACAAAGATATTAATTTAGTTGTGGTGGCAAAAAATACTCACGTTCAGCTTTTGGCTCAAGAGTTGAATTTAGCAGTGAATGGAGGCCAAAATCCCGCAAATATATTATTTGGAGAATAGCATTAATGCCATGTGAGCAGAGGTGGAGGCCTTTCATTATTCCATAATATACCTGTGCCTTTCTAAACTCTTCAAGATCCAGAACATGATGCCACAGTAGACTGAGAACAACTTCCTTGTCACCTCCACCTGGTTTCCAGAGCAGTCAGTAAAAAAGTTTGGTATTTTACTGTCTAGCAAGCAGAGAATTTCTGCCGTGGGTCTGCCGCTCCTGTGATTTCCTACTGTTAATGTCATAGATTACGTAAGATTTCACCCTCACTGGGAACTGAGATTCCAGCTTGAGGGTTCAAAATCTGGTACAAAGCAGTTCTACTTGGAAACATGCTGGAACTGAATGTCAGAGACCTGCTTTTCTGTGTGTAAAAGAAATAGTTCTGCAAGTCAGTTCAGCCCCCTGTGCATGCTTTCACAGGCAAAAATTTTCTCATTTAAGAATAAAAATCTAACTCTAGAAACTCCCCTAAGTGAAGCAGTCCCCTACCATCACTACCCCTACATTTAAACATTCAGAAGTGAGGACTGTTTATGTGCTTGCAGTCAGTGGATGCATCCCCTGTCATGGTCCTCTTCCAAGAGGGCAAGGCTGGGATGCTGAGAAGGTAACATCCTACCTGATAAAGAGCCTGTGGCACTTTATTTCACAAACTTTGATACTAATTTTGAGAATCTCCACACCTGTAATATGTATTTGGGTTATCATTAGTTACTTAGCAAGGCTCGAGTTCTCAGACATCACTTTCTTCTCGAAGTTCCTGGTGTTGTGCATTAAATTAAAAGGCAGCAGACTGGGTGCCTGCTTAGTGCAGTAGAGCTGATAATGACGCCCTCGCTCCTGCTAGCAGGGGATGCTGCCACTGGCCCCTGTAACCAACTCTCCTTTACAGAGTGAAGGCAGCGACACTGAATGTACAGCCAACATAAAGAATTTTCCAGACAACCAGACACTGATCAAGCGCATGATGATTAAATGTGCAGATGTAGCAAATCCATGTCGCCCCCTAGAGCTATGTATCGAATGGGCAGGCAGGATTTCAGAGGAGTACTTTGCACAGGTACGTACATTTTTATGATTTAACTATTATATTATGTAAGGAGGTGCATATTAGCTGATCTGCTGTTCCACACAGGATCTGCTTGGTGTAACCATGGAGTCCAGACAGATGTTTTTTGTTCGCAGTCAGAACTGGCCCCTCAATTTCACACAGAAGAATGCACTCCAAGCAGTTAGCTGGTTTGCTTACCATGAAGCTCATTGTACAGAATGGTGGAAAGAAGGTTTTACACTTTCTTCATCTGACCAAAATGATTTGATTAGTCCTACTCAATTTAACTGGCTGAAATTCAAGATGGTCAGCACTCTAGCTTCTCATCCCAGTACCTTCCCTGAAGATCCATGCCTCAGCTGAACTATTGGGATGGCCCTTTCTCTTCTAAGATGGCACATGAACTACTATCATTGTAGGCAGACAAGTAGTGCAGGCATTTGGGCAGTGTAAATACTTACCACATGGGATATCTCCAGACAGAACTGGAAGCTCTGCTTTCTTTCTTCACATTCAGTTTTTCTGACAGAAATGCAATCAGCTTCCTGAAACACTATTTTAGCTCTTTAATTAACAACTGATAAAATCTTAGCTTTTATTTGCCAGTAATGGTGTGGAAATAACAGCTATGAGTGGAGAGGAAGAAAAGTGGGCATGCCTACCCTTCAAATTCAGATCACACATGTGATAGCTACTACTGAAGGAAAATTGTAGCTACTACCTGAGACATGTCTGAATTTCATTTTAATCATAGTGAATAAATTCTGTCATGTCCTAAGAAAGACCAAGGATCACTTATGTTATATCTCCCTAGCAGTCAAGGTCTCATAAACTAGCTTAACATTGCTCAAATTAAGCACTAGCCTACTTGCAGCAATGTGAGATGCAGAGAACTGTTCTCCAGTTCATTCACCTCTTCTGATTTTGGAGACTGCTCTGCTGCAAATTCCTGTATTAAGTCCTGCCTGTACTACTTAAATGGGGATGTTATTTGGAATTACATTCTAAGAAACTGCTGAGGTGATCTGATCCTGCACCATACTGAGTGCAACAAAACCAGGCCTCGTCCAGCTGGGGATACAGAGTTAAAGGGCATACCTTTACTTCCATTTATCTTATTACCTGATACAAGCAGAGGAAGTACCAACAACAATCTCTTCTTACTTAAAAGACAAATGGTTTGAAACACCCACTACAGATGTGGAAAAATAAGAGATCAAACCTGTTCTCTGCTCAAGGACTCTGCAACTCCATTTTTCATTTTTTTAGCTGGTGTACCCTAATCACCAGATTACAGCATTGTCTTGTTGGAGCTAAGTGCAATCACAGGACTGCAGTAATAAAGAGTACTTGTGAAAGGGAAGAGATGTTGATTTCAGTCTCTGTTCCAGACAAAATAACACACATGAAACTAAGGCAGTTCACCTCAGGGGTTCTAAGGCTTGTCTCAAATCTCCTATTGCAATTCATCTAATGCCCTGACCTCTGCTACTCTAGCATGAAAATCAGCAAAGCTCTAGTTGCTAACTGGAGTTTTGTCTTCTTAGACTGATGAAGAGAAGAGACAGGGTCTGCCTGTTGTAATGCCAGTATTTGACAGGAACACCTGCAGCATCCCCAAGTCTCAGATTTCCTTCATTGATTATTTTATAACAGATATGTTCGATGCATGGGATGGTAAGTACTGATTTTTCTTCCTTGCTCTGAAACAGAGATTCCTACAGACCAAAATGACTAATCTCAAGCTGGCCTCGTGTCCACTTTTTTCAGAGGCAGTACCCATATATAAGCACTACAGCACAGGCTATTGTGCAGTCATGACACTGAAGCCTGTTTCACTGCACACTATGAAGTTGAACACTTACCAAGCAATCTATGTAGAGAAGGAGTAATGGCCTAAAACTAAGCTTTTTTTTCATCTATGTATTTTTTTTCCTTTAGCAGTGTATTTCTTCTGAGCAGCAGAAACTAAGACCACCAGGACTGCATGTTAGCATAATTTAATGAAGTCACCATGCATTTGGAAAGGGATTTTCTTGAGAGAGAAACACACTTAAAAAAGTCTTTCCCCTTGCAGTATTACTTTAAGGAGCTGGACAAAAGAGAGTACGAGAATGCCAATTTCAGATCAGGCTGGGCTGTTCTTCTGCCCATTCTATATACACGGTAAAACTCTCTTTTCCTGTTCTTTCAGCATTTGCACATCTGCCTGTTTTGATGCAACACTTGGCTAATAACTACAAACACTGGAAGACACTGGATGATTTGAAGTGCAAGAGTCTCAGGCTCCCATCAGAAAACAACAACTGACACTAAGTCAAGAAAACCAGACCTCTTGCTCTACCAGTTTCACTGTGAATCACTTACCGAGACTCTTGGCTACAAAGGGGATTAATGTTGCCTTTCCAGTGAAATTAAGACTGCGTGACAAGAAGGAAGTATTTTACTGATTTTTAAGCTTCTATGAATTCTCCAGAAAAATGTTTTTAGAGGCTATATAAACCACAGATGACTAAGTGCTCTTTGGAAATAATATTTTGTGGCAGAAAATGTACTTCTGAAACTAGTTTCTAATACTGAATATGCACTTGTTGAATCTTGTAGTTGATACAACTGTATTCGCTAACACTTCACACAACTGTTTCTCAGAGAGAGGGGTAATCTAGTCACCAGGAGAGTAAGAATAGCATGACAAATAAGGATAGAAACTTCCCACTTACCTAGCATAAATTTGTTCCAATTCTATCAATGTTCTTGAGCTCTCTGAACCATACTTCTAAAGAGAACATGCACAGCAAAACAAGTAAACCTTAATAAACTGGATTTTATAAAAAAACCTAAACATGACACCTTTTAAAACAACCTTCTTATTACAGAGACTCTCTCAGAGCACCACCTCTTCTTTCTTTTCCATATAAAATCTTGGTAGGAGTCAATGTTCTCTAAAACTGATCATACAACACAGGAAAATAAGCATGTTCTGTATAGTTAATGCCATCCACATTGTTCTCTGCCATCTTGCAGATGTTATCACACAAGTTTTCATCAAATTTTACACAAAGAACTATTCTGGCACTTGATCACCATCCTTTTTATAAAAATGGTGTTTGTACACATGGTCATCACTTTTATTAAACTGATCTAAATTTCATGGTAAGTTCATTTATTGTGCTACTTCTAGGATGAACCTATCACTTTTTAAAAAAAAGTTTCCAGGCCATAATTTATAAAAGCATTATAATTTGTACTGCTTTATCCTCCTAATAAAATGCTGGTTGGTTTTGTGATGTAAGAAGTACTTCAACATACGTAAATCTGCTGGAAATCAAACATAGTTCTTCGTTAGTTCTAAAATATGAAATTTATGCTAAGGCTTTCAAAGCACAAATGTGTATTTTTGTACATCTCATTTTAATCACATGCGGAACATGAGTTTAAATTTTAGACTATTCTCAGACTATTCAGTAAATAAATACGAGCAGAACTGCTGATTTTTAACACTGTGCACTCCAGGCTGCAAGCAAGACTGTCAAAGCTGTGGCTGCCATTAAAGAAGCAGTCCACCTACCCTGTGCTCTATCAAAAATCAAACTGGGTAAAGGAAAAGGGGGAAAAAAAAAGCAAACAGCATAGATTGCTATGGAGGAATAGTGACAATGCTGTTTACTGCAGGTAGCTTATATATGTGCCAACCTCTTTTGTATGTTTTGTACCAAGTTCTGAAACAAAAGGCAACATTCATAAAATGTATGTGCAGAAAAATGTACAGAAGTTATATTTTTGTTAGAATTGTAACAGATCCTTACTTTTGTCATAGCCAAGGCAGGTTGCTGTGTATTAAAATGCCGCATTGTGTATATTTGGAGAATGGTGTTTCTGGTGAAGCATGGTTATTCATTCTTTCCTATTATCTATGGCAACATTCTTCAGTGGATTTTTATTCAGAGAAGTTGAACCTCTGTTTTTTAATACTGTATACTGTTTGCTTTTACCATTTCTTTATTTAGAGCTAGTGCTCTTAGTGGCTGTACCTCAACTATTCTGATAACTGAACGCTCATTGCAGCTTGCATTAGAGAAAAGCATTTCCCAAGATTTAAACTTTGTTAATTCGATTTGTTAAATATAGCAACATTTTAAGACCACATCCATGTAAAACATTTAATTCATAATTTTTGTCACACTTCTGTCACACAGAACAAAATGTTAACAATGGAAAGCATCAAAAAAATAAAGTTGAACTTGTGAACCAGAACTGAGGCCAAGAGATTAATACAGAATCAATGTATTTGTTGCAGGATCTTGTGTTTCTTCCCACGGTCAGACTAAGCAAAAAAAAGAAAAATTGCAAAAAAAAGCAATTTGTGTGGATATAGGTCCTCTTTAGTAGCAAAATAAACCAGCACAGATTAATCATCATTTGCTGGTTGTGTCAGATCTCCTAGACTAGTCCAGCTTGCCAACTAACAGCTGCTTGTTTCATGCTGTTGTCAGTGCAAAGATGTAAAACAGCCACCTCAGAGTTGTAAAAGTATTAAGAGTAGGTCTGATAAAGATATTTACTTCCATGGTGTGAATATACGGAATTCAGTGTTACTGTAAGGTGGAGAAAAATTTAGAAGGACACCAGTTAGATGTAAAAAGTCTCATCTGGTCACCATAATTCTGCTCACCGCATCTCCTAACAGCCAGTGACAAACTCTCATTTAACAAAGGAGTGGGATATATACCTATGTTCTCTGTTACACTCAAAGTTTATTTGTAAAACAAAGAATTCAGTACCTTCAAGTCTACCATCTTTAAAAGAAGATACCTTTAGGAGATCTGCCAATGGAGTGTATCTCAGAACAATGGCACTTTTGATAAATGTAAATATTTATACATGCATGTAGGACTATTTAAAGCTGAATTACATCCCTGTAAAATGCACAGCGAGTTTTGTGACTGAAACTGTTCAGTTAAATAGGTCTGTTTCTCTACCAGGTATTCACTTAAAAGCAGTCACATAAAAAGGAAATAGTTGTTCTCATGCTATAAGAAGAGATAAAAAAAATATTATCTTCCTTCTCTCTAGTTATAACTGATGATAGCAGTAGGCTCTCCAAAAAACCTAAGTTTTATAAGCTTTCACTGTAAAGGTGTCTTAACAATGTATAAACATAAGCATTATATACAACCAAATAATTATTTCCCAATTGGAACAAGCCAAAAAGATCTAAAGAGAGGTTTTATCTTCCCAGCTTCTCCTGGGTGAGCCAAAAATGCAACATCTGCTGATGAAGACAAGCTGAAGCAATGGAGACTTAACATGCTTTCCTCTCTCAAGTTTAATACCATTTACCCAAAGGCACGTTATCCTCAGCCGTAGTCCAAACACCTTTCCTACACTGGTCAACAGAATAGCCAGCCTTAGCAAAGAACATGCAGCTCAAGCTTTAACACTGACTTAACCTCCCTGAATTGAAAGAAGAGGGTAATTTAACAATTCTTCCATCTATTTGCGGTTTTGAAATATGTTATTTTGAGCTCTATACTCAAGCAAGAATAGCTGTACAGCTTGACTAAGGTGGGGAAAAATTACAACTCAAAATCTTACTGACCCTCTGCCCTGCTTTCCAGAGAAGATTATGGTCTCATAGTAAGACTTGAGAGGCAAAGGTGGGCTGCTGGGTGGTAGGAGAAAGGCAAGTGCCTGCTGCTGCTGGGGGAAGCAAGTATAAAAGGCTCTTTGGTTTCCTCTAGGAAGCTAGGAGCTTTCTCCTTTTGTTTCTGCTCTTCCGAGAATCGGCTTAGCCCTATGTTTTAATTGCACTTACTGCAATTAAATTACAGTATAGTCTGGAATTACAGCCATGTGGTTTCCTGTACTGAAAACAATTCTCATTGATTCAAAGGAAGAGATGGCACTGAAAAGACTTATTCCTACACTATTTAAGTGCTGTATCTTCCGAGTACACCTAAAGACAGTACCACCCTCTTCTACATAGTTTTATGACCATTAGATTCCCAAACTTTCCCTTTTCCCTAGCTCTTCTCTGTTCACATGGTAATGTACCACTCATTATCTTGTCCTCCCTCACCCTTTCTTTGTTTCAGTTCTGGGTTTAACTTTGCTTCATTTTTTGGTTTGTTATTGTTGTTGGGGAAAGGCGGGGAGGTGGAGGGGACTGTTTGCTTGCTTGTTTGTTGATCAGGTTTTTGCTTTTGTGTTTTTGTTGCTGTGGTTTGAGCTTTATGTTTTAGTTTATATTTCTTTCCCTACTCCTGTTTAGCTGCTATCTCAGACTCTTAGTACTTGTGTTCTTAGATGCTTGTTTTCTAACTCTGATATACTATTCACCCTTAGAAACTTGGTGCAGATTTCTCTGAAGTCAGAATTCAGCTGAGAATTTAGTATTCATATGGCAAAACACAGTTTAACGACTATTGAACATATCAACTCGTACTGCTTAAGAAAGTATTTTACATTCTGAAAATTTATGGTAAGGCAAATGCTTTTTATTAGATACAAATTAATTTGATGAATGCACTATGGAAAGACCAAGCTCAACTAATCACACTGCATGCTAGACTTGGTAATGGTGCTGTATAAATTCCAGTAATGTAGGCTAATCCAAGTAAAAATGCAGTTACTACCAGCAAACAGTATCTACGTACCCCAGTTTGCCAAAAATTAAAATCTGACAAACTGGCAGGACCTACCTTTTTTTCTTTTTCTTACCATTGGTGCAAGATATTAACCTCAAATGCAAAAGTTCTGTTTGAGAATGCTTTCTTTCGGGGCTTTCTGTATAAACACAAATCTGAGCCACCAGTGAGGAAAGTTCAGCTTCTAGAAATAAATTAGATAAAGCAGGAAGCTGCAGATTTTTTCCCATGCCTTCTTCCTGTACATAGTACTGTGGATGCCCTCCACTGCTTTAATTATGATCCATCTAACGTATTTCACAATTCTTAATTTTGACACTCACCCATGATAATTTTGGACATTCAGAATAATATTAGAAACTATTTAATGAGTCATCATTACCTTCAGTCTTTCAAGAGAACACCATTTCTGATGCCAGAGCATACCAAAATGCAAAATTCTCCTTTGAGAAGAGTAGCAACTAAGAGACGTTCCAATATAACACATGACATTAAGTGTAAGCCTTACTAGTAGTTAGATTCCCAATAGCTCAGACGTACATTTACACTCATGTTTAACACACATGCAGTTTACATATATGCAGCCTGTATTCAAACAATTTAAAGTCTGAGCTGCAAATCACCATTTTGTGCCAATTTTTTAAACAGTGTTAAACTGCGGAGGCTAGATTCTCGTTCACCATCCTTCCACAAAATAATGAGGTGGTCAGCAGAGCATGTAGCCAATCCCAGTTCACCAAAGTACAGGAACATCTGCAATGAAACAACTATTATCACCATGATGCTTGCATGAGATGGTCAACTTGCTTAATTATTTAGTGTATAGCTGGACTAAACAAATTCATATATCTGAAATGTCTCTGCTTATAAACAGGAATACAAAATTACGTACCGTCTCTGTATGTTTGAGATGCCATAAAATTGCTACACAAAAACAACCTCTTTAAGCAGTTCATACTGAAAGATCTCCATCTAAAAAAATCAGTAAAGCCTTACAGATAGGGAAGCTAAAGGACAGAATCCTGAAGAAACTTGTTTCAAGTCAGCACAGAAGAGTGAATGACTTGCATGAACTCTGATCTGGTTTCTTGGGAACAGAAGCCACTGTTCTGTTCACTGGGTACACTGTCCCGCCTCCCCCCTACAACACAATAGGGTACTAGCAGCAGGCCCAGAAAGATCAAAGAATGAACAACTGTGACGGACATCAGCACATGCCTGGTCACACAGAGGAAGTTAAACAAGCAAGAAACACAACATTGGAGGGAAGTACAGCACCAGTGGAAGGATTTTGCAAGACCAATGGAGCTGACAAATCACGAGTTAACCCCTGACTTCTGGTATCTTCACAAGACTA
Organism: Cnemophilus loriae; assembly: GCA_013397755.1. NCBI lineage: Eukaryota > Metazoa > Chordata > Aves > Passeriformes > Corvidae > Cnemophilus > Cnemophilus loriae. The sequence goes on from VZTF01003200.1 coordinate 133,848, forward strand.
CCTAAAATTAACCACTAACTGCAGTTCAACACGACAGCCAATGGAACCAGTGATGTCACTATGGCATACTCACAATGACCTGACTCTTCCTTTTGTTAAAGGGATCTGTCTGGGGGAAGCATTCAGGCCAAAGCCTACCTGCCTTGGGAATGGTCACTTAATAGCTACAGGGTTCCAGCAGACATAGTCTGCCAAGCCTTTATCTTGGCCATCACATTTCGTCACTACTCAACATTTTCTTCCTCACCAGCTCCCATCTGCCCAGAGTCTAAAAAAACCCAAAATTTTCCATATGTAGAACATTGCAGGAAACTACATCCTCCATCATCTCCATTACTCCATAGGTCTGCATCTCAGCCAAGACCCAACATTTGCCTCTCATCTTCTCTGTGTGCCTTGCTGAATTACATACTATGTCCTCTTTCTTAGATAGCAACCTTCCAAGTGGGTAATAAGACCCCTTCCAACAGTTTTTTGAAAGAAAGATGGCAGAAAGGGACAGAGAGCCTTGCAGAAATCCCTTTAGCAGAAAGGTTCACCTTAGCTATTAAAGAAAAGCTTTCAGGTTTTAGCAGAAGCAGTTCTGAAATCCAGTCTGTCTCATGAATACTTGTGAGCAAAGCTACTCAGAACCACACCATCCCCTTCTATCTGCCCTCCCCCCTGCTCCTGCCAAGAATGTGTGTAGAAGTCCACTGTAATGAAGTGCTTGGTTACTCCAATAGGTTTGTCACCAAAAAGTGTGGAGGAAAATGCCATTTAAAACAAAAACATACAATATCTGGCAGACAGAAGCATGGAATGCTACTGGTAGTACTACTTAAGTTAAAAGACCTCCTTAATGCTCACAGCACAGAGGGCTAAGAAATGACTCTGTGTTTTGGTTTTGGTTTTTTTTGTAGGAGCCCTTGTTTAGATTGTGACCTTAAGCTGAAATCTGGGTCATGTACGTGGTTCCCAGCTGTACTGTCTGCAGTCTATAAATGAAACCAAATACCCTGTCAGATTATCTCTAGCATATATGTGCACTCACAATCCTCAGGCATCAGTGAGAGAGTTGTCATTGGAATATTAAGTCAGTATGTATTACTGTTTTCACACTGCAGGAAAGATACCACACAAACAATGTGCTCCTAGCCTCCAGAGCCAGACAGTCAAAAGTTACAGCTGTTCAAGAAACACTGTCAAATTTATGTTACTTACTAACATTCACTTTTTCTCATTCTTAGTAAAGCTGACCTACCTGCACAGCTGATGAATGACCAATCAAATCACCAACCAGCTCCAAGAAATACATAGGTGTATTCTCCTGCATCTTCTTAGCAGCTTGGTTTGCCTGCTTATTTGCCCTTCCAAATCCCCACATGTTGAAAAACCCTGACAGGGAAAAAAAAAAATCTCTTATTTTGGCAAAAATCACAAATACAATTTATTTCTTCTAGCTAAAGAGAGAACTACAAAAGCCATATAAAATCTAAAAGCAGGACACTCTGTATGGCAAAAGGACAGAAGCATTGTACTATGCAGCCCTTTAACATCTGGATTATTTGTCTTGATGGAAGAAGGAAACACAGCTATTTGTCCCACTTAATGTAATTTAGAAAACATGCTGAATTACATACCTGGATGAGACAATACACAGATTTAGGAATAAATACAAAGACTTCCTAAAAGAATGAACTGAACAGCGAAGGTAGATGCAGGACAAGTGATGTTTATCTTTGCTCTGCCCTCCTAAACTGTTACTTGTGCAAAGAACACAAAAATGAGGTTCCAGTCTCTCCCCTGTATGTTCTGCACTACAGCATCTAAGTGCTGGCTCATTGCCTCCTTCCTTCAGGTTTAAAACTATCAACCAATGTGGAGTGTAAAGACAGTACTCCACATGTCTCATTTAGACAGCGCAAAAGTACACAGTCACACCCCCCAGAATTGTGTAATAGTACTGACACAAGTATGAAGGCTGGGTTCTGTTGACAATGCAGTTCAGACTTTATTCCCAATCCTTCCCTCAGCCCTATCAGCACATAAAACTAAATTGTGCTAAACCATGGCCCTGCTGCAAGGGAGATAACTGGTGAGATGAACAACTTCTCAGGGGATCTCTAGAATAAAAATAGTGCAAATCAACAGCAATATCTCCCTATGGTTTTTTTCAAACATCTTGATTCATAGAAGTTATAAATTTCTAATGTGAAACCAAATACCACTTGTCACTGTGTAGATCAGCCTGTCACCAGCAATGCTGAAGACAGAACATTCCTGAAAAAGTGTTTCTAAATCAACCCAGGCAGCAAGAATGTATTTTCGAAAGTTACCAACAAGAGATGAACAGCCAGGTAGACAAGAAACATCGAGAAAATTATTCACACCTTGAAAAAAAAAATTCCTACACAAGACCAGCAGTCTGTTTCTGTTCCCAGTCCTTGACACTAATTATATTGTCCAGAGCACCTGTGGAAGACCACAACTGCCAGTGTGCAGGGGAACTTGGTCAAAGAGTAGCAAGTACTACAAAGGAACTGTCATTACTCAAGCATAAGCAGGAAATACACAGGAGATGGCAGCAGGGTCAGGCCACTTGGAATGAATACAGAGAGGGTGTCAAAGTAAAAATAAGAACGGAAGGCCAAGACCTATCTGGAATTAAAACTGGCCAAGGATGTCAAAGACAACAAGAAGGGCTTCTTCAAATACATCAATAACAAAAACTAAGGATAATGTGGGCCTGTTATTAAATGGAGGGAGGGACCCTGGTAAAACAGAATGCAGAGAACTCAGGTACTGAACTTTGCTTCAGTCTTCAGTGAGAAGACCAGCCCTCAGTATTCTCTGACCCAGGAGACCAGGGTAAAGGAATGTTGGAAGGAAGACTTTCCCTTGGTCAAGGAGGATTAGGTTAGAAGCCGTCTAGGCAAACCTGACAGCCACAAGTCCATGGGCCCTGACTGGATGCATCCAGTGCTCAGAGAGCTGGTGGACACCACTGCAAGGCCGCTCATGATCATCTTTAAAAGGTCATGGAGATCAGGAGAGGTGCTGAGGACTGGAAGAAAGCAACTATCACCCTGGTCTTCAAAAGGGGCAAGAAGAAGGACCCAGGAAACTACTAGCCAGTCAGCCTCACCTCAATCCCTGGGGAAGTGATGGAGCACCTCATTCTGGAGACCATCTCTATCCACATGGATGACAAGACGATGATCAGGAATAGTCAGCATGGGTTCAATAAAGATAAGTCATGTTTGACCAACCTGATTGCCTTCTACACTGAAACAACTACTTGGACGGATGAGGGGAAAGCAGTGGATATCGTCGACTTCAGCAGGGATTTCAACACTGTCTCTCACAACATCCTCATAGACAAACTCAGGGATGTGGGCTGGATGAGTGGACCATGAGGTGGATCGAGNNAACCCCAGGCACCAGCACAGGCTGGGGCTGACCTGCTGGGGGGCAGCTCTGCAGAGAAGGACCTGGGGGTCCTGGTGGACAACCAGCTGTCCATGAGCCAGCAGAGTGTCCTGGTGGCCAAGAAGGCCAGTGGTATCCTGGGGAACATTAGGAGGAGCATTGCCAGCAGGTCATGGGAGGTGTTCCTGCCCTTGTACTCAGCCCTAGCGAGGTCTCGCCAGGAGTGCTGTGTCCAATTCTGGACTCCTCAGGACAAGCAAGCGGGTCAGAGGGCTGCAAAGATGATGACAGGACTGGAGCACCTGGGTAGGCTGAGGAAACTGAGCCTGATCAGCCTTGAGAGGAGACCTTATCAATGTCTATCAGTATCTGAAGGGAGGGTATCAAGACAATGGACCAGGCTCTTCTCAGTGGTGCCACGCAATAGAACAAGAGGCAATGGACAGACACAGATGCACAGAAGTTCCACCTGAATATGAGGAAGAACTTCTTTACTGTGCAGGTGACTGAGCACTGGAACAGGTTGCCCAGAGGCTGCAGAGTCTCCCTCACTGGGAATACTCTAGAACCATCTGGACACAATCCTGTGCCATGTGCTCCAGGATCACGCTGTTTGAGCAGGAAGGTTGGACCGCATGACCCACTGTAGTACCTTCCAACCTTATCCATTCTGTGATTCGGTGAATGTCTGTACTTGGGGAAAATGCTCCCTGTAACACGGAAATCCTAGCTCTGAGGACTGCAGTGTCCAGAGGTAGTATATGAGTTTGGATACAGCTTCAAAGTAAGTCCCAATATCATTCCAAGTTCTATGAGGAGATGTGGAAAACACTTTTTTTTGGTGCCAGCTGCTTATCTGCAAGCTTTCTTCACGAGGTCCTGCAACTATTTACTCTTGTATGGTATATAATTCAGCACTATTTGGTACAGGGAGGAAAGGATCAAGGTTTGTCAGGTCTTTTTTTTTTTTTAACTGGCTCATAGAACTGTAAACTTTAAATAAGCTTTATGGCACAGAATTCCCTCAGCTGGACCTTCTACCATCCCATATCAGCTCTTGGAGGACTTGTACACCCATGCTCTCTTCAGTTTCCCTCCCACACCTGTAATCAGTTGCTAAGACACAAGACATTATCTCTCTTTACAAAGCCTGAAAGCCTCTCTATTCCTGTATGGTGAACACTGGGTTTTTAAATGTTCTTTTCAGTCCCCACTACTAGCAAACCTGTTGGAACCGGTTCCGCTGGCAGCTGCTGCTTTTCTCTGAGCTCCCAAATGCGCACACTGCCATCTTCTGAACAGGAGATCAGCTGCCTGTAAAAACAGTTGATAAGCAGCACTAGCATGGATACTTACCTGTGCAAATCACCTTGTGATGCTTCTATGAAAGAGACAGTAAGTGCCTCAGGTTCCACACAAGTTTGCTAGAACTCTTAAATGTAGCAGGGTGTGCAGATGTTCCACAGAAAACAAAATTCATTAGTAGCAGAACAAACTATAATAGACTTATAGAATAAAGGGGAAAAAATAAACCTTTTCAACCCCATATTAAAAGCATACCACTGTGTAAACCAAAACATAACCAGTCTACACTCTGCAAACACAGTTCTACTAATTGGTTTGCATAAGTTTACTTTCATTAAGCAAAACCTTGTTTTTTTCTTATGGAAAAATAATGAAAGGAAAGGTACTCTGTTTCATGACACATTTAGAACAGCTTAGAACAGCACACGCATTTACAAGATCAAGGCCCTAGTTTTTATCTTCTGACAGACTTTGCCCCGTTGAACAAGAGCATTGTGGGACCTAACACTACCATTAGCATATACATATATATGCAGCAACTTTTCCAAGTTGGTTGTTAAAACAAGTTCCAGCTAGAAATTCTGCACTAACAAAAACTGCAAGTTATTAATTTTTGTTAAAACATTTCAAGTGTTACAAAATATTTAGTGACAAATATATTCTGAATATGCCATATGCCTTTGCTTTCTAGAAGTAAAATGCCATTAAGCTGTATTTTCACAATACAGACAAAAGTGCTTCATCAAATCTGATTTTGAAAATAACGGACATATTTTCAGCCTGTGTACCAGTCATTAGTGGAATACAGGTTTTCCCACTGAATTACAATGACAAATTTTCCAAAATCAGATCAACAAGCTATACCTAATAAAAGCAGCTCAAACTGAAGATCAAGTCCCTGCCCTAGATATCCAATGTAGCTTTGCAGTCTGTCTCTAGTCACCTTCTCAAGTTTTGCTTTTCTTTATTGCATTAACGAAATGTACTATGTTTTGTACCTGTTTGGAAGCTTCTCAATGTGCAGCACAGAGGAGTCGTGAGCAGTTCTCTGGCAGGCAATCACACGCTTCATTTGAAGATTATATACGTATATGCCTTTCCCAACAGCAGCAAACACACACTGGAAAGAAAATTCAACAGAACAACTTACAGAAACAGATACTGAAGAATCACCTTGCATGTAATGGATTTCCAGCAATACTATGACCTAGCTTGTTTCTCTCCTCATGTTACTGCTTTATCCCAAACATATAAAATTAGCAAGTTATAAAAAAGAGATGGATTTTTTTTAAGTAAATGTGGGATATAATCCTATACTCTAAGCAGTAATTTAATGTCTGTATTTTTATCCTGTACCTCACAGTCTAGGCAGAAACTAAGGATACCAACAAAACAACATACTTTTGTAATTAAATGCTTAAGTTCTTACAGTGAAATAATGTTCTGTGTTTTCAAAAACTCTTGTTTTATCAAGGAAGACTGAGAATACAGGAAATTGTTCGGCATTTTTGACTTTTTTTGGAATTTAACTGAAGATAAAGATAGATAAAGAGGCCTTGCTGAAGCATTTGGGCTCTACTGAATACTGCAAAGGAACTCTCTCATGGTAAAGTATTACACAATACCACATTTTGCATTCAATGCTCTTCTTCAGAAGAGTGCAGGCATTCCATCTCATAACCATCGTGACCCTAAGACACCAGAAGCAGTTTACAGATCTTTGGACCTGGACCGCTTCATGACTTGTGATGAACTTAAAGAGAACAAGTGTACAATCCTGTGTCTGTACACATGATTAATATTCAGTACCAGAGGAGTGCAAAATGTTTCTATTTAGTACATATTTGTAGTTTTGAACATACCTTGTTTAGGTGACGGTGTGTTGGAACATTTCCCTGAACAGCCTGCTTCCATTTACACAACCCAAACGTTAACATCTCATATGCAATTCACACTATATGCCTGTCAACATTCTGTACAACTTGTAACCTAGGGTCTTTGACTAAAATTTCGTATATATATTCCACAATGTTTTGACATTGTTCAAAACTCTTTGTCCAGGTTTTCATTCTTTCTTTTTTTTCTTTATGTGTATCTGTTGTGGGAGCACTGAAACTAAACAGATTTCTGATAGCACCATTACCAAATCAAGACAAAAAACAAACCACTGAGCCCATCATCCTACTTTTGCTAAGGTTCAAATTTAATGACCTTCCACATCACTCTTCCACCTTGAGCCATGCAGTCAGTCTTACAGCTTTGCAGAAGATGCTCTTCATGGAGCACTCTCCTTTTTTCACATGCCCTGGCAAAATCCTGGTCATCTCAAAATCCAAGAAAATAAAAGATGTGAAGCATGAATTGCACACCTCTCTTAACAGGCAAGCTAAACACACAAATACCAGGACAGCGGATGTACTCCTTAGCAGTTTCCTAGCATTGCCAAACCTTTACCATCCCATTTGCTTCTGAATCATGTTTTGCCTACAAGCTCAGTGTCAAACTAGACAAGTGTATCTTCTCCAACTACCTAACTACCAAGTTTGGAAAAGAGAGAAAACATACATTTTACACTATTTTTTTAACTTGAAAAACAGTGTTCTGCTTTGAGGTAGCAGGTAACAAAGTAATACACTATACAAATACATTTCTGCACCTCCTTTTAAATAGGAGCTTTACAATACAGACAGCTCTACCTTAAAAGCACCTTCTGTTTTGGTATTTAACACTAGAACCACCATTTCTTCCCACCATTCAAAACTCTCACAAAAAAAAAGAAAAATTCACAGCAATTTACTTAGTTCAGTTCCATGAATGGAAGAAAGCCTTCAGCACCCACACATTCTACACTGAATGTTTTAACAACTTCTGACCTTCACCAAATTCTTTTCTACTCCCTCAAAATACATCATATGTAGCTTTCAAGCATGGAATGAAAGTGTTCAGAAGCCAAATTATAGAACTTATCCTAAACAAAATTCACTTTTGGGTCATTGTAGAAATACACACTGACAACAAGACTACTGGAAATCCCACCTTTAAAAACAACCACATCTTTTTTAGCCCACACATCCCACAATATTCCTCTCCAGGATTTTAGGAAAGTTCTATTCAGAAAGAGGCAAATGCATCAGGTGACTACTTGGTCCTTACCCTCTATTCAGGCTTTTCCACATCTTTTATTTTGTTATAGCTTATATATCTGAATCCATTTCCAAGAATCTCTTTCTTAATCATTCCCAATAACTGACCTACATGCCCCGAACAAAAACCCACTGTATCCCAACAATGAAACATCTTTTATTTTGCCACCAACAGTTGGTAACATTTCACAAAACTAAATATCAACCTCAGTATTTTTAGTGTTTGCTGTACAATAACTGAGTTCTGACTGAGTATTCCGACCAGATAAGAACTTATCTCTAAAGCATTGCCGTAGTAGACTGGATCTTGCAAACATATTTGAGTATACAATTCTGTATAGCCCATCTGAACAGAAAGATCAATACTGATTTACTATTAACCACAGATATATGCCTACTCTTAAATAGTATCCCCATAGTAGTCTCATAGTAACCTCAGTTATAACTGCTCAAAGAGGCACATTATTGGGAAAACTGTATTTCTAGAAGCTGGAATACAAAAGATGCATGCCATCAAAACACACATCCTCGTATTTATTTTTCGCTAGTGGTATTGTAAACAAGTAATAAATCTTTGTTAGTCAAAAAGAAATGCTGTTGTGACAGTCCGTTACATTAGTTTCCATACCATCAACATATTATAACCTTCGTATAGGTCAACAGCCAATATTTTATATAAAAACTGTTGACCATACAAAACAGCTGTGCACATTTAAAAGACGCCTCTCATATTAAAACAAGGAAACCGAAAATAGAAACCACTCGGTCTTCTGTGGTAAGATCATTTTAGCTTACTTAAAGTCATTTACTCTGAAGCTTTTTACCTCCTCATCAGATGTTAAGTGTTGAACTGAAATTTCATTTGGGCTTTGGGATAACTTTATTTCTGGCTGTACATCTGGATGGACAGAGGAGTCCCAGAAGTTGCACTCAGATGCCTGCTTTGTCCAGTCAAGTGCGTCCCAAACTATTAACTCACCTACATGAGAACCTGTCACAAAAGTCAAATCTGAAGGGGGAAAAAAAAAACACACATAGAAATCACACGATATTAAAAAAATAGATTTCACATCAAGTTACAATCCTAGAAAGGGAAGACAGCCCATTTATGTGTAAAGATATGTTGAATGTGCAGTACATAACTGACTGGACAAAAACCTCTCTCTTTGAGTAAATACACATCTACTTACCTAGCATAGCTCAGATGAGCTCTCTCGTAAAATAAAAACTGGGAAGGAGAACATTCACCGGCCACAGTGCACAGTACAAAGTTGCAAAGGCAAGGAACACCACCACAAGTGTGTATAAATATCTGAACTTCATTTCTACATACAAAGCCCTTCTATTCCTTGGAGAAGCAGGTGTATAGACATCCCCTAGACACAACAAAGTATGTCTTTGCCATAAATAGAAATACTGATCACAAATTAAATGAATTAGTTAATGAAGTACTGAAGTAGCTGCTCATGAATTTGTTTATCACAAGTGGCATGGAACTTCTACAACAGGTAGCGTCTTGTCTTTTTAAGCCAAACACTGCTTGCCTTTCATAATCAAAAATGAGAAAATAATGTCAACAGTTAAGCTCAGAAACAAGTATCATAGAATCCAAGTTTTATTTTTTCCAGCCTTTTGTTACATCTCCATCATTTTCATCAATGACATTGACTCTGCTACATTTCAACTTGCCTGGTTTCATTTCATTGTTAATCCATAAACAAAGGAATTATATTTTGTCATATCACTACCTTTGCAGCTACACAAAAAAGTACATCCACTAGTTAATAAGTTTCACTCCAGTTAAAACTTCAGCTCAAATAAAAACCCCAGAGGTGAAATATCCCACTGGTAACTAACAAACGCAGTAACATTATAAAATGACTCTTACCATTGACACTGACTAATGATGAAATGTTATCCTGATGGTCAACAAGGCGCTTCACTTCAAGGACATTCCAACCTTCAGACCCATTGTTAGAGGCACTCAACCTAAAAATTACTTCAAAGATAGAAAAATTGTCTAAATAAGCTTTTTCATTTGGAATAAGATGGAGCTATGCTTAAATAAAACATCACTTTCAGAGACACCAACTAAAATATCGTAAGTGAGACCATAAAAGAGCCACTTACGATCACTCATGACATCAAAAAACAGGAAGGAGTTATTTCAGTGTTTTCACTAAGGCCTCTTACCACAGCAAATATAGGATAAAACACTTCAGCCTAGTAACCCTGAAATTCGGAGAACTGATCAACACTAGAAGTGAAAAGTATCAGACACCTTTATGGATAAGTAACTAAAAGTGAAACATGTTTCTTGAGGACTCATCTCACTGAAAAATTAATATTCAAAAATGATGCACTATCCCCTAGTAAGGCAATCAATATTGTCAGAAATTAAGACTTTAATCAGCCTTGGAATTTCTTTTCTATCTCAAGGGTACTACAAAAGAAGTATGGGAAGTTCAGATGAAAGTTTATATTGCATGTTAATGTCTAAACACAAGAGGACTATTTTTAATTTATTCCTGTTTCTTTGATCAGAGTATCAGGTTGCTCTTTTTCAACTAGGTGTTTAACCACCTCGCTGTTTTGCTGATATAGTGCTCTACTTTTTCTCTTGGATTTTATTCCCTATTTTGAAATTTCAGTTATTTTACACAACACTTATTGAAAAGACTCTTCAACAACAGCTAGCCAATGACTTACAGTTTGCATACATAGAAAATTCTTTCTCCAACCGTGAAAGAGAAATCATCATATTGTCTCATTACAGCTTTGGATAGTAAGAGATCAGCAGTATCTCATACACTGGATCCTGGGATAAGTAGGCTCTAGAGAAGCTGAGTATCTGACAGCTCAGGTATGCAGCTCCAAACCTTCTCCAGAAGAACAAATGTCAATTGTCACAATGAGATCGAGACAGGTGGCACTAACACTGAGGGAGCTGACAGAGGAGCTCACCAAGCACTCTCTGTCATTTATCATCAGTCCTTGTAAACCAGGGAGGTCCCAGTCAACTAGAGGCTGGCCAATGTGATGCCCATCTTCTGGTTGCAGGAAGGACTGAGGTAACTACAGGCCTGTTAGCCTAACCCCAGTGCCAGGTAAAGTGATGGAACAAACTATCTTGAGTGTGATCAAACAGCACATACAGGACAACCAGGAAATCAGGCCCAGACAGTATGGATTTAAGAAAGACAGGTCCTGCTTGACCAACTTGAGCCAGTGTGTGCCCAGGTGGCCAAGAAGGCCAGTGGCATCCTGGCCTGTATCAGCAATAAGGTGGCAAGCAGGAGTAGGGCAGTGATTGTCCCCCCGCACTCAGCATCGTAGCCACAACAGCCACTTGAGGCCACACTTCAAGTTCTGCGTTCAGTTCTCGGTCTCTCATGACAAGAAAGATATTGAGGTGCTGGAGTGTGTCCAGAGAATAGCAACAGAGTTGGTGAAGGGTCTGGAGCACAAGTCTTATGAGGAGAGAGCTTGAGTTGTTTAGCCTGGAGCAAAGGGAGACCTTATCACTTCCTGTAACTACCTTAGAGGAGGTAGTGGCAAAGCGGACACTGGCCTCTGGCCTCTTCTCACAGGCCACAAGTGGCAGGAGAAAAGGAAGTGGCCTCAAGCTGTTCAAGGGGAGGTTCAGGTTGGACATCAGGAAGAATTTCTTCACTGAAAGGGTAGTTAGGCACTGGAATGGGTTGCCCAGGGATGTGGAGGAGTCAGCATGTGGAAGGTGTTCAAGAAATGACCGGACACGGTACTTAGTGTTATGGTCTAGTTGGCACGGTGGTGACTGGTCAAAGCTTAGACTCAATGATCTTGGAGGTCTTTTCCAATCTTAACGATTCTATGATTCTAAATATAGAGAAGTTTTGTTTTGCATGTCATGCATATCTGGTAAAAGAAAAAAACGTTGCTGACCACACCCTAATACCATTTACTTTTCCCATACAATTCCTGCAGTGCGCTCTTCACACATTTCTCCGAAAAGCAGCTGTTATGGAGGAACACAAACACTGGAAAATGCAACATACTCACTTAGCTCTTTGCCAACTGCTGCTGCAACACAATTTTTGGGCAATTCAACCAAAGCACTGATGCCTTTGGAAAAAAAAAAAAAAAAGGGGATAAGGGACAAAAGGATATTAATTGGTCACAAGAAAACATAACAAACTGTTAATCCTTTATTAAAAAGGTTCTTAACAATCTTCTTTCCACTTATCAAAAACAGAAGTATATTGCTTGAAACGAAAGTTAAATGGCATCACAAATAAACAGATTATCTCAAATGGAGGTAAGGTCAGGAGTTTTGGTCCCGAATCCATCAGAATTCTGAACATCAAACTTGTGGTGAAGCTGAAAGTAAATTATCTTTTTATTTTAAATACAATTAAGACATTTCTGTCCTAATGCTGGACAGTATTAAAAACACCGTGGCAATTATTGCGACCCTAAATACAGGCAGTACCGAAATTATTAGATACTGACACTACCTCAGCATGCACAATTGTAAAATATTGTGCAGAGCAAGATGAAAAAGAACAAAGCATATGATAAAATACTCAGCTTGCCGTTCGTCTGTCTTCATCCTGCACAGAATTTCCCCACCCTATGCCAAAGCACCATTAGAGGAAAATTCCCCAAGGAATAAGCAATCTCTTCCCCCACAAAGGAAGTAAGAGATTAGGACAGAGGAGAGGGCCCATGTCACACATTCCATTGACTCTTTGTACCAAAGTTTCAACAGCACTTCACGCTAAGCACCACAGTCCAACTGGTATTTAGAATGATATTTCATACTGAACCTAAAGAAGTATTAATAGCCTCAAGGATTCAGAAGGCTTTGTCTACCACTACTCTACTCTATGACAAAAATAAGGCCAATATTGGTTCCATCTTTGAACGTGATTCACAGCTTTGTAAGCATCTTGGTTAGTACAGCAATAACATACAACAATTTTCTTCACATGGACAGATAATATAGAAGTTTATTAACAGAAAAGCATGATCAACATTGATTTCTGATTAAGTTCATGATATTCCTATCAAAACAAACATTTTCAACATCAAAAGTACTGATTCTCAACAATAAAAAGTAATCTTTACTGCTCTACTATTACAAAGCTTCACTTAGGAATATAATAAAACTCCCACTCAATCACACAAAAATCCAGTCAAAGGACCTGGTACATGTTACAGCAAAAACATAAATCAGCATCTGAGCTCTCGCCCTGTAAGTCCAAGATAATGTACAGTTACTGAGATCTGAGATATTCTAAAATTCACACAGCACAGAACATTAAAGGCAGTCTTAGTTCGGAAACTATTAAATCTGACATTTAAAAAAATCAAGAGTGGCTCTAATACATAATGTTATCATTAGAATTAAAATGAATTTGCCAAGTTGGTTTTGCATCATTATACAGATCCATTTTACTTGCACTTTACAGCTATAATGAGTCATTTCCATTTTTACCTGCATCAGTAAGATGACTGGTCTTACACAAGAGATCTAATTTTCGGTTCCAAACACATAGATCACTCCCTCCAGACAACCATACATTCAGTCTTTGAAGAACTGTCAAACACTGTAGAACAAAAATCAGATATATGTCTCCTGCGAAAGTTCTTCAGGGAATTTCTCAGGGAAACGATCATAAGCTTTACTCAGATAAATCTGTAAGTACTATGAAATACAGTATCAAGGTCTCTGAGAAATACATATTTCATTACGTACTAATATGTTAAATTTTTCATCAACAGTGCAAAAACTTTAAATATTGTAGGTCGCCTTTTCCAACACAGTAATAAAACCAAGTCACAGCATTACCTCTGTTCTACATCCTTTCAAAAAGACAACTGAGGTACTAAGAGTTCCAAGAACAAATTAAGAATTGTGCCCACTTCTCAGCCACTCATTTATGTACCTATTCTTAAACAGAACAATGCCGTTCATTCTAACACGCCCGCCCACACGACCCAGGAGCCAGACATATTATCTTAACATATACAACAAAACAACAGACATTCACAGGGTTTCTCCAGCATACCTTTACAGTAGAATGGAAACATGATGCTTTCTGAACCTGTCTGCCACTAGAGCAGTCCCAAACCTGTCTTTATTCATTAAGGAAATGGAAAGGTTTCTATGTATCATAAATGCTAATGCTGTGCTGGTAACTAAATGACAGATTAGGAAAGAGGTATGCAGAGACTCAGTCTCCTGAACCCTGACAGTCTTTTCAATATTTGGCCTAAATTATATATTCATTAAGGCCTGTTATGGATTCATTTTTGTGGCAAGGATTGTATCTACCTGTGAACAATAACTACTGAAACCCCTGTGTAACCCAATTACACCTAGTGGGTATTAATGGCCATTAAGTTTTGAGATGGGCTGCAGCCTATGTCAGTGCTATCTTTAAAAGTAAAAACCACAAAAAGCCCATAGAAATTTAAATTCTCTTCAGATCAAAGGATACAATAACTGTTCTATCAGCTGATGCTGTTATAATCAAATCCATTTTTTCTTCAGTAATATCTGATGAAGAAAATGGTGCTATAGCTGTAATTTTGTGTGTGTGTCCATGAAGTTCATAAAGTTTTTCTCCAGTCTGAAAAACAAAAACATGAAAAACCAGGGGTAAAACAGGAAAATGCCTACTGTAGCATAAAATATAGGTATCAAATGACATTTTAAAGCAAAAATTTCTAAGAGTCTAAAATCTCCCTTCCTAAAGTAATTTGAGGATTTGTTACTACCTTCAGTGCTGTTCAAGACCTTATATTAAATAAGATACTATGCATAAGTTTAAAGAAGTAGTACATAATGCAAATTACTCTCTGAGTAAAAAACCTTTAAAAGCCCTTAAGAACAAAATTCTATATTAAACTCATTTAATTTTAAGGCAAATATTGGCCATTCACCCTTCTTAATGAATACTATGGCAATTCAGATTTGTTCACAAACCCTCACTTGAAAATGCATTTTTTTTCAGATTTTAATCATTGGAAAAGCCTGATCTATATTTATGGCCAAATATTCGTGCCAGATTTATTTATTATGCACATTATCTATAGATTCAAGCTGGTGCTTTAGACAACTACAGCTACTTCTACTAACGTTTTAGTTAAATGGCAAAATCCTACAAACATGCAGAAGCAAACTGGCATTTTAAACATGCAGCTAAAATACAGGGTAATCTTAACGGCAAACTTCTTGACAGATGGGGATGAACATTTTAAATTAAAGGTATGAAGATTTGTTTTAAGAAACACAATAAAAGTCCTACAGAAGTAGAAAATGGAACTCAGTTCATAAAGCTGGATATCCCAATGAGTTTTATGTTCACAAACTGTTCAGAACACTGGGAATATATATCCACACACGTGGGGTTTAATATTCAAATCCCTTTACTTTTCCAAATTATAGAATTATAAAATTATAAAAGGCCTTCAAAACCAGCAAAGCACTAATGGAAACTGCTCAAAAGAAAAGTTTCAAGTCTCTCCTTCTGTATTTTAAAATTACACCATCATAAATGTCACATAAATTTTTCAGAAGATATTAAAGAAAATTTAAAGTCTGGGATTTTTTCTTCCTCAATTGAATGTCTGATACACTGTAGACAGTACAGTATGTCTCCCCTTCAAACTTCTCACTAAACAATGTAACTCATATACTAGACTTCCTTAACATAGGTCTAAATGCTCATCAGTTCTTTACAGTCTCGTCAATGATACGGAGAAACAGAGTAGAAGAGCAGAACAGCAGCTGTCACACAGAGCACTATTTGTATGATAAAACTAATGTCTTAGTAAGGTTTTCAAAAGTTTTAATAAGATTTTAATCACAGCAAGCAATTAAGGGACTGTTCCTGCATGGCATGAAATGTTTCATTTCTACTGACTTTGGTATCTTTCCAGTACAATTTTGTGATAGCTCTCCATTAATCAGTCATACTACAAAGAGGTATTATTAGAGGTATTAATACAATAATAGAGCCATTAAAACATATTTAAATCTTAAGTGTATATAAAAAACCTGGCAGCTTTGGGATCTTGCTACATATTTGCTGAGTTACTAGTCAGCATTTCAGCATTTACAGCAAACACAGAACATACTTTCAAAGACTAATTAAAGCCACAACTTCATACTCACTTCTGCTTTTAACACCATGATTTCATTTAGAATTTCTCTAAAATCACTATGTCATCCCAAAACATTCTAACTTTCAAACCCTACCCTTCCCTTGGGTTCACCCAACTTCTACTTTCCTAACTCTCCTTTGTATACTAAGATTTAAAAGACTACTTCCACTTGTACATCTGCAAACAGCAGCTCTGCAGCAATTCTTATTTATTCTGCTTTTTTGCTCCTAGACATTTCTACCTCTTCTCTACAACTTCTACCCTCTCCAGAGCACACAAGCCACCCTTAAAAAAGACTGCTAACCTGAGCATTCCACAGAAATATGATTCCATCATCTCCTGCTGATGCAAATCTGGAAAAAAAAACAAACAAAACAAAAAAACGTAGCAAACAGAAAACTTCACTATAGCGTAACGTAATGGAAAAGCAGTAAATGCTTACTGAAGCAAAAATGCCTATAAGATAGATCAGAGTCTGTCTTGAAAAACTAAGCATGTATTTGTAAATCCTAAATACAGTTTCTAAACTGAAGTCAGTATATTTAAATAGGTGGTTATCAACATATACTTAATATAAGAACACGACTTAAGAATTCCAACACTATTGTAAAAAGAATGTACTCATGGGTCACCATCTTTTCCAGTCATGATCACCATCATCTATAACCTTGTCTGTTTCTTGAAGGAGCAAGGAACGGTCAAATGATCAACAAAAAAATCTATTCTTAAAATGTGTTATGAACTCCGTTTGATTTAATGTGTCAAATGCTAGAGCATTACTTGCAATTTTATCTCAGTCCAGTTCTTAGAAGACTCTTGCTGAGGCTTAGTCTTCTTTAGTGGTCTTTCAATAATATGAGCCTTACTTCATGTTCAAAAAGTAAAAGAGCCAAGAAGAAAAAAAAAAACAAAAAAACCAAACAGCTTTCTGTTACATTCATAGAGGATTTATTTAGTATCTTCAGAAACCAATCTGAGAAAATTTTCCACTCACTGGTTTTAGCTGAGCCACTGAGAAAACAAGAAAATTCTTCTGTAAAATTCTCACCAAGATGATATTATCTAAAGACCTGAAGCGTGAAACTTGGCTTACAATAGTTGACAAAAAGCACACAACGGAATAGCTGCAGAAACTAAATAGAAACATTTGAGAAGCTGAGTAACAATACTAATCTTACTGAAAAGAATGAAGTGAAAAATATTATCATGCGTTTAACAACACAGAAAATGCCAAATTCTTGACAAATAAAAATTCAGAATTATTGCCCACTGAAACAACTCTATTCAACTCCTCAAACTCTCAGAATACTAAGCAGCCATACAATTTACTCCCTACCCGTATATTATTTCATAACCTACCTTAAACGTAGCCACTCAGGCTTTAGTTCTAAAATGGTTATCATTATTTTAGCTTTAGTAATTTACCTGCTACCAAATAACAAAGCCCAAAATGGTAAAAGACATCTTCGTATCAGACAGCATATGCAAGCTAAGAATACTGTGGTGTTTCGACAAAGATGAATTACACCTGTTCAGTATGCATTTGAGAAAAACATACTTTAATAAAGGATTATTTTAATAACTTGTCTGGGGAAAAAAAGGACTGAAGAAACCACACAAGATTCTTCCGCTTTTATATGAATCTTCTGCTGGACTACTACATAGAAAAATAAATGTTATGATAACGCATGTAACTTTTCTGACATATATATATATTTATGACATTAAAAATAACAACTGGCAAGCTAAATATCCTATATGGAGTATTCTGTGAAATTTTTATTTATGTATATATATATAATATTAGAAAATAAGATTCTGTGGGCATTTCTGAACTGGAAGAGACCGCTAGCATGGTCTCTTCCAATCAGTGTGCATGGGAGGGGAGAGAACCTTCCTCCACCAAACACCTGCTGTACACTGCAAGAATACAAAACAAACTCTTGCCCATGTTAACTTCATGTGGTGTATTGATGAATATATTAGAATTTCTCTTCTGTGTCTAATACACAAAAGATACAAATTACTACAGCTCCTTAACAGAGCTACTCTTGCCTATTACTTATGTTTCTAGTCACTAAACGCTTTCTATGTAATTCTTCACATCAGTCAAGAGTCACTACATTTTATGACTGGCTAAAGACTTCACAACCGTACTTTTAAGGCAGAAAATAATTTCTTCTCTTGTAGAATTATGTTAAATTAAAGAACGTGCAAGGCTAATTTAGAGAACACTAGAATAGAAACTAGGTTGTAATGTACAACTACCATAATTCATTCCCTCAGTCACACTTCCTAAGTGACAAAGGTAAATACAATTACTCCATCTTCTTAACCAGTTCTCCAGTTTTTAGATCACTCTGTCCTTAGAAGATAGATAACTCAGTCTTCAGAAGTTACAGATAGAGGTTGGAAATTAGAGATTTCCTGTGTATCAGGAAATACACAGAAAGGTGCATATAGCTGCCTGAAGGAGAGAAACAAAGGAATGGTCAGGTTTCAAAGAAGTATAGCAAGTTGAACCAGATCAAACTGGAAGAGACATGTAAAGCAGAGGTTAGGCATATGTTGACTTTTGCTAAGCCATCATGCTGAATAAAGTAGCTGAAAATTTTAAAACTTGAAAAGTTAAAAAAACTGCATTAACCAAAGCTCAAGTTAATTTAGCACTATAGCGTCAAAAGTGCAATAAAAGATCAGAAAGAAAGGAAACACAACACTCAGTGTTGTTGAAGATGTCATGTCCAGTTGCTACAGCACATCTGCAGGAGTCTATTACATTCTTTTGTAGAACCAGAAGGTAAAACAACAGCTATCCTCAATTCAGAAACATACAACACACACATCCTGTCAGAGCAGCAGCAGACAGTACTGCATATTGTCCTGTGAGAATCTACACAGGAACAGAAGGCAACTCAGACCAGGAACAGACTGAAAAAGAACAGCTGAATTAGCTAGAGGCAATTCTTACGAACAAATGAATTTGTACTGAGAAACATAACATTATCACCATTATTTTCTCTTTAAAGTATAACTTAGAAGACAAAAGCCACAGCAACACAGCAAGAAAAGGGAGTATTCATCCCTTGCCTTTCTTAACACCAGTTTTTCCTGCCCTTCCCCCCCCCAAAAGTAAAAAGACAGGATTAAAAATGTTACTACATTTTTACAAACATATTGCCAAGGACATTGTGAAACAATCTGAAATGGCATTTCATACCTGCAATCATCTATTTGCACTAGAAATCGTACTATATCTTGATGGCCTTTCAACACAAGGAGCTCCGTGTAAGGATTCTGTATTTGTTCTTCACCAATTGTCTGTACAGAGGATTTCTAAAATTCATAAAAAAGGAAGTAAATTTATTTTGTACTAACATGATTATTTTCATCAGGCCTTTGTAATGTCTAACAATCTACATGCAGACTCGTGTGAAATACCATTTTGCCTTAATGAAAATCATTGTAAAATATAATTTCCTGTTATTCCACGTAAATAATAGCTTTCTATAGCATGTATTTTAAATTATGATAAAACATTTTCTGTTTAACAAAAACCTTTTGTACTGATTTAATCGCTGATAGAGTGAGATGAAAACCCAGCTTAGTTATGAGCTGTCATGTGAAGGCAGCTTCATGACTCAATTCACTATACATTCAGTTTTTCTTTAAATTACACCTCATACGAGATGGCTGTGACCCTTTCATATCTTTCATCTACTGTTCAATTTTAAAATCCTATATAAAGACAACATATTTAAAACAAATAAGAACAAATGCTGTTCTGTTCCATAATATATAAATCACCCATTGGTACTCTATTCACAAAATAACAACGCAAAACACTTAAAAAAACATAGAGAATGATTAATCATTTTATAGAAGAGCATCTGCAATTACCCCCAACTAGACTATTAATTAAAAGAACAATCAATCACTTGGAGCAAGCTGAACACTAGGCAGGGTCAATGAAATACTGCAGAGAACTGCATTTTCAAGGCAGAACAGTTCGCCAATCTCAATCATCATTTTATTTCAAGACAACTTTTTTGCAATTAAGGTCTTAAACATTCTGGAACAACTTGTTGTCACACATTATTTAAAAAAAAAAACATCTAAACAGCTCAGTAGTTACTCAGTGACAGCACTCTCTCCCCTCTGGATTTATTTTACACAACAGTCAACATCATTCGACTTCCAAGACCATCCTTACTTTGAGGACTTCAACAGAATGTACATTGTAAAACAGTAACTACAGAACACTGTACAACATCCAGCACACATGACAGGTAATAATACCACATTAAAGACAAACATGTTATCATCAGAAACTTGAACTTTTTCTTGCAGGATTAATAAATTATTTTCTATTACTTTGATATTGATATTATGATAACACTCTTCAGAAACTAAGAATGACATAGCTAAAAAATATGGATGGAAGGCAACCTGTGGTTATTTTAAAAATGAAGAGTTCTTCATTTTGAAACAAAGCTCTTGTGATTTTATTTTGGTTTTGTGCTATCTGATGCATTTCATGAAGCAACTGTTCCTCATTTTATGCAATCACATGAGAATAGCAGTTGCCATGTAAAATAATGCATGTAGAATCTGCATGGCTATAATAACAAATTTAAAAACTTGGAGTTCACCCATCAAAAGCTAATCAAAACATTCTGTAAAAAAATGAGAGTTCTAAAAATCCTAAGCAAATCTCAATACATTAGCAATACTGCAGTCAGAAAACATACATTCAGAAAACAATTTTAACACCATTCTTAAAAACTCAGAAATTATATCATTAACACCCCAATTCTACAGTCTGTTGTCGCTTCCTATTCAAGACAAGATAGTGCTATTTCTTTTGAACATGTCTAATCCTAATTTTAACAATGCCTGTGAATACTTAAAGGTACAGTGCTGATGAGGTACTTGCAGACGAGAACAAAATAACATCTTTTTCCCCAGAAATGTCATACAACAAGTTATGCTCTCTTCAGATCTTCATTTATATTTACCCAAGTTTTGGGTTATATGAGCGTTCTTTCTCTGAAGAAATCTATATTTTTATACAAACTATTAACTGGACTCTTCTGTAGCAACACGAAGTTTTTGGAGGTAAAAGCTGGATGCTGATGTTAATGGAATCTATTCCCAACTTCTATGTTTTTATGCATGATCTGTAAGCAATACTGCAGTAATCAAAAAAAAACAAAACCAAAATGTTCATCTCAACCTCAAAACTTCCTATAAACCCCCATCATATGAAGCATTTAAAAAGTGGGATTTTCAAAACCAATTCATGAAAAACACGGATACAAGAGTACACAGGAATACTGATTTATGGATCATGGAGCATGACAGATTAGTTCCTAGGCACCATGATGCTCCTGCACTCAACTGCTCCCACTACCAGAGCCACCCTGCCAAAGATGAACACCATGGCTGGCCATCAACTGAAGAGATTCAGGAGCTTAAGTCTAAATTACTTCCAATTCCACAGTAAAAAAAAAAAAAGAAATGGGTAAGGAGAAATTTCCATTTCACTAAATTAGGACAGCTTTGCCAGCGGCTTCCTCTATTCACTCAGTGCAATGCCACTCTAACCCATCTGTCTGAAGTCACAGCACAGGAACAAACATCCTAAGGCCATTGCCACACAGTGCTGTGGGCTTTCTCACCTATTGAAGAATTAATGGTTATGAAGATTATTAGATGAAACAATATTACATCATGCGGGTGGGAGAAGGTTTAGGGACTAACCCTTCGCAATACTTGTTCTTCAGATTTTCTGCAGAGAAGCAAAATTATTGCTATCATTCCACAAAACTGTGAGAACAAAACAATGAGAACAAAAGTCCTGTGGATTGGATTCAACCATGGCGTGAACGGAGGAATGGAAGAACCTGGCCACACCTTGATTCATGCTCATGCTTTAGTAAATCACAGTATATAAACCAGAGCCAGAGTCTAAACTTTGGAAAGGGACACACAGCAATGCAGTTTTCTAGCACATCTTAGAAAACTGCATCGTATTTCTCATCCTCCTTCTAAAAACAACTGCACACAAACCTGCAAACATGGCTGGCATTTTGATTGATGACAAAAGTCAGAGGTATTCCCACACATCGACATTCCAACCTGGTGCAGACCCAAATTTCCACCAAATTAAGTACTGACCTTTGAAGTCAACCATGATATTCGCATAACTTGCTCATGAACAGCAGCTGGAAAATAATTATTTCCTCATATTTGTCTAGATTACAAAAGCACTAAGTGTATGGAGCACAGAAATACTTTTAATTAACTCTTGTTAAATCCACACTGAGAACTTCAGCAGACTCTTAAGAGACATGAAAATTCCAATAATCTCTCCCTCTAATTCAGTAACTTTACTCTTCATCTGAGTAGCAGCAAGGATGTCAGTGGACAGTGCACTACATAACAAAGCATATTTCATGGATGAGGAACTAAGAAGAAATGCTGGAAGGCTACTACAAACTACTGTGACACATAAATAACTACTTACTGCCTATAATTTACATTATCGACCTCAGAGTCCCGAAGGCAGGACTTGCAAGAACTGCATGTAAGCTACACACCACAACCCCCGCCGAGCAGGCGGGAGGGGTCGGGATGCTCCCGACAGCTCCCGGCCGAGCTTAGCTCCGTCGTTCTGTGTTCACAGAATCAATTAGAGATCAGCGCCTGAGATCAACCCCAACCTATGACAAACACCACCACGCCAACTAGACCACGGCACTGAGTGCCACGTCCAGTCTTTAAATACCTCGAGATATGGTGATTCCACTACTTCCCTGAGCAGTCCTTTCCAATATCTAATCACTCTTTCTGTGAAGAAATTC
>VZTF01003200.1:156787-202169 GCA_013397755.1 Cnemophilus loriae
CCCAGCCTGACCCTCCCTTGGTGTAGCTTGAGACTATGGCCTCTTGTCCTGCCACTGGTTGCCTGGGAGAAGAGATCAACCCCCAGGCCTACAGCCTCCTTTCAAGCAGTTGGAGAAAACGACAAGATCTCTCCTGAGCCTCTTTTTCCCCAGGATAAAACCACCCGAGCTCCCTCAGCCACCCCGCACACAATTTGTGGTCCAAACGCTGCACCACCTCCGCTGCCCTTCTCTCGACATGCTCCATCACCTCAACGTCCTCCTTGAACTCAAGTGCCCAGACCTGGACACAGTCCTTGAGGTTCGCCTCTCTGCTTTCCCACCTTCCCTGTTTCTCTTCGAGCACGCCCGTAACCCGGTCTATCAGTCCGCCTGCCTCGCAGGCGGAGATCCGGCCCGGAGCACGGCCCATCCCGGGGCCCAGACCCACTCAGCGGGAAAGGCCATGGCCCAACGCATCCCAACCTCATGGCACCGCCCGCCCCAAGCCTAAGGCTCCGCAGGGAGCCGCCTCACCTCCGCCAAGCCCTGCGGCTCCCGGCCGCCGCCGATCAGCCAACGCAGCATCAGGAGCGGGCCCGGGACCGCGTCCGGGCCCTCCTGCGGCACCGGCGCGGCGGCAGCGCTGACGGACAGGCTGCTCAATCGAGCTCCGCGCAGAGACCCGCCCGCCGGCGGGAGGGGCTGGGCGCGGCCAGAGCAGTCGATCGCCGAGAGGGTGCGCCGTGAGGGGCTGCGGCGCCGTGGGAGCCGCGAGTGTTCGTGTACGGCTTAGTACGGCGGGCAAGTGAAATATTTACTGGTGTTTTAGCTCGCTGTCTTCCGGCGTCGGAGAAGATTTATGCTGTTAACTTTTACCATATTACCGTATTGCATATTACCACATTACAATTATGTTATTGCCATTTTGTTGTGACGGTCTTCAACTGTTTCTTGAAGTGGAATGAGCACCAAAATGTTATCTAAGTAACAGATTTCCCTTGGCTATGGCTGTTTCCATCTTCCCTCGCTGAACTTCCTGAGGTCTTTGATGCTCCTGTCAGGATGGAGCAACAAATATGAGTAAACTCAGCTGATTCACTGTCCTGCTCCTCTGCTGCCCTTCACGGAGTCACAAAACCCCAGGATGGGTCAGGTTGGGAGGGACCACAGTGGTCATCGGTCCAACCTCCCTGCTCAAGAGGGTCATCCTAGGGCACATGGCACAGGATTGTGCCCAGGCAGTTCTTGAGTACCTGCAGGGAGGGAGACTCCACATCTCTCTGGGCAATCTGCTCCAGTGCTCAGTCACCCACACAGTAACGAAGTTCTTCCTCATGTTCAGGTGGAATTCTCCTGTGCATCAGTGTCTGCCCGTTCCTTCTTGTCCCATTGCTTGGCACCGCAGAGAAGAGCCTAGATCTGTCTCCTTCGCACTCTTTAGACAACTATAGACGTTGATGAGGTGATGCATTAATCTTGGAACCTTTTGAGTTTTAGGTTAATGTGGGGCAAGATCACAAAACCCATCCCAAAAAGCCACATAAACCCCATTCTAGAGCAGACACAAGAAACCCTGGATGTGCACAGATGTGTCCAACGTGCTCTGACCATCTAAATATACACAGGTCACTTGCCCTGATGGTTTTTTGCCCACGTTTTTTCGGATAACTCCACACAATACCTGAGATTTCCCATAGGGCAGGAAATTATGGTGCTTTTCTTAATCACAGAATCACTGAGTGGTTTGGGTTGGAAGGGACATTAGGGATCATCTAGTTCCAACTCCCCTACCATGGGCAGAGCCTTCTTCCACTAGACCAGGTTGCTCAAATCCCCATCCAGCCTGGCCTTGAACACTTCCAGGGATGGAGCATCCACAGCTTCTCTGGGCAACCTTTTCCAGTGCCTCATGACCCTCACAGTAAAGAATTCCTTCCTAATAACCAATCTAAATCTACCCTCTTTCTGTTCAAAGGCATTGAACTCTTGTCCTGTCACTTCATGCCCTTGTAAAAAGACCCTCTTCTTGTTTCTTGTAGGCTCCCTTTAGGAACTGGAAGGCCACAAGATAGCTGACTCAGAGCCTTCTTTTCTCCAGGCTCAACAATCTCAATATTCTCAGCCTTTCTTCATGGGAGAGGTGTTCCACCCCTCCTGAACAACTGTTATTGACCGGTCTGTGTGTGTAAAGCATGGGATGGTAAGATGAAATGACACTGTGGTAACCTGATTTCAAAAAATATTTGTGGTGTGTAACCTGAGTTTTGCCATGTGTTAACTGCTGTGAATTCCGCAGCTTTGTAACCAGCTGAGATTGAGAACAGTCATAAGCCAGTTTTAAAGCAGTTGTTTGCCTACTTTTGCAAACTTCTGCTTTTTCATTTCAGTTCAATCATGCTGATTTCCATCTTAGAGGTGCAGTTCCTGCAGACTGAAGGCACAGCCAGTGGAATTACTTGGTGCATGCAGATACACCTGCCAGGGTTTCCATGGTAATATTTTGTCATCAGCAATCTGGTCCTTGGCAGTGTCCCTGAATAATTTGGTATATTCTCCAAACTGGCAAGTGTTGAGTCATTTTGTTACATTTTATTCATTGGAAGGAAGGACTGCACAGCACAACACTGCTTACAGTTGTATGACCTGTATGACCACGTGAGATAAACTGAACACAACCTCCTTCCACCATCCCCCTGGCTCGGCTGAAGGAGGAAGAGAATTTGTGAGTAAAGTTGAGCCCAGAAAGAAGGAAGATGTGGAGGGAAGCTATTGGAAGATGTTTTTTCCTTTATTTCTCATTATCTTACTTACTCTGATTTGATTGGCAATAAATTAATTTTTCCCAAGTCGAGTCTGTTTCCTCTTGATGGTAACTGGTAGCTGATTACCTGTCCTTATCCTGACCCATGAACTTTTGTCATACTTTCTCTCCCCTGTGCAGCTGAGAAGGGGAGTGATAAAGCAGCTTGATGGGCACCTGGCATCCAGCCAGAGTCAACCCACCACAGATGGACTTCAGGAGAGTGCTTTTTGTCTCGTTAATTAGAACTGACTTCAGAGTTCTGCTTCTGAGCATTTTTTAATTCCTTCTTTAAACTAACAATGCTGTCTGCTTCCAGAATTTTTACTGCATTTTCCGTTTCTCTGCCTGTGTGGGTTGTATGAATTTCTGTACATTTTGGTTTTTAATCCTTCTTGCAGTCTTAAAAAAACAGTTTTGTTGTTACTATTTCAAACATCTAATATACTGTACACTTCCAGGAAGCAGAAGCAACTTCTCCGTTTCCCAGTGTGGTTGGTACAGGTGCTGTGTTTGTCGTGGTGCCTGGGTAAAGAGTGCAGTCGATCACAGCATTGCGTTTGCTAGGCCAAGATGCAGTGTTTTCTGCAATTTATGGCTTGTTGCTGTCAACCATTGGCGAGGGATTGTGCTCAGGCTCTTAAACGATGCAAAAATGATGGAGTGTTGGAAGATAACACTCACTGCAGGAAATTTGCAGCACATGTTGTGATTACATGTGCACACTTTTCCACAAATGTGACATTTCTTGTCCCCGGGCCGTTGTATCTGAATGGAGGAATACTTTTTCTTCCCGCCTCCTAGCACAATGGCTTCCCTTTTGACTTGCCCCAGTGAGATCCTGGCCTCTGCTGTAGTGACTAGGCATAGAAACTGTCACTAGGTTATCTCTTGCTCTATTAACTAACATTTCCAGTATGTCACATTAATTGTATACCTCTTATAAATTGCTGAAGCCTATTACAGTTTCCTCAAGTTACACAGTTCAAATTTTTCTATAGATTTTATTTTTTTAATAGAGTCCCTAGGAAAAAGTGAACGATTTACAATCAGTCTTATTGTAAGAATTACTTGGAGAGATTTTACAAAGGAAGTACTAGAAAACATTATTTTAAAGGTGACTTCTCTAAATCAGATCGTATACCTTTGAGATAAAATTGTGATTCAATTTCCAAATTCATGCCTAATCCAGACAGTATTTTCCTTTGTGTCTAATAAATAGATCAGTTGAAAAGTGCCTGCAAGGATTTCACACTCTGCCAAGATCAAATACAGTCCAAAACCCTTTACATGTTAAAGAAACAGAGTTAGAAGCAGAGTAGTCCAGCCAATGGATGATATTTCCATGGACAGCATATGCTACAGCCCTCCACAACCAGCATGTATGTCTTAAAAATCTATGTTGCTGTTCCTTATATTCAGTGGTGGTCAAATCCACCCCCTCAGGAAACAGCTAACTTTGCATTCCCAGGTCGCATCAGTGATACAGAAGTTCAGACATCTGTTATTCCTACAGAGAAATTATCCATTTCAATTCTGTACACCCTCTTAGAAGTGCAGCATGGCCCTGGAAAATGGCAGATAACACAGCTAGGTGTCACTTGCATCTTTCTGGTGCTTGAGGCTGTGCTAACTAGTTCACTTTGTGGCTGATGGTGGTGAAAGGTGCTGAGGAAAAATGGACTCTGTGGCTCCTGCCAGTTCAAGGGCGCTGTTGTAGATATGCAGTGTGCCACCAGAGCACCCTCGTGTCATTCCTTACAGGATTCAATTCATTTTGTCACATGACCACCTATCTCCCAACTAACCAGCAGAATTTAGAGGTTTAGGAGAAGAGTAGGAGATCATCCAGCAATACCACCTGAGCACATTGAGTTTCTCCTCTTGGCCTGAATCCTGGTTGCACTAGACCTGGGATATTAGCTTGATTTAGGTGAGCCTGAATCTAAACTCCAGGAACTTGTGAGGAAATGGAAGTTCAGCCACGGGTGGTAATTAACATCACACCGTGTATCCTAAGGAGATCTCTGCAGCTCCAGCCGTGGTGTTGTATCTGAGAGAAATATTCCCCCACCTTGACGAAAGGTTCAGCTGCTTCCATCGTGAAATTCTAGAGTTGCTCGCAGGCCAAAGAAATATATGGGTTCAGATTCATAGATGAAAATAAATAGTTTTGTATTTTTCTAGATTTTTGTGGCTGCAAGAAAAGGCTTTGTCACCCCTACTAGTCAATGGCTTCAGCTACCCTTGGAGCCACAGTAGAAAGTCACATGTTGCCCAGTTATATGGGGTCACCTTTGCATGCTGTCCTTTTTCTCGGTAAACCAAATGACCCATGATGTGAGTAAACACAAAATAACTCTGCTCCTAGAGACAGGCATCCTTCATGGTCCACAAGAACACCCACGTTCCCAGATCTTTGACCCCGAAGAACAAAGATCTTTGACTGCTGAGAGCAGCTCATTAGATGGAAGGACCCATCACCAGGTACCTGAGTGCTTCTTAGGACCATGATGCAGCTCATCATAGAAGCTGAGATGGAGCCAAGTAGTGCAGTGCTCTGATCCACCCCTTCATGGGGAATTTCAGCAGACTGGAGAGAAGTGGAGAAAGGTATCACACTGCTCCTGGCCAAGGGAAAACTAAATGGTGACTTGATTAAATTCTCAAGAAAATCTTCTCTCTCCGCTTGGCCTTAGATTTAACATCTAAGTGTGCAATACATGTATTAATTTCTCCTGTCTGGTCAGATTCAGAAAAGTTCACCAAAAGTGCATATGAATACTAGTAGTGCGGAGATGCTACCCACGTACTCACAGCCTTCATTTTTATTAAGTTGTAATTTCTGGCAAAGATTCTTATCAGCTCTCACTTTTGTCACACTGGCACAATCCCTGAAATTAAAGTCAAGGAAAGTCTTACTTTTAACACTAGTTTAATGGGTTAGAGTTATTTTCTATATATTTCAATTTTTAATGCTTTGATGTGGCAGTTTATCTGTACTTGAACAATCCCTTTTCTCTCTCCACAAACTGTGGCCATCTCTGTCTGATGTAATCTAGTCTTTTCTATGTGTTGTCAATAAATAAGCTTATTTTTGTTTTTATTGTGTTTGGTTTACATTTATCTGTGAAAAATAGAGTACCTCACACAGTGCGTAATGCTGTGTTTCTCTTCACAAAGCAAATTGGTTTGCTTCTTCAGTGCCTATTTCTTGTATTATGTTCTTGCTGAAGGTCTAAGGAAGCGTCATAAAATGGAATAACACCTGCGTGAATTTCTCAAAGTCTGACTGTACTTTGTGAAGAAAATGGAGTGAACAGCTTTTTTTATCTGACAGTACAGATGGCATGCTGCTCTGATCTAAAGTGGCGTGTGATGGCAATATAAGCCCCCAGGTGGCATTCTAACCTTGTTTTTCTAAATCGTTTGTTTTCATAAGGAATGAATCTGATTCTTTTGTTTAAAAAGAAATTTTCTTCACCCTCATGGTAGATTTGAACAAAGAAATTAAGGTCATGAGCTGATCCTTTTTTTTTTTTTGAGGTTTCGAATTTGTATGTGTTTTGTTGATTCAAATGCAGTAGCCTCAAACCCAGCTTGAAATCTGATAATGTTTGATGGAATGATATAAATGATACTATATTCCAGATATTAAAGTCCATAACGTGATGATGTCCTGCAACAGCTATTCAATGAAAGATACCATTTGAATTTTGAAAATCGCAATTGCAGTAAAATACTTTGCAACAAATTTATGAGCAAAGCGTAAATCCAATTGTGACTAATACCTTACAACACATGGGTATTAACTGATGCTGGGCTACAATGAAATGCAGGCAGAATTCAATATTATGACTACATGAAACCAGCGTGATTCTGGTTGGTTTTCTATTTCCTTCCAGGAGTACCACGTAGGCCTTTGCACAGAAAACAACTTGTACCTCCTAGCTTAGTCACCCTGTTTATGTACCAAGAGTGCTGATGGTTCATCTTCAGATCCCTCATTCACCAGAGGAGGGATGGCTCCCACAGAGATT
The DNA here is from genome assembly GCA_013397755.1 of Cnemophilus loriae. Taxonomy (NCBI): domain Eukaryota; kingdom Metazoa; phylum Chordata; class Aves; order Passeriformes; family Corvidae; genus Cnemophilus; species Cnemophilus loriae. The sequence goes on from VZTF01003200.1 coordinate 163,610, forward strand.
TACTCAGACTACCCCACGTAGCTCCTCAGTTGAGTTGCTCCCTGCTGAAGCGTTTCTTTCCCCATCAGCTTCACAGTTCAAAGCTGGGGTCTTATTGTCACTTTTGCAGTGGTTATTCCCTTTTGGCTCTCTCATACCCAGATGTTAATTTGCTAGTGAATACTTATGTGCTTTCTTCCACACTGTCTGGTACATGTGGGAGGAGTGCGCACAAAAGAAACTTCTCAGTCACCCCTCAAATCCTTTCTTCCAACTTTTCTCTGCAACAAAACCCACAACTTCCTTAGAAACCACTGGGCTGATGTGTGGCAAGCTGTCCTTACAGCTCTGACCAAAACTGTCACCTAATCATGTGCACCATGGGCTGCCCCACCTGAAACTCTTTGCAACCTCTGCTTATATTTGGATTATAACCTCTTTGAAAGGCAGACCATTTTAGCTTGTATTTGTGCAACACTCGGACAAATGGAATCTTTGTCCCTCTTTAGGATTCCAGTGGGATATGAAGCACAAATACACAGTAATCATATCTAATAAAGCAAATGGAGCTAATTTAAATTACTGCTTAAAATATATCGGTATGTAATAGGTTGTAAATAAAAATCGACCTACACGCTGCCCTGGATATCTTTCAGAGTGTACTTTAGGAGGAGTCACTAAGTCAGAGTATCATCAATCACAGTTCCTAAAGCAACAAAACCCAAACTGCTGCCACACTGTAAGACTCTAACTAGCCAGAAGGCACAGAGGGAATGTTTGAAATTCAAACTTCATCCGTCTTTGTTGTGTTTCAGCCCTAAAGCTCTCAACAATCCTTCTGCAAAATCATTCCATTATATTTTTCAGTATAAGGACCAAGCTTAGTTTATAGTAGACTCTTGCAGGTGTTATCTTGTAAAACTTTGTAAAACTTCTTGAATTTAAATGGATCTTGAAACTAAGCCATGTATGTTTGTTTACAAAGGCTTATGAGTTACCCTTTGGGCTGTCTTACACTGTGCACATTATACATTTCTGTTTAGTTGTTTTCACATTTGTCAAACACATTTTTTCATCATCAGCTTTCTAGTGACATTTAGGTGTGGATATGTTTAAGTGCTATGGATAGACTTAAAATTTTAACACCCTGTCCCTTTCACAGTAAGTCAAAAATTTATCACAAGGTATTCTTCCCTAATTCAGAAATGCTTAAGAGAATCCTTTGCCCTTACAAAAAATATTCCTCTTAAGAGGTAAAGCCTGCTCATCACAGTAAGGTTTCATGCATGTAGCAAAGAGGTCCAAAATGGAAAAAGCCTCAGTATCTTAGCTGTAGTGAATACTTTAGCAGCTACAGCTAAATACCTTCAATACCTACAGCACATTAAGTAATCACAATGAGAGGACGGGTCACTTCTTACCTTGCCAAAGAAGAAGTTGTTGAATGTTCTCTACTGATAATTTTTAATTCCGTTGCGATGACACTCAGTTCCTGGTCATATGAGTACACTGGCAGTGTGATGCAAGTGTGCGGCTAGTCTCTGCAGCTACAGTGGTGTGATACTTCTAGTACAGATTTATAAAGACCAACATACAGGGTGCTAGACAAGACCTGATGCACCATGTCAGCTGCAAGTCTGGTTCTCCACTCAGAGAGCATTAATTCACACCCATTCATGAGGATGGAGCAGTCACCTTAATCCCAAGGCTCATCATATCATATGGCACCAGAAATTCAGCTCAACCAAACATAGGTGAAAAGGGGACAACAGCACTCCGTTGTGTATCATGGAGACACTAGAAGGAGGCTAGGAATTGGGAAGAGTTTTTAATCAAAAACAAGGTTTTGGTCAGAGAAGCTCTTAAGGGGCTGCACAGGCAGCCTCAGAAAGGGCCTATAGAGACAGAAGTGGTGGTTATCCTGGAAAATCCCTTCCTGTGCTCCTGTCATCATACGCCAGGCTAGCAGAAGGCCACTAGGTACCTAGCAGGGATGTACAATTACATGGGTATCAAAGACACATATACCTTGTTCCGATCTCTGAACTGAGCATGGTGATGATGGGGAAATTTCAGCATTTATTTGACAAGATCCAATCTAGCAAAATATTTCCATCACGTTTGCTATGTGCAGTATCTGAATTGTGTCACCAAAATATTAGAAGGCGAGTCTGTGTGGAAGAATGTTGACTGAACATTATGTGGGCCACATGCTGACAACTGCATTTCCTGCCCTTTCTGTTATTCAAGAGAAAACTTCCTGCTTGGATTAACAGAATAAAGACAAATCCTTGAGCATATTATTTTATTAATCTAGTCCAAGTAATTTACCGGGAATTAGGCAACTAAATATCTGAAGGAGTAAAGGTTCAGGCATAAAAGACAGTATATGGTCTCACTGCAAAGTCCAGCCTCCAGTTAAGAAATACAGGACAGGACCTGAAGGACAGGTTACATGCGCACCAGCTATTGAGGGTTTTTTCTTTCACATTTCAGTCTGCAGAGTTTGAAATAAAATGTCATTCAACTTTACATAAGTTCAAATAAAAATTTTAATTGACGAGCCATAATGATTTAGAAGATTAGCTAGGGAAAAGTTCCTTTCTGCGCATACCATGATTAAAAAATATTACTGTGTTAATTCATAATGTGTCAATAAGTATAATGATTTTCCAATTCTGACTCCCTTCTCTGTATGAAACTACTGAACTGCCACAAGAAGACAGTGGTATTAGGCAATATTCTTTGCTGTCTTTTCATACAAATTCCCCCTTGAAGTAATGTGTAAGGTTAAGTGAGGAGAGATCCTCATTTTCTTTGGCCTTGATCTCTTAAATCCTTGCACAGTGTGCAGTTGGAAGCTTAGAAATGCTGTTCTCAAGGCTAATTTTGTGGCAGAAGAGACTGGATGATGTAGCATTGAGTGTCTGATGGTCAGCTAACCAGCTGTGTCATTTCTCCTTTTGCTATGTGGCTTTCTTTGCCTCCTTCCAGATGAGACTTGTTGTGGTTGTTTTCCAGAGCAAGTACAAGCAAATGCATCTGGATTACAAGAAAATTCGGGTGAGACCTGCAATCTTCCATTAAGTGTGTAAATGATTCACAAAAGCCTGTTCTCTTATACCTTTCATGACGAAAAGGGTAAAAAAGGGCACAATACCTATTAAAATGAGTGACCAATGATAGTGGGAACCTTGGTCAACAGAACAAGCTGGTGTAAAAGCAACATGGATTTCAGGAGAATCAGGTTCCCTGACTAGACAGGGACCCTCAAAATTACACTCCACCTCCTGTCTCCTCTTCCTCTTAGAATAGGACAGGCTGTGTCGATACCAACATTGGGCAAGGTTATCTTTTCTTTTTCAATACTTCTTTCTTGAGTAGTGCATTGTCTCCACTGTGTCCTGGCTTGAGAGGCATTTTAGCAAGCTTTCAGACCTCTTTAAACATTTTCTCTTCTTTTCTCCCAGGCATTCTTCCAAACAAGTCTATCACTTCAGAAATACATTATAAGCCAGAAAGAGCTATTTACTGTGTTTGGTAGCTCATATCTTCCATATAACACAAACCAGAACACTTCACCCAACCATTTCTATAGCAAGTTTCCACACAAGCTGCAGTGGTATCCTCATAAAGGCAGATGTTCTCCATGTAGGGATTTCACATGACCAAATCTGGCATACATGTTGTCCAACTACTTCAGGGCTTGATTCACCTCACTGTTTAAAAATGTTAAAAGACATCTTGAATTCTTTTCTGACTGTGACATCCAATGACAAGGATCATGGTACGTATATTTCTGCCAGATTTCAATAGCTAATCTGTTCATTCCCAGACAAGTCAGCAAAGTGAGAAACAAAGTATTCCTATGTATTTTTCTGTGCTTATGAACTATTCTTTTTCCTTCTTTCCCAGATGTAATCTTGCTCTCCACCTCAGCATCTGGGGTCTCCTTCCTCACCTCTTTATTATACTAATGTGAGATTGCAAACCCATTCATACCTCCTCTTTGGTCCATTGACTTGTGAGACTGCAAACTCTGTGGCATAGACTCACTTTCTCTCACTAGTCATCTTCAATTAAATAAAGAATCATAGGATTCTACCAGAGACCATGTGTAATTTTGCGAGAAGATTGTACTTGAGGGAACTTACATAAGTAAAAACTGAAATTTCTGATATGAGTGAAATGTAGGCTTTGAGGACAGAAGGTTTTAGCATTTTGTCATTCAGCATGCAGTTGAAGAGACAAAAAGCCCAGTTATTGCTTTTCACAGGCAAGAGCTGCTTTTTACAAGGAGCCACCAGATAGGCAGCCTCAGTCTGTCTGAAAAAATTAGGGGACAAAAAAGATATGTTCCTGCCCTGGGGCTAGCCACAGCTCCTGCCTCATGTGAAGGAATGGGGAAACACCAGACCCATTGCTCCTCTCCTGCCTCTGAGTGCCTTCAGAAATGATGGAGAAGGAGTTGGTGCTCTTGAATAGATAAAAATGATGTGGTGCTGTGACTTAGCAGGTTTGACCATGTTCTGCACCATGGCAGGCTCATGGTTAACCTCCTGGGAATGAGCTGGGGAAGGGTGGAGGTGAGACAGAATTGGCAAGGACTCACTCAGTCAAGAGTTAACAAAGGGAAATCTGTGGTCTCTTATTCTTCTCTTCTAGAGACATGTTAAACACATTTCCCATCAAGAACTACCTAGGGTCTAAATGCCAGAGGACCTTTGAAGAACGAATCTCCGTAGCTTCTGTCTTGAATGAACACATTTTGGGGTGTTCTGGTGTGGCGTGCCACGCTTAAGGTCCATTTTCAGAAGTGCTGAGTGCTGCCCACCAAAGGAAGGCCACCAGCAGCTGTCAGTGCTCACTGCCTCCAGGAAACACAACTCAAGGGGCTCTAAACAGCCAAAAATCAGGAACAGCTTTCAAAATGTGTAAACTTCCAAAGGAGTTGAACCAGCTGTGCCACTAATGAGGCAGCTTGCTACACTGCCATTCAGGTCTCCTCCAGCACTATCTTTTAAAAACAGACTTGACTGTTGAATAAATAGCATGGCCATTTCTACAAGTGATTCTTTGTGAATATGGGCTTGGAACCACCACCTCTTTTTCCTTGTAGCTGTGGTTATATCCAAATGGTACCTTTGCTGCAGTAAGTCTGTATCCAAGTGAGAATTCAAGAGAAGCAAAGGAAAAGGATGAGGTTGTTAAAGGAGAAGCCACTGGCCAAGAATTCTCTCACCATTCAAGGAGTGTCACACACACCACCCAGGCTTTCCCTGCTAGGACTGGAGTCTGTTCTCAGTGGGGCTGATGGGCTCCCTTTCAAATCCTTGCACACACGCTCCCTCTCAGGTGCACTTCCTCCTTCAGCCTCTACCCCGGGTTTTCCGCAGCGGAGTCTCAGGTGTCAGATTTATAAAAATAAATAATTTAATAGAGTGATACAGCAACAGATCAGCTTAAACTGACCCAGAAGAAAAAAAATCTCTGGCTTATTAGACCATCATTTATGCATCTGCCCTCACGCACTCTTCATGTGATTTCAAGTCCAATGGTGATTTTCAGGCTGGGATCTTCTAACACCTTATTGGATTCTTTCTCTGCTTCCCCCTAGCCAGGCTGTTAATTGCTCTTATCTTGTCGAGCTGTAGCTTCTGCTGATGGCTGCAGCCTCCTCATCCTCTGGTTTGTGTTTCTTTGTGCACTAGATCAGTCAGGACATAGTAATGAAAAAAGGCCTAGACTTAGGATAAAAATCAGTTAGCAACAACTAAACATCAGTGTGTTATTAATATTCTTCCCAAACTAAAGACAAAACACAACACTGTACCAGCTACCAAGCAAACTGACTGTGTTCCAACATATCTGGGTGAAAGTTCACAGCTTGCAGCCCAGGGCTCCAGCAAATCCAGCTGCTCATGCTGAGCAAGTAGAACCAAGCACACAGCAGATTAAATCACACAGTATTATAATTTTGAGTGACCCATTCTGTTTAAAATTTCCTTATTTAAGCTAAACAAAAAGTATCATTCAATAGAGAAGATATTTTTTTCTTCATAACTGAAGAACAGTCAGGGTCCCCTGCCTTCACTTCCTAGATATCTCTCTGGATTTCCATGCATATCCAGCTGTGTATGTGTCTGGATATCCATCTTAGCCTTATATGAAGGTGATGACATGGCTTTTTTTTTTTATTTTAGTGGGGCTAGAACTTCACTCAGATTCTTCACAGAGTTAAAGAAAATTGTGTATACATCCTTGGAGACAGAGCTCTCCTTTCTTGTCCAAGGTACTAGAACTCCTAAGGGTTAGTGGGTGTAGAAAAGACTGGTTCCTAGGCGTGGTCCTCGTCAACACCAACTCTGCCTTCAGACCACACCAATGAGTTGCTGCAGTTGATACCAACATTGCCACCACCTGCACTCCGGTCTCCACGTCAGCCTATGAGTGAGATATGGACTCAGGATATAGTGGATACCTTTTTGCTTTATTTCGTCTGCATTAGAGGCAACTTTTGTGATTAAAACACGTGTGAAACAAAACAAAGCTACTGGATCTGTGATTTAAGCCCCACGTTATGTCATACTCTGTGATAGTGACTAAGGCTGCTGCTGCTCTCTCCCCGTAGCTGCCGGCAAGGGGAAATATTTTCCCTGGACTTAGGCAACCAAGAGATACCAACAACTGAGTGAAGACAAAATGACAAATACATAAAGCTTGTAGGCAGACATTCCCATCTTTGCCAGACGCCTCAGCTCCTCTTGTCATCTTCCATGTTAGACAAAGAGCCTGTCAAAGCAAAACAGATTGGTAGATTACAAAAGCCGCTCTGACCCACTCTCTTCTCCCAAGAGGATTCACTTCCTTTCAGCTTTCACATCATTAACACTCTCACGGCAGGCAGGGGGTCATTTCTAATTTGTGAATGCCCTTGGACCACAAGCTGGGATTTTTAATTTGTTTACCTTGCATATTAAACAGTACTTTCAAAGGTACTGTCAATAAATCCTCTGTGAATCAGAATCTTCACTCCAGACCTTGTTGTTACTTTCACTTTTTTGATTTGACTAGACGAGATTAAAAATCATTCCATAAGGGCAATCTCAGTCACCAAACACAATGCCATCACCGAAATCCCCAGAGTGCTAAGGGCAAACCTCTAGAGCTTTGCAACACGAGGGAAGAGCATGACTTTGCAAAGGAGAAGTCAAAACAGACTGCTACATCAGATCCACAAGTGGCGACTCAATTCCTAGGGTTGTGGCAGTGAAAAACGCCTCCTGGGAGAAGCTCCCGCAGAGCCTCTGCCCATCAAGAAGGATGAAGGGTGCTATATCACCTTGCCCAGGGTACCCTCAGGAGTACCTAGACCTGTGTTATCAATGCCGTAAGCACAACACACAAGGAACCAACAGGGAAAACTCAATTAGTTCATCAGCTTAGCCGTCTCTCAGAGCTCCATGCTATGAAGACAAGCATAGTACTCAACACAGCTGTTACAGCCTTACATCTTCATGAAACCTTGCTTGTAACCTTGTCCCTCTTATCTCTTCTCCAGGGTAAAGGAGGAAGCTTTATTACTTTTCATGTTTTGAATTCACAAAGCAGTTCTATTAAGTTCATAGGGCAAAAAGGGAAATGCTTGCACATGTTTGAACGTAAATGCATGACAGTACATCATCACGTTTTCTCCCCCTCTGTGGCTGATAGGTGGTCTTGCAGGGCTTTCGAACTCTGGCACTGATCACGTATAGAGCCATGTGGAATTCAGCAGTTTCAGTTCACAGGGTTTCTGCTAACCTTGCTCCCACTTTCAGCTCCTGGGAGGTTTGATCACACATATGGACCAGGTCTGAGTTTCAGGATGTCTAAAAAGTTGGAGTAAAACTTAGTTCAACTTCTTATGGAAACTCCGGCAAAGTCATCACATTTAATAATATGTAATCAAATGGTCATTTGAAAGAGGCACAGTCAAAAGTGTCTCATATTTGGTCTTTTTTATTCTAAGATTAATTCAAAATTTTGGCCCATTGCTTAAAGGTGTGTAAATTAGAGCAAATATGTAAGGATCCAAGAGATCCCCATTGAGCACAGATAAGTTTAATGATAGGTTGGTTTCCTGGTCCTTCTACTCTGGTACATCTCAGTAAATTTCAGTGGATGCTTCATAGGAAGCTGCAACAGGGAAAAGAAATACAAGAAGAATATAAAAGAAAAGCAAACAACGAACTACCTCTCAAGCAGTTATGACTTGACCTTCTCCAGGGTAAGGGGTAAACTGCCTTTCAAATAATTCTGTTTAGAGCTTACCTTACATCCTGAAACGTCAAGGATATTCTAGAACATGGCATGGGAAAAGAAAAATGTGTTGTCAAACTAAACACACACTTGAGAAAACACTGTCAGCCAAGGGACACTTACTATCTCAAAAGATAGTTTACATTTCCATCACCTGCTGGGCTTCCCCTCTGCTTCATCATGAGCAACTGCTGCAGTGGTCACAGCTTCCTCTTCTACTCACCCTTGCCTGTGGTACCTGAGTCTTCCAGGTAGGGCTGCTCCATCATGGAGCAGAGTTGGTTACATCAAGAAGTCCATCCAGAGGGTAGCAGGAGTGTGAACAGAAAAACAAAGTAAAAGAGAGGCAGGAGAGTCAGTGGGTAACCTTGGGCTGAGACCACAAAGAGCCACGTCTGTTTGCAGAATGTGTCAACGTTTATCTTCCTATCTGGATCTTCTCTCCAACACTTCTCAACAGTATTTTCTTTCCTGTGTTCAGTGCTGTGAGTCTGGGCTCAGGGGTCTTGTTCTGCTTATAGCCTTTTTGCACATGCTCTTCCACTGCCTCGTGGAAAGTCAACAAGTGCAAATGAGCCTCTATGTCTAACACAGTGGCACAAGAAATGCCATAGGGCCTCTGCGAGCTGGGGTGTGGAGCCACACTGGTGATGGGAGCAGCACCACGAGGGCCCTGCATAGGACCCTCCTGCAAAGTGGTGCGCTGGAGTGGAGAGACTGTGGCCACATCAGCAGGGACAGCCAGCTTCATAGACTGAGCCCCCTGGAAAGGAGAATGAGAGGCCAGAAGAGCCCCTTAGACAATGAATTATCTAAATCAGGCGGTAAGATGTAATGCTGATTGAAAAGCTTGTTCAAATTGCTTTCACTGTGATTCATAAACTCTTCATGTAAATTCATATGTTAGGATGAGCTCAAAAATTAGAAAGCTGGAATAAGATTGCTTTAATTTAAATAAGAGACATGGTTGTGAATATTAGGCCTTTACACTGTTAGCAGTAACCCATCAGATGTTAACAAAATCTGATATGCAACAGTTTTACATATCCCCTTGTGGGAGAAAGATCAACTTGCAAACCGCTTTATAAATCAGCCACACTGTTAGAGTTAGGCTACTGTATCTAAATGGCTTTTAGATATGCTTCCTGTTTTCAGCTACCATATTTACAAATGAAAGCTTTTTCAAACCACGTCTTTTAATATAATTTGCATATTTAGTAATACATTGATTAACATTAAACACGGATTATTGCAATTTATTTCAGAAACAGATGGGATGCATTAAGTGAAAAGTCAGAGCGTTTAAACAGAGCACACTCCCAGGCTGACTCCCGATGATTGATGAATACAAAAACTTTATTAACTATCTAGAAAAAGTAAAAGGAAAAAGGAAAGGACACTTTATGCTGACTCGTTTTCAAGCACCTCCCTCGCTTAAGAGTATACAAAACTGCCATTAAGGGGAATTTAAATAAAATAATGACATTCAGATATGTGCATGGCTTTACGGAAAGCTCTGGCACAAGAAAGACAAAATTCTGACCCTGGGTGTCGGCTGAAAGGAGGAAAAACCTTCCCCAGGAGCCGGGGACTGGTCCCCCGCCGCGGGCTCGTCCCTGGTGCCAGTAGGTGGCAGCCGCCCACAACGCACATTTCCAAGGCATGTTCTGGGCTGTGCTTTTTTTTTCAGCTTTCGCGGGAAACTTCTTGGGCTGGGAGAAAGCTGTGTCGGGTTTCCTTCTCTTCACAATGGCCTCTTAGCACCTGGCTTTCAAATACGCTGCCTTCAGCTGACACCTGATAGGAGGAACACCCTCAATATGTTGTGGTGCTCTTGTGTTTGTGTGTGCAAGTATATAGGTGTAATTTTGACACAAAACCAAGATGCACATAAACTGCATAAAATAATCTATGAATCAGTCACATGTACAAGGATGTGCATGGTTTTTTAATGGCAAAATCAGCACTTAGAGCAGCAACACAATGTAAACATGCTATTCATGTCTACAAATATTCTCCTCAAAGAGAGACCTTCATGTCCCAAAAACAAGTTGGCAAGTCTTTAATCTTTATTCAGGAATATACATTGCAATAGTCAAGAAAGGAATATGCAGTGTCATTGAAAGGTAGGTCCATTGGTGGTATTAAAACATGACAGTTCATGAGCCATGGAAGTGTGGTACGGGGGGTTTACTTCTGTATGGGCCCTGCTTCTTACACTCTTTTAAGAAAATGTATCCACTGCTGGGCCACTGATTAACCCATAGCCTGACCCAGTGCATTGGTTTGTATCTTATTTAAATTAGCTTTCTGTATAATTAATGATGCAGCCAATTAGTCTGACAGAGCCTGGATACCATAGCTAAAATAAGCTTTGACACTTCAATAGATCTCTTCAAGTAGATTACATAAATGTTATTTCTATACTACCCATTCAGAGCCTTTCCTTTTGTCTTACATTTCTAACAAGAATGGTCCTTCCCAAAGCAAGGAGGTGGAGATCTCTCAAGGGAAGCATTTTCACCTTCCCCCTTCAGGTCATTTTATTTCCAAGTGGGCCTTGTTTTCCTCTCATGCAGTTGCACATGAGATTTGCAATTTAGTATAGTGAAGGAAGGGAAAACATTCTGTCCTCCACACAAATACAAACTCACAGGCAGCGTAATTGTATTCTTTTCTTTCTGGATGGAGAACATAAGTTACTGTAGAGCTGGGAAAATAAGACTCCATCCATCAGAGCACATCGTGATCTATAAGAATGGCTCCCCTTGAGCAACGTCTGAGGCAAGAGACCTGGGAAAGGGAAGGCAACTTTATATAGGGTTCACCTGGGGGATCTACTCCAAAATTTGTCTAAAGAGAAGGAGCAAAATCAGCTGGAACTGATTGTACTGATGCTGGGATTTAACTCCCAAATTCCCAAATTTTCCTGAGTTCTCTGTGAACTCAGGGGAAACTAGCAGAAGGAACCTGTGTGCTCAGTCCTCTGTGAGTCGACCACCACTCCTGCAGTCAGGTGCCTGTAAGATGAGAGGACACTCCAAACTCCAGGCCTAGAGCTGAGCAGGGAGATCAGCCACTGGTGGACACAGGTGAAGAAACTATTTCTTTTTTTATCCTTCACTGCTGTTCCTCCTTCTCTGTCCTCTTGATCCTAGGGACTCTTGTAGTGGGAAATGATTTTCAACACCTCCACTTTCCGTGAAGGGAAGAAGGAGAGCTGTGTATGACACAGGCATTTCCTGCACAGGACCCCAGCAGGAGGATCAGCCTGTACATATCCGTACGAGTTTGGGTGCTCATACATAGCACGGCTGGACACACAGCCTGGCTGAGAGATGGCACATGGCTTGGCCAGTTCATACCCTACTGTTTAGGCTCCCCTCAGCTGCTTTCAACTTTGGCAGTAGACCATGTCTTGACTGCCTTATTTAAACCCCTTAATCTACAATCCCTCTATTTTCTGTTCATTTTCCTTTGTGCTGCTGTTACAGTATGCAACTCTGGACATTCCTTTGGGTCACAATTTTAGGAAAGATGCTGTGCACAACTGTATCTTCACTTTAATCTCTTTCAGATTAATCCACTGTTTAAGGTTACTTGACTAAGTTTCTTTGCATTCACTAGAATAGGGAGAATTTATTTACGGGAAAAAGTAATAGAGAGTATTAATTCATGAGCTTGTTAATACATATGAGCTCTCCTAGCTCTGGGAATGAAATTCTTTGTTAATATTTTGGGTTTCTGTGGCACAGAACCAATGTTTCAGTTACACTACAAAAAGCACCCAAAAATTACCAATACCTCTTTTCCCTGTCTTCAAACTTTTATTAAATACTCAAAAGTATTTAAAAGGTCAGTTACCCATTTTGCTGCTATCAGGAGATTACTCTAACATGATGTGTTTGTCTCCTATTGTGAGTAGTGAAAATCCCCCTGTATCCAGTGTGTTTTGTTTGGATTGAGATGGCATGCAGCTGATGGCTGTGACCTTCATGGTGGCTTAGATCCCTGGCTGGCACTGATTTTTGATTTAGTGCCGATCTGCTGCGCTTGTCACAGGCTGCAAGGTGCTTTCCATGCACTAATGGAACAGCTCAAGGGCAGAGGGGCCCTGTAAATGTCTATCTTTCACCAACACTGTGCTAAATAGAGAGCTGAGTTTTCTACATGTGAATGACAGAACCTGAGATTATATACAGGAGTGAACTGGGAGTTCTTTCACCTGGGCTGATGTTCAGCAGTAAATAAATGTCACTGTAAAATGAGAAGTTTTTATTATTCTGAGTGGTAATGAATATAAGTGTACAGTATTAAACAGGATACTTAATATTGCCTATATATCCACATCTGAAGACAGGAACTAGCTCCATACAGCCTATGTCCTCACAAGCACTTATTTCCTTTGAATACCAGAGGATTTGTAGCAGAGTTCAGTTTGACTCTGTCTGCATTAATAAGTCATTAATAAATCCTGTTCCTTAATGACATATTCAGCTGAAAATGAATTCACCCTGAGCTCTCCCTTGCAGGAAACCAGCACACTGGATTACAAAAGGCGAAGGATTCCAGGTTAACTCTTTGCTTATTCACTAAAGTTAGGAATGGATGAAGGGCCAACACAATGCTATCCATGTAGGAAAAATCTCCTACTAGGCTTGATGGAGGTTTCTTTGACTGAGTGCGGGGAAAGGCTATCAGGTTTGCCTCAACCTCCCCCTTATAGGGAGTAATGCAATCTATTTTAGTCTCATATTAATCTCATAGTTTATTTTTAACAAAACAGGTCTTAACAGGATAAACGTTTTTCTTGCACTCAGGACTTCCTGGGCAGCTCCACTGTAATTTCTGTATATTAGATACAAGCTGGAATATTCAGATAACATAAACAAATGGGTAATAAATACATGCCCTCTTAAGTATAATGAACCAGATCATACCATCAGTTTCTGCAAAGGACTCCTCAGTGAAGTCAAAATTAAGAACTATGCATGGGCTGGAAGTGGAATGAGGAATTCTGCTTACAAGCCAGAAATGTCTCTCTCAGTTAATCATCTCTCTCCTTATAACTGGAAAATTATCTAGGTTTTAACTACCTAACTGCTTTTTAAAGTTGTTGGTTTAATCAGTAAGGTTGCCTTCACTAATTTCTAAGGTGAGAGATGAAAGGAAAGATGCCACTGCTTCCTTGTTCCGCCTCTTGACAGCTAAGTGCATTCTCAAGACTACTCAAAACAGCATTTTGCTGCCCAGTGCCCCATGGAGAAGCAAGGGGTAATTGTAACCCGGGAGCACTTTGGCTGTGGAGTGATGCTCAGGATCAACTTTGCTGACTTCAGTCTATGTCCTGGGTGAAACCATTAAACTACTTTTCTGACCAAAGAGGTACAAAAAAAGCCAGAGCAAAAGAAAATTATTCAAGTCATTTTTCAAACCAGTTTTCTTGCTTATGGAAAACAAACAAAAAACCAAGCAAAACTATGACATTGAATTAATGTATTAAGAGTATATAAATTATTAAATCAACCAAGGAACTTTTATGGGGAAGGTAAAGTGAGTAATATCCACTACAGGGTTTTATAATACAGGGATTTAGTGTAATTTTCTCCAAGCCCTTTTTTTTCCCAGCAGTAACAAGTACTCTGTGAGTTTTGTCTATCTGGAAAGACCAATAGGAAAGGACTCACAGTCGTCTCATTTGGCCCATGGATGTACTGTCACTGGTTTTGACAGTCAAAGGCCAAGCAGGACCATGCTATAGGCTACGGAGCCTCAGTTTCCTCATCTGTGACAGAGAAGTTCTATTCCTAAGGGTCTTGTTGGGCTAATTAATTGCCATTTTCAGACTACAACAAGTCTTGCCTGGACAAGAGTGAGAAGCTATCAATCCCACCTAGGGCTGAGCTCTCTCTTGGGCTTCAGCCTGAGCCTTGGCTCAGAGGAAGATGATTTGGAGGGATGAGGGTGACACAGTACAGTTTCAGGCCGTGGAGGACCAGGCTTTCCCTCCAGCAGCTGCTGCTGCCTGGGGTTCATTTGAGCACTGTGGTGGTTTGGAAGACCTTGAGAGAGACACCTGGAGCTGTCAAATCATGCACTGCCCAAAGCTGCCAGGCTGGCCCCTTGCCTACATCCAGATTGCAGCCGGGCACACAGCTCCCTCCACCACCCGTAACAGAGCCGGTATCTGGCAACCCCATACCACTGCATTCCTCCTCTCTGCAGAAACTCACACACTGCAAGAAGTTCAATACATCCCAGTCTTGTCTGCCACGAGTAGAGGGCTTAGAGATTTTAGGATGCAGTTCAAGTACGTTGAAGTGCACTGTGTTGTGCCAAAGCCTGGAGCTCACTCGTGAAGACACAAGTACCACCTTTCCTGCACCTTGCATCTTGCCCTGGGGCTGTCCCCGTGGTCCCAAGACCACGGTACCTGAATTTCTGGACATGTCTGTTTAAACAATGCTGGGACAAGGCTTGTCCTGGTGGTAGAATTGGGATCTTGGAAATTCTGCTGCAAGAAAGGCTTGGACATCAGTAGTCAAGATCTGGTGTGGCATATCACAGCTGCTGACAGGCTGATGGGAGACTGCAGGCAAGCATGTGTATTGGTGGTCATACTTAAAAGACAATACCTTTTTCTTCGGTGTGAACATGACGGTTTTACACAAATTAGTATCCCTGGATACTCATATATTCCCTAGCATGGAACTAAGTTGGGGGGAACAATAAAATTACTCAGTTCACCTCTTCATTGTTCTTATGATATAAGAAGATAACAGATCTAGGATGTGACTGCTTTTTGCCCCAGCCACAATAAAACTATCATTAGAAATCCAAGACCTATAGGACAGCATGTGAGAGCACGGATTTACCTAATATGTAAATGAAATTATTTGAGTTGAGAATGCTTTACCTTTACATTAACTTTTCCCTATAAAGCTGCAAAGGTTAGTGAGACCTTGGTTCATCTGCTGCATAAATGCCAGTTGTTTAAGGCAGAGCTGCTCTGGAACAAGACTCTTGAAATATTCCTACCTTCCAAATTTGTGAATCAGTGGAGAAGCTCACATATATGTGTCAGAGCCTTTACCAGCCCTCCTTATCCCGTACTGCCATTTAGGCTTTCTCACGTAGCGTATTCCCACATGTTCCTCTAAACACACCCGCCAGTTGGTATTTTGAGAAAATAGGGTGTTATCTAAAAGCTTGTTTTGCAAAACTTACAGAAAGACTTCAGCATGCTCTTTCTTGTTCAAATTAACAGTGACACTTACAGTACATAATACATGTGAACCATAGATCCCTATGGATGCTGCACTCTGCAGAGCTGTCAATAAATGGGTAGTGCAGTCATCACATCCTATGAAAGACCTTTTTCTTCTTCTTAATATTTTTGCCATTGACTTACTGAGATTTTTAACTGGGGCTTACATACATAAGACCAAATTCTGGGGGAGTCTCTGGGCCCACGGCCTGATCTGTCTTTTTGCATACATGAGGCTGAATACTCAGTCGCTCAAATGGCTGGAGAGTCCCAAAGAGAAGGATATTAAAACCTAATTTTCAGACTTAATTTTAGAAAAAGCTGCTTCAGTGTTATGTGGTACAGAGATATCTCATTAGCTCTTACCAGATCCCTGCCTTTGGAGGGCTCTTTCACTGTGCTAATGGCACTGACATTTTGTGGATTACTCTTTCAGGTTCCATAATCAATTTAACATTAACATTCATGTAAACTATTAATGAAATAATATTAAAAAAGAAAAATGTTCCTACAATACTGCAACATTTTAATGCCTCATTAAAATCATTAGTAATGCTAATATTAAAGAACTTACTTCATCTTTCAGAGAACCCCAAAATAAATCATAATCAAATGTTTGCTAACGTACAGCCAGAGAAATAATTTATACATTGCTGGCATATAGGCATCACGTACGCTAAAGATGACACTGTAAGGTCACATTATTAAGCACTCACAACTAGTTCTGGCTTTGGAAACTCATTGTACACAGTACTATTTTATAATTATCATTAAACATACTGAATATTGTTTGTGGTTTTTATTTATGAGGAAAAAAAGTATATAGTGCGCCTCTCAGCCAGCCAGTGCTTTCATGGAATTCAAGTTGCAAACAATGATATGCTTCACTGACCTCAATGACTTACGAAGGCCATTTATATTCAGTACTCTCATTTACTCTATCTTTAAAAATGAGTAAGAGACATATATTAATAGTAAGAAACTGGGAGAATGATTGCATCACTGCCCATCTCCAGACTTATTGCAACACTTCATTCTCCAGGAGTAGAACTGGCATGGGAATGCAAATGTCCTAGATAATATTTATATACATTTTTCCTACGTGTGTAGGGGTAGGCCTGTGGTCCTCCCTTTGCTGGCCAACTTTTACATATCATCCTGAAGATCTGTGGCCACGGCAGTAGCCTTTATTCAGTGAATTGTAAGGGTGAATACCAGAGCAGAGTTCTGATTTGAGGCACACCAAAGCTTCAGCCGTGTAACAGGAACATCCTTAGCAGTGGGCTGGGAGGAAAGCTGGCTCCAGGTGGGTTCAGCACCACATCACACCAGCACCTTCTAAGGAGTGGTCTAGAGGAGCAATGAGGCATGTGCTAAGGCTGAGCTGGAAAGATTTCTCAAGTGGGTATATCATTTGGTTTAAACCACTGCGGACATCCAATGAGCCACCCATTCCCAGACCAGCAGTCCTGTAATGCAGAGTGGCAAACGGGCAGGTAACTGAGCATCTGAACCTACAGCAAGGAACCAGAGAGAGAAACCCTCTAGCCTTTCCCTAAGAGCCCCCCTCTGCCAACCAGTTCAGCAGCGCAGGTACCAGGACTGGCCTCCTAGCCCCTCTCAGGGTGAGCCCCCTGGACACAAGCTGCCTCTTGGGTAAGGGTTGCCCCCTCCAGCACAGGCTGGGCTAGGCAGGGCTGCTCCAAGGCAACTGCAGCTTTCCCTGCCATAAGCCAAGATCGTTATGTTAGGCTGGGGACAGGCTGTGCTACTGCACTCAAAAAAGGAGTTAGCTTGGCTTGGATGTCCTCTCCATTAAGCCACAGTATTCATCCCGCATTCTGGAGGAAAACATACACAATCTAACAAACACCACCTTCTCACAGTTGGGTTTTGCTGGTTGCTGTGCCAGATGTTTGAGACCAGATCCACTGGATCAGAGAGGAGCTCTGGTCTTAACTTCCACAAATGAGACACCCGACCTTTCCCAGACAGTGTCCCAATCCACTCACTGAACACCACTCTCCTTTATAGCAAAGACAGCCTTGCACGTCCTCCCTTTATTTCCAGCGTTAGCTGACCCAAGCCCTCATTGCTGAACAAATTTTGCTTTGCAAAACCTCCTTGATGAAGCTCAGCAAATAAATCCATTGGCATAGCCTTCTGAATTCAAAATCAGAGGGCTGATTCTGGCATGGTTTACATTTTCTGTTTTAATTTGTCATTTGGTTTAGATGAAAGGTTAATTGCGTTTTCTCTTAATATATTTAATATATTGTAGTAACAAGCAAGCTCTAGAAATGATAAAGCAATTTGTTAAAAAACTCAGCTACATCATCTTTAGCCATTCATGTTCCATTCAGAGAGAAAATTAATTGTTCCAATCCAGTAAGCTACAAAAGAAATACAGCTGACAAAGGGTGAAATATGAACATCAATGGTAAGTTTCAAATTTACCCTATTTATTTTGAATGTAAGATCTCGTGACCCACTAAAATTCAGTTCACAGTGTTTTATGAAAAATAATGGCTGAAATTGAATGTCTTAATTTACATTTAATGCAATTAAGAATGGTTTAAATTATGACTGATGAACAGCACACACAGATGTCAGTCAGTTTCATCAGAATAAATTGAAGTCAGTGTCAATGAATGCTCCACTGATAAATCCCACTTTACATAAAATTAATAAAAATAAGGAAATATAATCCTTAGCTAATTGCAAAATGTTCTGGAATTCCCCTGAATTTTGGAGGGGGTGGGGGAGTGTAAGTAGAGAAAACCACAAAGTAGAGTATGAAAAGTGATTTATTTTCAAAGGTACCCTGTGTGAAATTGTGTAAGGGTCTGAAAGTTTATTACAAAGGGTGTTTCTGTGCAGAAATACCTTGCTTTACCGAAATGAGTAGTGGAAGAGTGAGGAAGACGCCTGTAATGTGCAGCTGTGCATGATCACAGAAGAGCTGTCCTCCTTGCAGTTTCCTGGGAAGTGCTATGCCTCCACACAGGGTGCAGCACCTAAACTGGTATTTCCCCTGCTTTTGCAGCTTGTTGGGGACCTGACTTACGTTCACTAAACCTGGTACCAGCAAGAATTATCCCAGAGTTTTCAACCCTGTGCAGTAAACACAATGGAAATATCATTTAGCACTCTCATATACAAAGAGTGTCCACTCCCCCATACAGGCATCATCTTCCAGCTCTCTATTGGCACAGGGTCTGACACGGCAGCATTGTGGCTCATTGTGGGTCCCCTAAACATTTCCATAGTTAGGAAGGTAATTTTCATAAAATTAATATAAATTCTATAAGTATAGAATGTTTTTGAGGTAAATCAACTGTACACTGGAATTTTTCCAAACATTTGAGAAAAGTTTTCGTGCTAACACACGAGGGCAGCTTTCATTCTTCATTCTGCATTGAAGAGATATTGTTGCCTTCTAAACAAATACAAAATACTTTTCAGTCTCCCTTCCTGGAGCAAATGTAGGGAGTGCTGTAAGCTCATCATTTGGCTCACAAAGTAGTCATGGAGCAGTCCTGCAGTTCTAGTGCAGGAGAGATCCAACCAATGCTGAAGTTGGGAGGCTTTTGAGCATTTCTTCTGTTTCTCTAAGGACTGCAGAGGCTGTTTTTAAGAAATCTAAACACACAGGGTAAACAAAAATTCTTTCTGTGGAAGATCAGGGCAATGCAGGAAAACACTGAGCTTCCTCATCACAAAAGCCTACACATGCTTGTGGTGGTCACTGTCACCAGAAAAGCTCTGGAGAACATTGTTACCTGACATATGTGAGCTGTTTCCTGTGATTTCATAGGTAATTGTAAACACTTTGTAGAGGCTGCAGGTTACCAATCATTTGTTGGTGTATACGTAAAGACAAACACCTCTGAGATAATCTCTTTTTCACATCAAACTATTTTCAGCTAAGTTGGAGAAGTTTTGTGAGAAGGAGTAACCATAATTTTCTAAGACCAAGGCACCACATCTTCTAAAATGTGGGAAAAGACAAATTATGATGCTACTGTAACTAAACATCTCAATAGTATTTTACAGTTAGAAGCTTACATTTTCATGTGGCGGTTGTAGAACAGGTGGCAATAGCGCAAGCTGAAGTTGGCACTTTAATGTACATGGTGTGTATTTTACATAGGCAGGAAATTACTGCTTACCTCTTTCAGGATGTGCCTACTCCCTGTTGTATGTCTGTTCTGTGACATCAGATTAATCAGGATGCCTTAATTGTGTATTCTCTCTGGGTGCAGGTGTTCACTGTATGTTAAAGAGTTGAGTGTCCTACCTGTCCTTATACAATATGGCCACTGGGCCAGTGTGTGCCCTAGATAGGTCAGTTGAAAAACATATTAAACCAAGGGAATGGGAATGATTTATGCAGCTCCTTTCTGGTGCCCAGAAGCAAAAGGACACAAGTTTAGGTCACTGTAGTGCCCTGCACTCCTGCTTACATTTTCCTGTGAAATGTTTGCCTGCCATGCCAAGTTCAAGTTACTGGGCTTGCATTTCCATAGCCCTGTGCAAAACCAGACACTGACCCAAAGGCCATGGGAAGCACCTGCCACCAACAGGAGCTGAGCAATACCTCTCCCTGTTCAAACCCAAGGGACCTGTGGGTGCTCCACACCTGGTGTTAGCCAAGTCACTCCACGTACAGACAGGGCGGTGTCAAACACAGCTCATTTAATTCTTGCCAGAGGCTACAGAGGCACCAATTTAAGCACTTACCTAGGGCCAAATTCTTGAAATGGAGGTGCCCAAGACTGCAAACCAAAAGATGAAGTATGTTCAGAAGTGCGCTCAGAATTGCATGCAGTATTAGTACAATGTGTCTTTGCTATGCCCTTATTATCTTGTAGATATATAGTGTAATTTATGCTAATAGACTAACTCCCAAATTTACCCTTGCTGTGTTAGTTACTTTTCTAGAAAGTACAAATGGCACATTGTTAGCAAAGAACCAGAAAAACTGGAAACAGAGGGCAGGGGAGCAGCCTCTGGTGATCCACCCCAGACTCCAGTGCACAGAAAAGTGCCTTGTATTTTATTCTCCTTTTATTTTCTAATGCTTTTTCAATTTCGTTTTAAATGCATAGGGCTTCATGTGATGGAGCTTCTCTGCTTCCCGTGAGAAATTGCTCCAAAGCTGTATTATATATTTTGCTCTCAGGAAGCTTTTCCTGATTCTTAACCTAAATTTTTTGTCTGTTAACTTCATCGTATTACTCCTACTTATATCTCTTTTGTCAGCCTAAATAACTTTCCCCCTCTCATTTGATATCTGTACCCTTCAAATATTTGTAGAATGCTATGCTATCCTATCCTGCCCTTGTGCAGCCCAGCTACATATATTTTGGGGGTTTAACCCTTTTTTTCAGTCATTCTTTCCGTTCCCTTACCCACATTTGTTGCTCTTCTCCACACAGTTTGCTCTTTTGTTCAGACAAGAAAGCAGAGGATATTCTAAATGCATGTTTCTCTTGAAAATAAATGCTATGGGTTTTTTTGCTTGCCTCCTCCATCCACAAATTTTCCCCCTTGCAAGCTAAGCATATAGAAGGGAGCACAAATGGAGGAGGCAGGATTTGCATAGGCATGTAGACTGCCTTGAAGTGACACAGAATGCTAATAAAACTGGTTTAAGGGGTTTTTCTATGTACATTTTTTTTTTCATTTGACTTTAAGAGATCATCACTCAATGTTATTTCTTAAACTGAAGAATCTAAGGCGAATGCTTTGACTTGATTTTAAAGACATTGAATTTTTTCTGCTGGTATAAATAGTATGGACACAGTAAAAGTACTTGAGAGAGCCTAATGAACCATTTCTTACACCCCATTACCTTTAGTCTGATATGACTGAGAGTACGGGCACTAATTATCCTCTCTTTCACAGGCACCGACATAGATCTACAGTAGGTCTTAAAACACAATATTCCACACAACTCTTAGCAGTACCTCATGTAATACATTTCTGTATTTTTTTCTAATCGAAATTTAAATTAGAGGCATGCCACTTTCCATCTACCTGCCACTTATATATGTTTTATGAACAATTCTTTTAGATTATTTCCTGCCAAAAAAAAAGTGCAGGTAGCACACAGCCAGTCACAGAGTGAGTCCTAAAAATTAAAGGATTTTCTTTTGAAAGGAGTGAGGCAACCATACTGCTGTAATGACAGAGAAGCTCTGCACAGTGGAGACTAGCACAGGAAAGCTGCCAGTTGAGGGAATCAAGGGAGTGTGAGACGAGCACAAGATCAGAGCTCATTTCCCCTGGGTCTCTCAGAGAATGGAAAATTGCTTTTACTAGTTTAGCTCTGCTCTTCTGTACGAGAAAAGAGCGGGGAGCAAGGCTGATCTAGGGGGATAGGAAATCATGCATTGCTCTGCACTGTTTTGCATTTCACAGATAGCCTCACTGAGGTGATGCAGCTGCATCAGGCAAGATGTATGCCTGTCGTTGTCAGTGGCTATGTTTCTGCAAATTATTTGTTGGACTTCTCAGGCTTGGGTCATGTGAGGAAGCTTGCCAGCATCCTCCAAATTTCAGCCTTGTTGATTCACATGGAATGCAAAGAGCAAGGCTCCAACACCTCACTGCTCTGGAGTAAATGCTGCTCCCACCTGGAGTGCTGATTTGCACGACTGTAACTGAGCTTGAACCTTTATCTCACGTCAGACGGAAGATGAAGTTTTCTGCTGGTTAACGAGGAAACACTTGGAAACATATGAGCTGCATATTGGGATGCAGATGGTTCTATAAAACAGTACATACATTTATAAAGGAGACATGTAAGGTCATTGGGAACCATCTGCTTTAAATATTTAAATGTCCTTACACTAAACATATGAGTAGTTTTGCCCTGGACTTGTAATATTAGCCATCTACCAATTTTTTATAATAACAGTGAAACAAAAGAAAAATGGGAAGGTGGGAGACAAGGCATGGCAGCCAATTTACAACATCTGGGCCCTACACAGCCAGCTCAGCAGCAATGCAACCTGTCCAGGAACAGTTTGCTCTTTTTGCAGTGGTTCACCCCCAGGCAAGAGCGCATCTTCTGGGGCTGTCGTAAAGTCCTGTGCTGCTCTGACCTGGCAGAAGGGAAGTCACTAAGCAATCTAACCATCAGGAAACCTCCATGATCCTGCTCCTCCTTGGACAGGTGTTTCCATAAGGGGGTACTTTTGGCATGGTTTGCCTTGTCCAAATAGCAATCAAAGATCTTTTCCTTGCACTAGTCCATATCCTAACTGAGCATCGGAGAGCTATAGCTGCAGAAACTCTTGCCCTGCTGACTCTGCACTGATTTTCCCAAGAAGACAGGTTCCCACTTTCTTTCAGTTACACCTAGTAACAAACCAAAATAAACTTACTCTGTCCTCATCTCTGCATTGTACTCCTTGCATGGTTTGAGAGCTCTATCCTTGCAGGCAGTCATGCTGGCACCCAGAGAAACCACCACCCTTAACTGCCTAATTCCAACCTATGCAGACCCATGCTTTTTCTGAGGACAAATGTAGTGTTAAATTACTTTGGTCCTCCTTTACTTTACTGAAGTATTTTTCACCAAACAGAACCACCCAGGTGGAGAGAGAGGAGCTGGAGAGCTCCCAGGAATGCAGTAATGCTCCAGCCCTGACTCTCAGCTGCACCTCTGGAGCCCACAGCACTGCAAGGCTCCCCAGAGCTCCCAAGGAGGAGCCATCCAAAAGGATCCACATACTCTGGGTTTAGTTCCTCACTGCAGCTCCTGTAATCAACACGGGAAGGCAGAGAGCACCAGCTTCTTTCCGTCTCTGAGTTTCTCATCTGGGTTTATTTGAGACATGTGCCTTGGGCTTCCTGGGCCAGTGTACTCACAGTGCTGGCTAACAGCATTGAAGAGCCCTGCTGGGGCAGGCCAGACATGGTACCCACAGCAGGCAAAGCTGCTACTCATGTCTGTGCCACCAGCAGACTAGTTTCTTCATGCATTTTGTGTCTCTGCCTCCTCCATAATCTGAGGAACAGAATCCACATGGTCAAATTTTTAAATGGTCATCCAGTTTCACACCCTTTGCTGGGAGTATGCCCATACCATATTCATCATACTTACATACATGCATACATATGTATATATAGATGCATATATAATTCCTGTGGTCACATTTTCCCTGAGGTCTGTCCATGCACTGCAGTTCTCCTGCTCATCTCTCTATCAAACATATGAAGGTATGGGGATTAATGAATTTACCAGGACAGATGGATTACTTTTGATGGTAAAAATCTGTTACCAAAAGAAGGAAAGCTGTTCTGTTGCTCTCCTCTAGAAATAAATGAGGAATAAAACCACAGCCGAAACCATTCGTGAATGCTTTTTAGTCTGAATCATTCTCTCTCAGACTGCCTTGAACTGTAAGAACAGTTCTGCCTGCAATTACAAGAGCCTAGGAGCATACCAGGATAACCTCCTTCCCCAACATGAAGCCTTCAATCGTGCTATTGAAAATGACAGTTGGTTGTTGTTGCTATTGCATTTCACTGATGTTATGATTTAGAGCCTTGTCTTACACCTACTGAGGAGAAAAGACAAACTCCACCACCTTCTGGGAGCCCCCACGCTCTTCCAAGTTCTCTTTGAGATTGTTCGGTTTGTTGGTTTTTTTCATTTTCCCCAGGAGACCTTAGTCTGTGTTATTACAGATTCACTACATCTATCTTATCTTCATTTCAGTATTTCTGTCCTTTTAAAATTTCCCTTTACAAATACTACTTGCATCATCTTGAAAGCAGGTTTCAATTCAGAGCAGCGATATGACTTCTTAATGAAATTTGTGCATCTATGTATCCTTGGATAATATTCACAACAAGCC
Source organism: Cnemophilus loriae (assembly GCA_013397755.1). Lineage (NCBI taxonomy): Eukaryota > Metazoa > Chordata > Aves > Passeriformes > Corvidae > Cnemophilus > Cnemophilus loriae. Next base: position 188,030 of record VZTF01003200.1, read on the forward strand.
CCAAATGGCTACCTAGAGAAAGAGTGAGGAATCTGGAAAGAAGAGGAGAGAAACAACAAAAAGGATAGATGAAAAGAAAAAGTGTGAGAAATAATTGCACTGCTCTGCTCACACAATTGAAAAGCATATCAGAGGAAAACAGTTAAATTAGCTCACTGAGTGCACACAGGAGTTTTAAAGCTCTACTGTCAGCTCAATTAAAAACATACCCTAACAACAGCACACTGATTTATAAAGCAGATGACATTCTCCAACAGCCTGAGATGGTCTCTGTGACACCACCAGCAGCCACCTCCTCCTGCTTTCCTCATCCTTTGGAGCATTATAGACTACTCAGGATGATTTCAGACTGTCAGGGCTCAAAAACAGCTGTTCGTTTTCTGGAAACCAAACAGCCCAGCCTTCCACTTTCTATGGCAACAACAGTGAGCCCTTCGCAATCTGACCTGCCGAGGAAAACCTGCTGTTAATTAAATGTTAATTGCCTTAATGCAGTATGCATTATGTGGAAAAACACAGGTTATTTTAATCTGTATTTTAAAGAACACATCTGAGGCTTAAAATGCCAGGCAGAGGTACCTTATAAATTGACAGATATACATTGCTTTTGCCCCTTTGGTGTTAGAAGAGACTCTTATGAGTTTAATACAGGTGTTGTTCTATTATTCTTCAGACTTTCAGGTCTCTTTCAGACAATTTAATTTTATTTCTACGAAAACCCAAATGCAGCATTAATAGCCAATTTTGAATGATATTAAGATGCATTTTTTAAATTACATCAATTACTTATTTTTATTTTAAAATAAGTCAGGAGGTTGGCCTTTCTAATTCCAGCAGACAAAGTGTGTGATTTGGTTGAAGCATCTTTATTCCTGGATAGATACGAATGCCTTTGTGTTGCCCCCTCTGCGGTAGGCAGACACTCGTACAGCCACTCTCAGAGGGGCCATGCCACACGCCACTTCCAGCACCCTGAGGGAAATAGGATTATCAGCTTCTCAATTTGAAGGGCTTCTCTAGAGCAACCCGTCTCCCTCCTGCAACCTTCTGCTCAAACCTTACCTTCCCTTAAACTACTTAGCACCTGGGCAAAAAGACCTCATTAGTGCAGCGGTTTTTCTGCCAGCTTGGCCTGGGCCCTGAAGAGACTTTCCACCCCTGAGACCGAGGTGATGGGGATGAAAGGAGCTAGAAAGCACAAACTCTTTTTTGGTGTATAGGGGAACAAGTTCCCCATAGCTGCTTGCTCTGGCCAAAATTCATTGTAATGCCTGTCATGGGCGCAGGAGTGCCCAAAGGTTCCTGTCCGGGCATGGCTGGGTGTGTTACACTGCTTTTGCTCCTGGCCAAGCTTATTACTGTATTTTACCTCAGACTGCTGCAAATGCTACGATGGTCTGTGCAGGGCATTGCAGGTGATGCAACAGAAATGCCAACACAAAAAAAAAAAAGGGGTTTATTGCCACTAACTTTTGGCTGACTCAAGAAGCAGTGGGGATGAAACAAAGTATCTCACAATGAGTGCTTGTGTAAAATCACTGATCATGTACCTATGTTGCCCAAACTGTCTTTTGGGAAGAATAAATTGTGCAGGGATATAAAATACAGACCAGATAGCTGCTTGCTATAACTATAAATATGTCACTCTCTCTCCTTCCCTTTTTTAACTTATCTGCAACTCACAAAGGCAAAATACCAGAGTTAACTGTAGGGAAGGGTCTGCTGGTCAGCTTCTTTGCTGTGCAAACAGATAAACTGAAGCTGACCAAGTTCCACTGGTTTACACTAGCAGCAAATGCCACTTAAAATAAGCTGCATACATGCTGCAGTGGTCTCATGGGGATGTGGGAATGCCTGCTTCTGTGATTTGATGCAAAACTATTTATAGCCTCAGAATTTAACCCCATAGACAGGAAGCTGCCAGAAGGAAGGTGTCAGCAGAGGCAAGTGCTGTCGAGGAAGTGATGGCTCTGCCAGCACATACCAGGGGCCTGCCTAAACACAGAGTCAGCATCCATTCCAGAGACCTGAGCCTCTCTCAACCACATCTGGATTTGATCTCCAATGTTTACAAATCTGGGGAGTGACCCAGTGTTTTTGGACTGCTACATGCATTATTTTTCTCATCTTAAAGCTGCCCAAGTAGAGAAAAACACAAGACTTCAGTAACAGTTACCAGCATGATTTGCTTTTATTACCTTTCTGTTCAAGACCCTTGTTTCCCCTTGTAGCATGTCAAATTGCCCCCAAAACCATATTATACAGCAGAGAAATGTCGTTCACACTTCACTGGCTATTGATTTACTTTACTTATTGGCACAAAATCAGTCTGAGATAAACATTTTGTCCCCCATTTCCACTATTGTAAGCGATATAGTTCACTGCAAGATAGGCAAACCCCAATGTGCTGGGTCACAATTCGACATGGCTTTCTAATCAATGTGTGAAAAATTACCTAATGAATAATGGGTTGCACATTTCCACAAACAAATTAACCAGGGTGAGACTGAAACTAATGATTATATTTATCTAATGTAATTTCACATCTGTTACTAGAGCTAGTAATTTTTTTTCTCTTTCCATGGCATCCTTAGAATTGCAGCCTAGCTTTTGAGAGACAGACATTTTATGTCCGTTCAAATGCATAATGTTCAAGTTTCTTATATATATAACTTTAAAACCACAACATATTTGGGAAGTTTGTTACTATTTTACAAGGTTTTCTGGGGGTTGACCTGCCTTTTGAAAAGTGGTGTGGTTCTCACACCAGAGCCAGGGTGCTCCAGCTGACACCACCTCCCATACAGGGAACAACAAAAGTGATCTTTTTCCCAATATACTGCCTGATAATTTTCACCGGACTTAGGCTAATGTTATTTGCAAATGAAAAAGTGCAACAGCGGGAAGAAACCTCACAGTCATGTTCTTTTTCTTCTTCTTAAAATAGATTTGTGTTTTCCTGATGAAATTATCAGCTTTGTAAAGCAGATGTTCCTGGAATCTGACTGCCGACCCCACACATGTTCAGAAAGTAGCCAGGATCTGATGCAGCAGGATCTTTTCGGAATGGGGAAAGCAATTGGCTCTGTGGGGTTTTCTTTCCAGCTGGGGGATTTTATTCTCCAGGCACATTAAAATGTTTTGCTTGGGGTGACAAAAGTTGCTTAGGCACCCTCCCTGGCCTTCAAAATGTGAGACATTGACTTGTCTGTCCCTCTCCCAGGAGAAATGTTTCAAAGAAGGGCCACCAGGGAAGGACAAAAAGGACAATGCTGGGGTTTCCTTCCCTGAAGCTGACTCACCTCCATCTCCATGGGGGATATAGAGCTCCCCTTGCAGAACCTCCACCTCCCTTCCCACTGCGGGGGTCTGTGTCTGCTCTGTAACATCCACCAGCTTCCAGTTGTCTTTAAAGACATTGCAAGAAAAGCAAGAGTCTCCAAATGATGTCACTGCTTGAGTCAACATTATTAAACAATTTCACAACCTGTCTCAGTCATGGTGGCAGCTTTCATAAGGATTTATTATCCAGAAAGAGAAGAAGAGAGGGGGCTGAGAGTGCAGAGAGGTTTGAAAGTCATTGTACCGAGAGTTTAATTATTGTATTTTTCACTGAAGTTGAAAGTACTGAGGAAAATCCAGCCAATTTCATATTACCTCATTTGATTAAAGAAGTTGTATGATTGTTCAGAATGTGTAATTGCCATTCAGTACAGCTGAGATGAAAAAAAGCTTTTTGACTTCACATCCTTAATACTTGGTCATATTTTGTAGCCTCATTGGACTAGCCAAACAAAACTGCAAAAATAGAACCAGCTTTATTCCAAAAACATTCTGATAATCATTTTGACTGAAAATTATGGTAACTCAATGTGTATTTCTGTGTGGATTTGTGTGTATGTGCTGTTTTTAGTAGTATATGTTTATCTTATCACCATTGGGAAGAGTCCTCTATACAGCCATGTTGCATAGGAAGCAACATATAACTTCACAGGTGGGTTTTCAAACCACAGGAAATAAAGCTTGACACAATATCATGTTTATTACATGGAGTAAGACATGCAGACATCCTGCAGTTCTGTGCCTTATAAGCCTATAGTGATGTTTTGTTTTTTAAGTACTGTTTTGTATTTGGCTTCTTTATTGAAAAGAGAGATTCTAAATGTGTACTACTACAAATACCTTTTTTTTTTAATGAGGGCAGATAGCCCTCATTCCTTTTGATGTTTGTTCCAGAAATAAATGAAGTTGTTTTACCCAGAAGCTTGTAGGACAGCTGAGGAACATTCTGTCTGGGTCACTCTTAAACTGGTTACAAAGCGGACTTCTGGATCTCTTGATTTGGAGACTCCTTGTTCCACCAGCTACAGAAGAGGTGTCTATCTACTACTAGCACATTACCTAATGAAAAATGGATTGCACATTTCTACAAACAAGCTAACCACAGAAACAGACACTGTGGAGTGTCAGCCAGCCTGGCAATGGTTGAGCTGCATCCTTCTGTGTGAGCATCTTCTGCAGTAGCTTGTTAATCCCTACCTATGCAGGGGAGGACTCTGGTGTAACATGTGAAGAGGAGTGTTTCTGACCTCTGGAGTGTGAATGGACTGGGATAACATCAGTGCATCGATTCCAGCTGGAATCCACTCACAGAGATGGAGATATGTGCTGCCACTGGGGGAGGCAGGAGGTGTTTAGGTGCCAGGCATGTCCCTCTGCACTAGGGCAGCTGAGCAGCATGACAGTCACCACCTGGCTTACGGGTAACTTTGGTGGCATTCCGAGGCATGTGTGATGGCAGTTGAAAAACAGTATGAAAATAGAGCACAACACACTAGAGACAAACTCGTGTGTAGCCACCCTGTCCCGAACACTTGATTGCCCAAATGTACCATTCTTCCTAAAGCACCTGCTGTTCCCTACTGTGAGCACAATGACTGTCCTGGGCTGCTGCAGTCTGCAGAAGCCACACAGAGGGAGGGCTTTGACGAGGCATGGAAAACCCAGGGATCTCTTTTTTCCTGAAGACTGCAGTGACAGATATAGGTAGAGTTGCTTGGGGACTGAGCTCAGGAAAACATTTGATGCCTGCTGATAACATGCATATTCACCCAGTTATTTTTGCTCCTCCTTTATCCAGCACATTTGCTTCAGTTAATGTCTCTTAGCCTAAGTCAGGCTTACTGAGTCCTGAAGATATGACTCAATACCAGCAATTCCTGTTTTAATAATAATTCACTGATTGCTGCGTAGGTGTTTGTTGCTGGAGAAAGCAGTGAACTCTGTTGACTGGAGAACACAAAGAATGTTGATGTAAACATAGCACAGAGCTGTCCAGAGGGACTCAGAGCATTTATAGTGAAAGCATACCAAAAATAAACCAAGCATCAGCTTTTCTAGCAGAGGCAGTCTGAGTGTCTCAGCCTGAGTCCAGAAGGAAGTCACACAAGAGAGGCATGGCGTGACGACAGCCTCCGTGCCTTTTCATGATAACCAGGCTGCACCATTTGTGTTTTTCATTTTCTCTCTGGTACAAATTTCTCACTGAGGGTTTTGACAATTTTCAAATATTGTCATGGAGAGTGTGACAACATGAAATGAGAGTAGAGCACAATGATGCAGTAAATAGTTACATTATTAGAAAGGCAGATGCTGGCATTGAAGCAGGGTTGTTGGCCTAAAAAAAATAAATTAGGAGGGAGAAAATAGAAAAAAATCCATGAGATATCAGAAGCAGCTGATAGCATAATAACATTCATATGCAAGCAAGGGTTTTCTGTGCCAGTGTGAATCAGCTCACATGCTAATATGACCGGTAAATAAACCATAGTAGGATTCTACAACCCATATTATTACTCACCAAATACAACTCCAGGCCAGTGAATCATGTCAGGGGATTGTATTTTGGACTCCAAACCCCGACACTGGTACCCAATAGGCAAGACAAAGTCCTGCAGCAGTGCTTGAGTAACACCCAGCTGTCTACGGACAACCTAAATTCATCATAAACCCGGTGTTTTGTATTTCCTATTGCCTTATCCTTGTCACTCCTTAGAGTCCTCAGAGACACACTCTGAGTGAGTGCAGGGATACTGGTGAAATTTAGGGCTTTTCAGTGTGCTGCGCTACCTAAATTGAAATCAGCAAGGCTGCTGCAGCCTGGTCCCCCACTTACGCAATTGCGAGGAATGGGTTCTCCTCACCCTACTGCGAAAGCTGCTGCCCACCTCTTGTGTCTATTGTCCTCTACCCAAAAGTCTATCAACTGCAGTCTAAATAAATAAATTCAGCTCATAAGAATCAACTTAAGAGTATCTGAGGATTTTCTACGTGCTTCCAGGGTCCAATGACTCTGGAATGATATTCTGATATCAGAATGATATTCTGATCTCTGAGAATCTAATATTCTCTGATAATCTAATATTCAGAGAGCCTGGGCACCAATAACTCCAGCTTGAAGAGTTTCAGCAACCACTACCCCAAAAATCAACCCCAACTGTACTGATGCAGGTACCGAAATAAACTGTGAAATCGTGCAAAGGCAAACTCACCTTTAGCAAATGTAGGAGTGCTGCTACAATCCTTGGTAAAGCCATGGTAAGTGAGAGCCACTTGTTGCATAAGATAATGTTGTAAAGCAGAACAGTCAAAGCAATGTGTCAGCTGTCTGTGCTTAAATGCAGGGTGTTGCATTACGGATATTCCTCCACAGGAATGCAAACAGAGAGAAAATTTCATGTGTTGCTTTCTTGCGGATGGTAGGGCAGACTCAGAAGAAAACAGAGGCATCCCATGGAGGTACTCCCTGACAATGTTAGTCTCTCAGAATCTGTGGAAGTGATGGCCTGGCCCCATGCACAGCTACTCTGGCCAGCATGTCTCAGGTAGAGTGCAGGTGGGATTCCGACTGCATTTGCCAGTCAAACTGCTGCCCTGGGAGCCTCTAGAGAATGTGCTGAGGCAAACAGGACATCTTTGGGATTTTCCACTGCTGCACAGGCTCTGATACGAGGAAGGACCAATTAAAATTGCCCTGAGTAAGTAGAAGGAGGAAGGCTTTTGCCACTAAACAATTTGCTGATGCGTCAAGTGCCAGATGGTTTGAATTTTTTCTGCCAAGTTGGAAATGAGAAAACCTAAATGTAACCTAGATATATCAAGCTCATTTCATGGAGGTTCACCAGTTGAGTGGCACCCATGATGACGGCTGAAGGTGAGGGTAAAAGGCATAGCCAGTAATGGTGCTCCAAATTGCTTTTCACCTGGAGTGATTCACACAGGTAGTTGCAGAAGTATGTGATGTGTCAAAATCCTAGGGGCAGCAGTGAAAGCAGGAGTAGGCTGGTAGATAATCTTTCACATAGAGGGTCATAAACTGCTTTGGGTCCGTGCTGGGTCCGGGTGACGTAGAGCTTGTTTTCCCACAGCAACCCTCACAGGGATGTGCTTGGTACTGGTAGCTTATTCTTGAAGCTAGAGTTAAAATATAAGGATCAAAATGAGATTGAAGCATGAGATGGGGCTTTGTGGCTTGGTAGAAAGACCACCTCTGGAATGACTGGACAACCGCAATGTTACAGGTGGCCAGTTGCAGTTAACGGAAAGCAAAGATTTGTGTATTCATATAGATTATAGATAGAGCAAGTAGGGAGGGCATTATTTGATAAAGAAGAAAGTCATGAACTAGTTGTGGAGTTTGATAAGAAGCTAGTGAAAGTAACAAGAGCGTTAAAACTCATGAAATTTGGCAGCCTATGTTACTTTGAAAAGGAGACTTAGGTATCAAAACACTTAGACGCTTTTCAAAGAAGTTCCTGCAACATTGGATGCTTTCTTTTAGTAGGTAATGGTGTAACCAACTGCTGTCAGAGTTGTAACACTAAGGAGGATGTGTATGGAAGGCATCAACAAGCAACAGGCTGACTTTGTGGTTTGGATGTAATTGATTGACTATAGAATCTATGAATGAAATCTATAGATTTACACTGTACTGAAGAGGCCAAGAGAGGACGGGATAATGAATGAATGACTATCGGAGAAATTTATTGTAGACAGAACAAGAATCATCTTCAACTGATATGAGAAAGGTCTGATTTAAATGAGGATGCAAAGCACGTGATGAGTAGGTCAGAAGCAGCAGTTTCCTGTGTGAAATATGAAGACAGGCCAGAGCAATTAGCCAATAACACTGGGTCCTGCATCCTTTAGAAAACATCTCCATAGTAGCTGTCTCTGCCTAGACAGGGTCCTCCAGAGCCCATCAGCATGCCCCACACTGGTAGGGATCTGTCCAGTCACAGTTTGAGCAAACATGAGTTTAAAATTGCAGAGCAGTTAAATAAGAAAGGGCAAAGTGACAATAATATAAAATATAGTGGAATTATCTTCAAGTATTTCTTACAGTAATTAAAATTTAAAGAATAAATATGAGTCATTTATTTGCTACCAAGACCTAAAGATCACAAGCTGACAATGAATAGAGTTGTGGGTGTTAATTGCTGCTTAAAATAGAAGGATTAGAGCCACAAACTGTACCAAGTGTAATTCTTTATTTAGTAATTTAATATTCCTCCCTTTTCATTTCAATGCATTTTTATATGTCTGACCTTCTGTAGACTCCTCATTTTGTTCTCCAGTTGAAAGAGCAAAGCTGGTTAATTTCTGGTGACATTTTGTAGCCATGTAGAGGCTGAAATACATTTTTACACTTGGACTTGTTTATAAATCTGAATTCAGTGGATATCTTCCCACCCACATAAGCCTGTAAGCTGGGTGACGTTACGGAAATGAGAGCCTATTCCTTCCCAGGGTCTCCCTGAGTGGAGTTCATCCTGTTCTCAAGGGCTCAGGGGACAGTGAAAAGTACCCTATGATGGCTTTAGCCACGGCAAACAGCTGGACCACTCTATGTCTTCTTCACATGTCTTCTACTCTCCCAGTGTATCATTGACTCACATGGACTGTGATAATGGCACAGCCAAATCCTCCAGATTCAATGGCATGGGGAGTCTTTGTGTTACAGCCAATCAAGTTTTGCCTGGACTTTGGCATAAGGCAGGAAGCTCAAAATCACAGCCTTTCCAGTACACACGAATTTCATTATAAAGTAACGTTTATGCCTTGAAACAGGGACTGGTGCTCACTCTTAATTATTAGACACCAAAACCAGGGGAGGATGCTCGTAGCCTTTCAGAAATGCTCTTTAAAAAGTTAGCAAAAAAATAAACCTTAAAAGCTTGTAAAGGAGCCACAGGGAATCATAGCTGCCACTTAAATTATATTAAAGGGCAATAAATTGAAACCAGTAAAAAAGAAATGTGTCCTTACAGGGTGCGTTGTCAGCTTATGAAATTCACTGTAGCAGGAGGTCAGTGAAAGAAAGTCCATAGTTTGTTTTTTCCCCAAGTACTTTTTGGATCACTACCATGATACTTCCAGTGCTGCGAGAAAAACCTAATCAAACTTCATACTCCAAGGCACAAACTGTCTATGGGGGTCAGGAGAGAACGTCACCCTCAGAGATAGTGTATTAAGCATATTCTGCATTTTCCCTCTCGACCTTCGAAGGAGGGTAAGGATCTCTGCAGAATTGTTATATAACCTCCAAAGGCAAATTCTGCACAAACACCTCTGGATTCCTCACTCCTGGGGAGGGATTCTCCTCTGGCAGTTTTCAATGCTTCTAAAAGCATAATTTTAGCTCTGCAAAATGTATTTAAGCATTAGCATTGAGGAATGATGCAATATAAAAGTGCAGCAGCGCTCTTGAGTCTTACAGACGGTCATAGGAGAAGTTGAAACAGACACAATTTATCGGCAAAGAAGAGAGGCAACCTCCCACCCATACCATTGTACAACATCCCAGGTGAAAGACAAAGACAGACTCACCTGTGCATGAGCCCTGGCTGTGAGAAGTGTGAGAAGGGAGACACCCTTCCACCAGTTTTCCTCTGAGAAGTAGAAGTAAATCTCACAGAAGGCCTTACACGACTATTAATAAAACCCCTTAAGCACGGCTTAAATACAAGGATGCTGGTAAATCAAACAGCATCCCCTACCACATCCCAGGCAAGACCATCCTCTTCGACTCTTGCTGCTATTCATGTTGCAATCAGGTGAAAAATTAAAACTGTGGTACCTACTGTCCCCTTCCAGCACCACCACCACCTCCTCTGTTCTCTTCGAGTTCCATCGCTGCATGGGTAATGATTGGTCCATGATGTTTAAAAGGAGCCAGTGGGTTCTACATCTGCTTCTCTGAGTTAAGACATGGCTGTCAGCTGTCCAGTAAATTTTGGGTATATCACAAGCATTCATGAAGTCAAGCTGGTCTCAGGCCCCAGCTCTTACTTCATCCATGGCTGGATGAGCTGATGTGGCTTGAGGGATGGTCAGACACTTGAACGTGATTCATGCGTGGTCCTCTTCTCTCTTTCAGGAAAGAAAGTCTTTCACTGTGAGAAAGCTGAGTGGCAGAGCAATTTTGAGCACCAATCCTGCAAACATTCACACGTGCATCTGTTGAATTCACTGCCAGTTCAGTATGGGCTTTAAAGGCTGCAGGATAATGGTCTCTGCTTCTTTGTCTCTACTGTCCAAGCTGTATCTCTATTTCAGCTACCAAACAGTTGAGATGTATCTGTGACTTTACAGGCTGCTAACTTCCAAGGATCCCTCTCCTGTTCCCTTCTGTGGCATTTGGATTTTTCCTGTGTTTACAACACATATGAGGGGAAAACGAAAATTCCTTTGTTCTCCCTTTTATCTCTATGCTGAAAGGCCATGCTTCCCAGACCAACCACCCTGAGCTCAGCCTTAACGGCAGGCAAGAGGTGGTCGTCTCCCTGTCAGAGCTTGCTTTAAAGTGAAAGGAATCTTAATTCCAGCACTGGCGATTAAGAAGATTTTGTTATTAGCTCTCATGTTAATAATTTAGAAAATAAGTTCCAAATCACCGTGTTCTCTCAGTTCTCTCCGAACACAGCTGCAAACTGCATTAGGTGTTAGAGTGACTGGATATATTTCAGATGAAATATTTGTACTGAATTATTAGAGTAGTCTGTATTACAAAATTACTAATAAACATTGCTTCTGGCTCAATTTAGCCTGAACTCAGTGAACCTAGCCAGTGGTGAGAAATCAAAAACTCTGAAATACCCGATGAATGAATCTAACTAATCAAGAAGCCCTGCAGGAAGTAGATGCCAGGATTAATGAGCCAGTGGTTTCGCCATGCCATGCTGTTATTTCTTCACATAAATGCCCTTAGATGAGATTACCTTTGTCATGAAAAGGAGAAAAGGAAGGTTACATACTTTCAACTGACAGGTTAACTGCCATACCTCCATTACAGCAAGATACATTTTCATGTGCAGAGATTTTTATTCTGAAAAATGAAAATTTAAATACCACAACACAAATTAAACCACATTTTCATTTCTAAGAGCAGGGATCATTACTGCTAGTACAATAATATAATCCATGCTGCAATGTTACCTGATCCCTTGCCTTGCACAAACTTTCTTCCCATATTAGTAATTACTCAGTGATTGCAATCTCCAGCTGAGGGTAAGAGCGGATTCTGCCTTCCATGGGGATTTAAGCAGAGGAAGAGAGGAGGGAGAGAGTGTCAAAGCATTTCATCAAGAGAGCAAATGAAAGGTTCAGTGACATTATCTTTATGTATATTCCTTAGACATTAGGGGTGATGTTGTGTTTAGAGGAAAGTAGAATTACATGAATATGTGCCGACGTGGAAATGAATCCATACACAAGAACATAAATCTCAGTCTACCTACACACTGGGTGGAACAGCTGAAGGCTAAAATGCACCTTAACATAAGCAAATAAGCCCAGCTTGTAACAGCCCCAGTGCCTGGTGTCACCTACTTAGTCAGTAATAGGCTAATTGTTATTCAGCATAACTATTCCCTCTCAATTTATATGGAATTCACTCATTTATTTTGATCACTTTATGTGAATGAAGCAAAGCTGTTCATGTTGTTAGATAGAACTGGTTCGTGCTGTTTAATTTTCATCTTTTAACATCAGCAAGATTTAGACTTTATAGTAAAATAATTCAGAAAAAGCATGTAGCATATGTGAGTGAAGCCTGTGGTCTCCTTCCTTTCACCCACGTTAAACACATAGGAGCATCAGCTTAGATGTTTTTATGTTGCAAAGCTTCAGCGGATGCTAAGGGTACATATAATTTCAAAAATCTCCAGGACTCAGAACACAAAGATCTATTGCTGTGGAAACAAATCAAATTTGTATCAAAGTTGTGTAGGATCAAAAAGCTTTGCTCATAGCCAGGACTACAGTTGCATTAGAATATGGAGGGAATGATGGATGTTTTAGGAGTGAGCATTAAGCCGAAAGACCTTTGTAACGCCCCTTTCACAGAGCTGCAATGTTCAGTGTCAAGAGTTGGATCTAACAGGTTGTGTCTCAATCTCCTGCCCCCAGCCAGAGAGAGCATTTTTCTCTACCATTAGAAAGCACATATTTTTTTAAGATCTTCCATACCACACTTTACGACATTCCTACATCATAAAGCTGTCTTGCTTATAGCAATATAAAGCAGCTGTAAAAATTACGTGCTTGTAAACAACCTTCCATACATTTGGAAGAAGTAGAGTGAGACTTGCACTCTTCTGCATGTAAGTGGACACCTTTTGCCCTCCTGGCAGGCCAGAGTACGGGGAAGAGAACACTGTGGAACTGGGAAAACCAAGGCACATCCCAGCTGGGCTGCTACTCCCCTTGGCCCATGCAGGGTCACCCGTTGGGTAGGGAAGCTGGAGGTACTCCAACCAGCTCTGCTCCATAAGCACCCTGTGTGCCCACAGCTTTGATGGCTGATCTAAACGGATCATGGACTTCAGTTTCAGAGCTAAGCCTGGGTGCAGAGGGGCAGCTGCTCTGCCCAAGGCTGGGCTAGGACTAGAGGCAGCTCTGGAAGGAGAGACAGAACTTGGTGACTTCTTTTCCCAAGTGCTACCATGGTATAGATTGTGGTATGGGATCTGTCTTGCCTATCCTAGACTACCTCAGGTTGAGCACCCTTGGGTTGTTTCAGCACCTGCAGGAGCAGACTCCCGCAGCAGGGCGTAGGGCTGTTTCCTCAGGTGACTCTCAGAGGACTCACTCGTGGTCTGGATCACCAATAATTTATTCTGCTTTTATTTCTCTTTTAAATTAAATATGCATATGTAATATGCACTTTGGAGCGGGCAAGGACCCTTCTGCGGGTGCCTATGGAGTCGGGCACTCTCAGGTGTGTAATTAAGAGGTGTGTAATTGATGTACAAGGAGAAGAGATCTCAGTGTATTGCATAAAAGGCAAGGGCGAAGGGGGAAGAAGAAAAAATGAAGCCCAAATCTGGCTGTATGATGCTTGGCAACGTACTGCATTTCTTTCCCCCACCATGTCAAAGCTTGCACGGGAGTAAAGCAAGAGCTCTCTCTTCCATGGGGTTCGCTTCGCCATCAGCCGTGCCCTCATTTCACGTTCTGAAAAAACGAATCATCCCTCCACTGCCTGCCTGCCCCAGCCTCCTGCTGACCCACTCTCCTTCATCTCTTGCCCCTGCCCTGCTTCACCACGGAACATCTCGTTACTTGCAGTTTACAGGCCAACCACACAGAAAGATTAACAAAAGTTTATTAGTCATGAAGTATTAAAATTGTGACAAGTGAAAGGCATCAATGCAAAGTTAAGCAAGCAAACTATCCCCAAACTTGTGACAAAGGACTCAGTGAATACCACAGAAGGAAGTCCTGTCTTTTTTTTTTTTTTGCCTGCAGTTGAAGACACCTCTCATATCTCACACGCCACATCAAAATCTATAATTCTTCATATCACATACTGAAAATGATTTTATTTATCCATTCACATTAACTTGATATAAACGTGTCCGGAAAAGTCAAGTAATATTTTTTATATTAGCTCAAACATTTATTAAGTAACCCAAAATTCAATAAATAAGCACAGACAATAAGTTAAAACATATCACGAATCGACCAGTATGTAACAAGAATGCTTTATCTACACAAAACATCCTATTTCACATCGTTTGTTCATTCCTCCAGCGGCCCTGCCCTGCGGCGGGGTGACCGGCACATGCAGGCGGGCGGG
>VZTF01003201.1:2195-25741 GCA_013397755.1 Cnemophilus loriae
TGCTCCATGGGCTCCCACCCCGCCCTGTGTCCCTGCTCCATGTCCCTGCTCCATGGGATCCCACCCCGCCTCGTGTCCCTGTCCCGTGTCCCTGCTCCATGGGATCCCACCCTGCTCCGTGTCCCTGCTCTGTGGGATCCCACCCCGCCCCGTGTCCCTGCCCCATGAGCTCCATGCCTGCCCCCCCGCAGGTCTCCTGGCGGAGAAGGACAGCAATTACTGCATCTGCAGGACCCCCTGTAACCTCACCAGGTACAACAAGGAGCTCTCCATGGTGAAGATCCCCAGCAAGACCTCGGCCAAGTACCTGGAGAAGAAGTTCAACAAGTCAGAAAAATACATCTCGTGAGTGAGGGAGGACCTGAATTCCTGTGGTTTTTGGGGGGGAATGTCTGGAAAATGCCCAGTCCGGGCCAATCCATCCCCAGCACAGGGATGTCCTCCAGGGAAGAGCAGAGTGAAAACCTGGAAGAGATTAGGTTGTTTTCTTCTCAGTAGAACAACCTGAGTTCCTTCCCAAGGATTGTCCTCATGGGAATCCTCCATTCCCACCGAAAAAAGTGCAAAAATTCCCAGTTTTGCTGGTCCTGTTGGAGATTTGTATCTCTGGTCTGAGGTCCTCAGGCAGCCACGGCCTTGGAGCTCTCCCAGCCCTGGGCATGGCATTGCTGTGTGTGGGAAGTGCGAGTTGTTCCAGATCCTTTGGACTCTGCTCCACAGAATCACGGAATCATGGAATGGGTTGTGTGGGAAGGGACCTTAAACCCATCCAGTGCCCCCCCTGCCATGGGCAGGGACACCCCCCACTGGTCCAGGTGGCTCCAAGCCCCAGTGTCCAGCCTGGCCTTGGGCACTGCCAGGGATCCAGGGGCAGCCACAGCTGCTCTGGGCACCCTGTGCCAGGGCCTGCCCACCCTCCCAGCCAGGAATTACCATCCAAGAAAGGAGTTTCCAGCAAAGTGAGATCCAAGGTCCTGAGGAATCCTGGGGAGACCTTTTCCAGCTGCTGCAAAGGCTCCCAGAGCCCTCAGGATGCCCTGAGCTCCTGCTCTGCACCAGCTCCAAGTTCTGTTGGTTCGGAGGACCCTGGAGAGAGGAATAATCCAGACAAAGAGGGGAATAAAGCACCAAAATCCCGTTTTTCCCTTATCCCAGAGGACTGAGCCACCAGTGGCTCCTGGGCTGACGCTTTTCCCATTTCCACAGAGAGAATATTCTCGTGCTGGACATTTTTTTCGAAGCACTCAACTACGAGACCATTGAGCAGAAGAAAGCCTATGAAGTGGCAGCCTTACTTGGTAAGGGGGGACTGGGACCAGTTTGGGGTCTCCTCTGGTCTGGGAGGACAGAGGGAGGCTGGGAGGGGTCCACAGCCTTGAAACCCCCAGCAAGGCCCCATCTCTACTTTCCTCACCCCACCACGGCAGCCCAGGAATGTCCCCATGGATCCTCCATGTGTTCATGGAAGGTTCTGGAGCTGCTCCATCCCTGCCTGCTCCCATTTTTGGGAGATTTTGGGGCTGGGTGGGTGCTGGGTGCTCTCTGTGGTGCAGGGTGTGAGGAACATCCCAAAACCATCTCCCATCCCCTCTTCCCTGCTCCAAATCCATCCTTTCCAACCGGGCCTGAGCTCTTGGCCTTTGGGTGCTCCATGGAAGAGCTGCAGGAGACCCTGAGCTGCTCAGCCCCAAAGCAGCTCCAGCTTTGGGGTCCCAGCTGCAGATTTGGGGTTGGCCCCACTGGGTTTGGGATAGGGGTGAGCCCCCCCCAGCCCTGCAGCCTCCCTGAGCCACCCCGGATCCCTGGATCTCTCTGGAATGCTGGGAGTGCTCAGCACCTTGGGAAGCTGGAGCCGGGGCTGGACACCCGGGGTGGGGACGCTGAGGTGTCCCCATGTCACCCCACGTGGGTGGCCCTGCCAAATGCCCCCTCAGGAGCCCCTCTGCACCTCCTGGGGCTTTTCCAGGAATTCCAGGGAGGAAGAGGAGGCTGCTGGAGCGTGTCTTACCCAAACTCCATTTGCACCTTGTAGGACCCTCATTCCCGAGGCTCTGGAGCTTCGGGAGGAGCCTCATCCCAGAACCTTTTTCCCAGTCTCAAAGCCTCCAGGTGATTCCCCATGGTGCAAACCCAAAACATCCCCTGGGATCATTCCGGGTTCTCACTTTCCTCCCAAACTTTTTCCCTCTTTCCTCTCTCTGTGTCTCATGGACACCCCTGGAAAAGGCCCCTTCCCCCCCACCCATGGGTGCCTTTGCTCTGGGGGTCAATCCAGGGCTGTTTTCCAGCAGAATCCGTGGGATTTGCCTTCCCTGAGCACCACAGCCCAGTTACCTTCCCGGCAGATTCCTGGGAATCTCCTCTCCTCAGGCTCCTCCTCCAGCGCAGGACGATCAAGCAGAAGCCAGGAGATGCTTCCCAAAAATCCCAGAGCACCTCCCTTCCCGCTTTTTGCCAGGCTGGGGTTTTTCCTTGGCTCCAGGGACACTCATTCTTCCCCAGACCGGGAACTGGGATTCCTGGGGTGCAGCCCGGAGCACTCCAGGCTGATTTCGGTGGCCAGCCCCATTCCCGGGATGCCACCGGTGCCGTTGGAGACGCTGCTGCTCCGGGGGAATTCTTCCATTTTTTGGGGGATGGCAGCTCCCAGGGCAGGGCCTGGCGGTGCCCGGGAGCCCTGACAGCGCTGTCCCCTGCAGGTGACATTGGTGGCCAGATGGGGCTGTTCATCGGGGCCAGCATCCTCACCATCCTCGAGCTCTTCGATTACCTGTACGAGGTAAGGCCTGGCCCGCCCTCAGCCCGGGATTCCCCATCCTGGAGCCCCTCAGCTCAGGATTCCCCATCCTGGAGCCCCTCAGCCCGGGATTCCCCATCCTGGAGCCCCTCAGCCCAGGATTTCCCATCCTGGACGCCTCAGCTCAGGATTCCCCATCCTGGAGCCCCTCAGCCCGGGATTTGCCACTCCTGGAGCCCTCATCCCTGGGTTTTTGTCACTCCTGATGCCCCCCTCATCCCTGGATTTGCAACTCCTGGTGCCCCTTCTCCCTGGATTTGCCCCTCATCCCTGGATTTCTGATGTCTGTCATCCCTGGATTTGCCTTTCCTGCCCCTCATCCCCAGATTTGCCACTCCTGCTGCCCCTAATCCCTGGATTTTCTGTTCCCTGGGGGGATCCCAGAGCCCCCCAAAATCCCATATTTCCAACCTGCCTCATCCAGCTCTCCCACAGCCCCATCTCGGGATGGGAACAGGGAGCTTTATTCCCATGGGATGTGAGAGTTTTCCATGGCTGTGGATTTAATCCAGGCTGGGCACATGTCCCATTCCAGGGAAGGGTCACATCCCACAGTCCCAGCTCTGAACTCACTTCAAATCCTCTCATTTTCATTTTTTGGGATGCTGACTTTATATTTTTATATTTTCAGACAATTCCCCCCATCCCAATCCCTCCTGGGCAGCTCCAGCATTGGTGCCCTTAACCACAAATAAAAAATATGGAAAAATTCCAGGCCTGAAGCTCAGAGAGAAACAAAAGCAGAGCCAGAATTTAGAGCTCGGCCTGGATACCTAAATATTTCATTAAATTTGCCTTTTCCTGGATTTCTTGGGGATTTTTCCTAAGTAGGCCATAAAAAACCTCACAAATTTGGGATTTTCCTCGCTGTTTTCCACCTTTCTTTGACATCTGCTGATAAAATTTGTCAAGTGTGGGGGTTTTGCTGTTGTTTTTTATTTTTTTCTTCTTATTTGGGCTTAAAATTAATTTTGTCCCCTCAGAGAAGCTCCCTGGGGATGCCCCAAAGGAGAATCTTCACATTCCCTGATATTTAACCCCCACCAGCCAGGGAAACAGGAATAAAATACCTTAAAATTTCCAAAAAATCCACACAGTTTTTCCCCTCTGCTCAGGGTTTCACAAAGCGGGGGGTCAACACCTCAGAAATTTGAGTTTTCGGCCAAAATATTTGGAGATTCTGGGGAGGACAGCAACCAGATACAATTTTTTTTCATGGATTGGCCAAATTTGGGGGAAATATTGACCATGAAGAGGCTTTTTTTGGGATCTTCTGCTGAGCTCCATCCTCCTCGTGGTCCCAAATTCCCGCCACACTTCCCTGCACCAGCCAGGATCCACATTCCTTAGGAACTGACCCAGTTTTTTTGGATTTCAGGATTTCAGCTTTCTTCTTGTTGGTTTAATTTCTCTTTTCTCCCGGTGGAAGTTTTCCAGTAAAACACTTTGCAAGTTTTCTGGGATTTCCCCGGAAGCCAAATCCTCCAGCAGCAGGAAAATGAGGGGGATGGGAAGGGAAATGGAGCTCGCAGAGCTGGGAGCTTTCCATGAACCCCAAAAGTGTCCCAAAAATGGAATTTTTGTGGGTTTTATTCCTTATAAGAGAATCCTGGAATGGTTTGGATGGGAAGGGACCTTAAGGATCATCCAGTGCCACCCCTGCCATGGCAGGGACACCTCCCACTGTCCCAGGGTGCTCCAAGCCCTGTCCAACCTGGCCTTGGGCACTGCCAGGGATCCANCTTCGGAATGCAGCCCCAAACCCAGCACATCCCAGTGCTCCCTATCCCACTGCAGCCTCTTCCCACCCTAACCCCAGCTCCCTCTTTGTGCAGCTGATCAAGGAAAAACTATTGGACCTTCTTGGAAAAGAGGAAGAGGACGGGAGCCATGACGAGAACGTGGTGAGGAGAGAAGGGGGAATTCCCTGGGGGCGCTGGAGCTCTTCCCACGTGTGTCAGGATCTGGTTATTAAAATTATAATTAGAGATGCCTCTGCCCGAATTAAGGTGCAAACGAGACCGTGTGCCAGTGTCAATGGGTTTTACTGGACAGTAAATATGAGAGAGAGAGAGAGAGAAAAGAGAGAAAAAGCAAGGGAAAGAAATGGAAAATAGGTGGGAGGAACAGAAAGAGAGTGACAGAGACAGAATAAGGAAAATATCACCATCGGTGGATCTCAAGGATGCTCCGCTGATCCTCTCCAGCTGGTCTTGGTGGTGCCGGTCCCCCCAGAAGCCCAGAATCCCGTGGGTTAATGTAGCTCAGGCCAGGCGGGAATGCCCAGGTACCTCCCTGGGGGGAGGGCTTGCCATTGTCTCTTACAGCAGACTCTGGGTTTGTTGCATCACGTGCAGTCCTGCGGTGCAAGGCCTCAGCAATGACTCTGGGGGGGCACTTTGGGGGGTCTTGGGTGGATTCTGACCCCCCCTCAGCTGCCCCTCACGGGAGTGTCCCGTGGGTGTGGCCCGTGGGGTTGGGGGCTCCACAGCTGGCCTGGTGCGGGTAAGGGACCGTGAGTGTTCAGCGCCTCTGACCAGAGGTTACACCCGAAACCTCCTCCCGCCTCGTTTTGGGGGGAGTGAACGTGGCCCGTGTGGGCTGTGGTGTCTCCCACCCCAGACCCAGCCAGGGAAGAGTCTCTGCCGCGTTTCTTGTGGATGCATTCCTCTCCCTCAGCCTTGTTTGTTTTTTCCTAGGCCTGGGATGATTAAAGGATGGGTTTTCCCTTTATCTAATCTTAGTGGTTTAACTTGCAGTCCAAGTCCCAGTCAGGTTCCTCAGGGAGGTTTCTGTGGTTGTAGCTTCTTTATCCAGTTTTTGTTACGGTGAGCAGAACTTGATCTCAGTGTTTGAGACGTGAACTGTTTCAGTCTCTGACAACCCCAAACCCGGCCAGGGAAGAGCCTCTGCCGCGTTTCTTGTGGATGCATTCCCCTCCCTCAGCCTGGTTTGTGTGAGGTGACTGAAGGATGCGTTTCCCTTTAGCCAATCTCAGTTTGACTCCCCGCCCCAAGCTCTTCAGGGAGGGTTCTGTGGCTGGGGCTCCTTTATCCAGTTCTTGTTATAATGAGCAAAACTTGACCTCAGTGTTTGAGGCAGGAACCGTTTCGGGCTCCTCCCACGCGGGAGCGTCCAGCGGCTCCGGGGTAACGCGTTCCCTGCTTTTCCACGGGCAGAGCACCTGTGATCCAGTGCCAAACCACTCGGAGAGCCTGAGCCACACTGTGACCGTGCCCCTGCAGGCCCCGCTGGGGACGCTGGAGGAAATCGCCTGCTGACCCCTCCCCACCACAGTGCCCATCCCGAGGAAGGAAAACTGCACAGGGAAAACAGGGACCCAGCTCAGGTTTGCACCGGGGGGAAAAAAGATGGAAAAAAATTATTTAAAAAAATCTATTAAAAAATAAAAAAAAAAAAAAAAAAAAAAAAAAAAAGAAGAAACTCGCTATGCATTAAAAGAATATAAAAATAATATAAAAATATAAATTCTAAATATACTCTGCCCAAAGTGAGAGGCGCCTTGGACCTGACTCCTGTTGTCCTTTCCTCCTGGGGGGGTTTGGCTCCAAGCTGGGAAGCAGCTCCCAGGCTGGGAGAGCTGGGAATGTTCACCTGGAAAAGGGAAGCTCAGAGAAGAGGAACCTCAGAGCCCCTTCCAGTGCCTAAAGGGGCTCCAGGAGAGCTGGAGGGGGACTTGGCACATGGGATGGAGGGACAGGACACTTCTGGGGGTTGTCCAAGCCCCAGCAGCAGCAGCAAATCCCAAAGGAAGCATCCCAAATATCCCGAGCGCTGCACGCCAGGGCTTTTCCTGGCCCCGGGATTCCTCAGCTGCCTCTCTCAGCTCTGTTCCTCTTTGCAGTCCCCGGGTTTCAGTGCCAGAAGGAGCATCCCA
This sequence comes from Cnemophilus loriae, assembly GCA_013397755.1. Taxonomy (NCBI): domain Eukaryota; kingdom Metazoa; phylum Chordata; class Aves; order Passeriformes; family Corvidae; genus Cnemophilus; species Cnemophilus loriae. The sequence continues at coordinate 8,891 of VZTF01003201.1, forward strand.
GAATTCTCCATTCCCACCGCCGTAGGCTGAGAGTTTTAGAATAACAGAGACCCAAAAGTCGGATTCTTCTCCCAGCCGCGTCCTCCGGGTGAGGTTGGGATGAATCCCGAGCTCAGCCCAAGGTGAGCACCCTGGAGAGGAGCCGCAGGGGCTCCCTATGGATCATCCCAGTCCTGCTCCTCTGCCTGCAGTGCCTGGGGAGTCTGGGAGCGGCGCTGGCCAGGGCTGCGGGGGTTGGGTTCGTTTCTTTTTTAATTTTGGGGGGAATTTTTGGAATTTCCTTCTTCTCCTGTTCATGGATTCTGTGCTTTCTCCTCCTTCTCCTGACTGATATTAAAGCTGGTCTTGTGGAAATGGCCAGGCCGTGTCATTCCTGCCTTGCCCTCATCCCGAGTGGGAGGGCAGATCCCACGAAGAGCCCATCCCAAGAGCTTCCCAGGGCTCTTCCTCCTCCCTTATCCCTCCTTTTCCTCTCCCACCACGTCCTCACATAGCTCCGGATGGTGCCATGGCCATGCTCAGCTGCATCCCTGTCTTCTCTGGGATGGGGATCTCCGGGATGTGCTGAGATCTCCGGGATGTTGTGGAACCTCTTTACTGACAGGTGCTGGAAACCCCTCCTGTGAGGTTTTGGGATTGTTCAGCCGGGAGAGGAGAAGCTTTGGGATGACCTCACTGAGGCCTTCCAGTGCCTGAAGGGAGCCTGGAAAAAACATGGAGAGGGACGTGGGACAAGGAACGGAGGGACAGGACACAGGGAATGGCTTCCCACTGCCAGAGGGCAGGGATGGATGGGATATTGGGCAGGAATTGTTCCCTGGGAGGGTGGGGAGGCCCTGGCACAGGGGGCCCAGAGCAGCTGTGGAGCCCCTGGATCCCTGGGAGTGCCCCAGGCCAGGCTGGACGGGGCTTGGAGCACCCTGGGGCAGTGGGAGGTGTCTCTGCCCACGGTAGGGGTGGGAATTCAGTGATCTTCAGGCTCCTTCCAACCCAAGCCAGTCTGGGATTCTGGGATTACAACTTTTCCTTTCCTGATCCACTTTAACTGGCTCCCAAGCATAACAAGAAAATCCATTCCCATCCAAGTGCATCTCAAAATGCGTTGGCAGTGGCTTCATCCCTGGATCCAGGCACTGAGGGGCTGCTCTGCCGCTTCTCCAGCACTGGGAGAGGCCTTGGAATTTTAAGAAACAGCCTCAGGGAGAGATGAGGGTTTGAGGTGCCTGGAAAAGGGCCCTGAGCCCTGATGGAGAGGGATGGGAGGAGGTTTCGCTTCCAATTCCAAACCTCATCAAGATTAAGGGTTCAGTTTCCAGAAAAAAGGAGAAATGATAAAGATCAGGAAAAGCTGTGAGGATTATTTGGGGATTTGGGAGAAAAACCATCTAAAGTTCAAATGCCCAGCACAGCCCCAGCTCTGCTGAGCGCCCCAGGATTTTCCAGGGAAAAGGGAAGCTCCGTCATTTGCTGTAATTAACCCCCTGCTGGCTTGGAGCACATTCCAAGGAAAGGAGAAAGGAGTGGAAAAGGCGCTGGCAGCTCCATCCCAGCCCCTCTTTGGTATTGGATGGATCTGGGCAGTGCCCAGGGGTGGAGCAGTGCCCAGGAATGGGAGCAGGGATTGGAGCAGGGATGGGAGCAGGGATGGGAGCAGGGATTGGAGCAGGTTTGGGAGCAGGGATAGGAGCAGGGAGTGGAGCAGGGATGGGAGCAGGAAGCAGGGATTGGAGCAGGAAGCAGGGATTGAAGAGGGATGNGATGGGAGCAGGAAGCAGGGATTGGAGCAGGAAGCAGGGATTGAAGAGGGATGGGAGCAAAGATTGGAGCAGGGAGCAGAGGGGATGCTCCCTGCACAGGAGGCTTTTCCAAGCTGCCAAACATCAGCTCCTAAAAATCCCAAAGTCCTGACTGAAAAAATGAAAAAATAATCCCTGTGGGAGATGAAAATCCCATGGACAAGGTGAGAAAATCCAGAGTGGGACTGACCGAGGGTTTTGGCCAAGCTGGAGCTCAGGAAATTCATCCTCAACCATAAATCCATCCAACATAGCTGGAATTGCCATCCAAAGGGATAATCCATCTCCCGTGGAGCTCCACAGGGCAGGGAGCACTGGATCATCCCTGCTGGGCAGCAGGGCCCCAGGCCCAGGACAGTGAGAAAATCCCGTGGGAATGCTTCAGGAGGAAAAGCAGGAGCAGAACCAGCTCTGAGAAGGAATTTCTGAAGTGCAGCTGCATTTTTGGGGAATGGGAGAGCTCAGCTTGGCATGGAGAGGGCTGGAGCCCAGGCCAGAGCACATTCCCAGGATTTATGGCCCAGCCACCGCATCCCTGAGCAGCTCCCACAGCTGTGTTCCCACAAGGACCAGGAAAACACCCAGGAAATGCTCTTGGAGTCACCTCCACTTGCTCAAGGTCACCCAAGCACCTCCCTATTTCTCCTTCATTCCCAGCCTTCAGGAGGATGCTCCAAGGACCAGCACTTCATCATTCCCAGGAGTCACCAACTGTGAAGGACATTCCATGGTCCATTCTCCCTGCTCCTCCCCCTGAGCCTGCGGCAAGGACAGCAATTAGAGGCAATTAACGGGAATTTTTAGCAGGAAAATTGTCCTTGTTTTGCGTTAGTTTGAGCGGGAAGAGCCCAATCCCAATCCCAGCCCAACCCCATCCCAATGGGAATTCTTGCGATGATTCCTCTCCCACGCCTTGGTGGTGTCTGAAGGTTTTGTTGCCTTCTCCACTCCAAGAACTCAGTGATGATCCATTGATCTATGGAATTTCTGGGAGCTGCAGTCGCTGTTTCCTTGGCTGTGTCTGAACACATCACTATCAACGTGCTTCGTGGCTGACTCCAGTTTAAAGCTCTCGGAAGCTTTTCCCTCCCCTCCTCCCTGTGTGTCCCTCTCCATTGTTATTCCAGGCAGGAATATTCCCCAGCCTCCCTAAAGGAATCATCTTCACACTCTGCAGGGTTCCTGCTCTTCCTGAGCTTGGGAGCAGCCCCCGGAGCACACCCAGAGCCATGGATCAGGACAAGCCAGGGCTTCATCCGAGAAAACTGTGGAGCAGGGCTGGAATAGGGAGATCAGGCTGATCCCAGCTGCATTCCTGGAAGGATCAGAGCGTTGGAATCCTCAGTGACATCCCTGTGAGTTCCTTGGAGCTCCTGGGTGAAAGTGGGGTGGGACCACTCCCAGGTCACTGATTTGGGGAATTTCTGCTCCCAACTTCACATTTTTCCCTGTCTCAGCCTCTCCACCCCCTGCAAGAATTCCTTTTTCCTTAAATTTTTGTCCCTCTTTCAGCCTGGCTGGGATCTGGGGCTCCCCAGGCTCCCTCTATGCCTGCAGCAAAACCGCCCTGCTGTTCCTGTCACTTGAAATAATTCCTCCATTTCTCCCTCCGGGATTCCCGAGGCCCAGGCAGCTGCTTCTGACACGGCTGTGCCTGACCAGCTGGAGCCGCTGGAATCTGAGATCCCTCCAGGGCAGCTCCAGGCTCTGAGGGTGGGTCCTGCTCAGGGCCACCCAAACACGGCCACCACCCCCGGCCCTGCAGGGGGACAGATGGGTCCCACATTCCAGTGCCATCCAGGCTGATCCCACATTCCTGAGCCACCCAGGCTGATCCCACATTCCTGAGCCACCCAGGCTGATCCCACATTCCAGTGCCATCCAGGCTGATCCCACATTCCTGAGCCACCCAGGCTGATCCCACATTCCAGTGCCATCCGGGCTGATCCCACACTCCTGTTCCATCCAGGCTGCTCCTGTCCCATTCCTCCACCATCCAAGCTGCTCCAGTCAGGATCTCCCACATTTCTGTGCGTTCCAGGCTGCTCCTGCATTTCTGTTCCATCCAGGCCGATCCCCCATTCCTATCCCATCCAGGCTGCTCCCCCATTTCCGCACTCCAGACACCCCCAGGACTGTTCCATTGGATTGTGGAGCTGATGCCAGGGGAAGGGCAGGGCTGGCTCCCTGCAGGGCTGAGCTGTTGGCTCCATAGCTGGGCTGGAAGTGCAGCAGCTCCCAGCTTTTCCTCCGTGGGCTTCATCCTCCCTTTCCTCAGCCTGGCTGAAATTCCCACCAGGTCCCCTCCAGGATCCGCATCCTTCCTTGGAGACTCCCGGTGCTGGTGGGAGGGACTCGGCAAAGAGCAGGAAAACCTCGGGCAAAGCAGGGAAGTTTGCAGAGCACAAATCCCTTTTTTCCACCAATCTCCTCCAGGAAAACGTGAGAGGATAGGAGTGAAGTGGAGCAGGACCAGGGGGGGGAGATCCCACCTTTGGCTCTTTTTGGAAACATCCCAGTGGTTTTTCCCAAGTCCGGGGCTGGGACTGCCCAGGTGCAGGTTTGTCCTGGTTTCCCACATTCTGTGGAGGACATTGGGCATCCAGAGGCTCCCTGCGGGGATTTTGTTCCTTAGGGTCATTAATGGCTGTAATTCCTGAATTCCCAGCTGGGAATTTCACCATCCAACCCCAAATCATTGCTCCCGGAGCAGGAGCACCGTGGGCTGTTTCTATGAGCAGGATCTGCAGGAATAACCCTGGCAGGGTGGCACGGGAACGTCCAGAAGAAGGGAAGCAGCCACCGGGAAAATCCCAGCAACCCGATCCCAAAATAAATGTGGGATGAAGGACTCTGGAGAGGAGCCCTCCAGGGAACACTTCATGGCATTGTTCTGCTCTTAACTCCCCTCTGGGCTGACCCTGAGGATCCCACCTCTCCCAAATCCCTGAATCCCCAGGAACAGCTCCAAGCCCCTCCAGGGCACTGGGATTTCAGGCACAGTTGGATTTTCCCAGTAAAACCCACGGCCGAGATTCTGGGAAGCTGCTTTAATTTGGACAACCCAGAAGTGCCGTTCCAACAGAAATTATTTTCACCGGACCAGCCTGAATTCCATTTTCCATCATCTTTCCCATCCCCCTCCTTGGCAAGGGGCTTCCCAAGCCCCCTGGAGCCTTTTTCCATCAGGATTCTCTAAATAAGGAATGGGAGCACTGGAATTTGTCACCTTCCAGCTCTTTCATAAATTCCCACCCAAACCCCGGCCTTGGGGACACCAGGAGTGCCCAATTCCCATTCCCACGGCAGTGACAGGAATGTGGCAGCACCCTGGGGTGCCTCGGCTGAGCAGAGCTGAGCCAGGAAAAATCCACAAAAATCAAAGTCCGACAGCAGCCCCAGGCCAGGGTTGGAGGCAGAAACCAGGAACAGTGGGAATAGGATTTGGGAGAAGGGCAGAGCCTTGGGAACACCTTCAGCCACCTCCAACAGGGATTTCTCCAGCTGCAGCCATGGAAAACCATCCCCAAAGGGGACCTGTCACCACCCAGCAGCAGCCTGAGGAGGAGGAGCTGCTCCAGGGGCTGGGAGGATCCGGGGGGAAGCATCCCTGTAAATTCCCTGTTTGTTGGCTGAGAACAGGATCTGGCTTTTCAATTATGGATGCAAAAATAAGGGATAATGGATGGATTTACAAGCAGCACTTTGTCATGTGGGGCACCCATGAAAAATTCAGGAGCTCGGGAAGTGCCTTTTTCCCCACACAGAATTTCCAGCCCTCCCCTCGCAGCCAGGCTGGAAAACGCTCTGCCAGGACCTGGAAAAAACATTCCAAAGGGGCTCCCACTTTGTAGATAAACTGTACATTAAATATTCCACATTTGTGCCTGGTTCCTTGTGGGAGAGAATTCCCACATGGGGCTGGGAATGGGGCCTGGGAGCTGGGAATTTTGTGCAGGGATCCAGAGGGGAAGGGGACAGGGATCAAACACCAGGAAAGGGACAAAGATCAGACACTGGGAAAGGGAACAAGGATCAGACACCGGGAAAGGGGACAGGGATCAAACACCAAGAAAGGGACAAAGATCAGACACTGGGAAAGGGAACAAGGATCAGACACTGGGAAAGGGATGGAGATCAGACATTGGGAAGGGGACAGGGATCAGACAGATTCCAAAGGCTGGAGAGGTAGAGAGGCACAAAAGCAGGGACTGGGAAGAGGACAGGGATCCTTTCCCAGGGTTCCAGTCCCCCCCAGGGCCTGACACTCCAAACATGGAGCGGGGCTGTGGGAAGAGCATCCTGGGCTCCTCATCCCTCCCAGCTGGAAGGAGCTTTAAGATCCCTAAACAGGGATCAGCAGCACTTTGGAGCAGAGGAATCTGGCCTGGATCCCCAAAATGCGAGATCAGACGTATGAAAAGAGGGGAATGAATCCCAAGGGAAAATCCTGGATCCCCAAAATGTGAGGAGATCAGCAGCATGGAAAGGGGGAATGAATCCCAAGTGAAGAGCCTGGATCCCCAAAACATGGGGAGCTCAACCCCTCTATAATCAGGACAAGGATGGGTCCAAGCCCCTCCTGGGGACAGTGACATCCCCAAACCCTGAGCCACCTCCTGATCCCGCACCTCCAGGCAGGAACGGCCACGTTGGAGCAGCAAGGCTGGGATTCAGGGACACAAATCCAGGGAAAAGCCCCAAAGCCAGCAGGAGCAGCTGTTGGACACCACCTGGATGAGCCACCCATGGCCCTGTCCCCATCCCGCGGTGGCAGGCGCAGAGCCGAGCGCAGGAATTTGCCGGATCCATGGACAACGAGGCTCTGATTTGTTTTTAATGGCATTGTTTACTGGCAGGGAAATCTCCCCGAGCCAGAACATGTCTCTCCTAATAAAAAACAAGGAAATAACAACGGGAGCGAGGAGGGAGAACATTTGGAAGCCATCAGAGTTTGGTTTGATTGATCCTGGTAATAAACCAGGAATTGTTAGGCTGGAACAGAGGTTGTAGATCCCCATCCTTAATTTCAGAGGGAATGAGAGCTGTGAACGTGCAAACCACCCAAACTCCAGGGTGAAAAATTCAGGAAGGGTTGCGGAAAAAACTGGGAAGAGGACTGGGGGTCCCAGTGCTGGATGCTGCAGGATCCCAGTCCCAGTCCCAGTCTCGGTCCCACTCCCAGTCCCAGTCCCAGTTAGAAGCTTATGGAAACACGATAGGGGGAATGGGGAGAGGGACACGGGGTGGGGGGAAGAGGGACACAGGGAATGGGAAGACAGACAAGGGAAGAGGGGAAGAGGGAGCCGGGCAGGGAGGAGAGGACTCCGAGCGCTGTCCCCGAGCAGAGCAGCAGGAACAACGTGGGATGAACTGACCGTGAGCCCCATTCCCGTCTCCCTGCGCTGCCGGAGGCAGGAGGGAGAGCCCGGGAAGGAGGGAGAGCCCGGGAAGGAGGGAGGGCCCGGGAAGGAGGGAGGGCTGGCGGGAAGGTGCTGCTGAGATTTATTCCGCTTCTTTTTTTCCTGCTCTGATTTTGTTGGGAATAAATTCAGTTAATATCCCCCCGTTCCGTCTGTTGTATCAGTGATGGGATTGGGGTGGGATCTCTCTCTCTCTTCCTCTCAACTCCTGAACACTTCTTTTTATTTCCTCTCCCTGTCCTGCAGAGGGGACTGAGAGGCTCTTTTGGCATCCAGCCAAGGTCACCCCAACATGTGCAAAACCCCCGTGCCCCCAGCCCAGCCTGGTCACAGCCCCATCCCTGGGATGTCGCTTCCTGAGGGTGCTCAGGGCGGGAGGGAAAGGTCAGGAACAGAGAGAACCCCATCCTGAAAGATCCCAGAATCCCAGAACCACGGAATCCCGGCATGGTTTGGGTTGGAGCGAACATTTAAAGGGCACTTGGTCCAACCCCACCTCAGTGAGCAACAACAAAAACAGGGACAACACAAAGAGCACCCTTAAAAATCCGTTTTTGGGGTCCCACGTTGGCTCCCCACATCCCAAGGACACACCCCAAGGACACACCCCAAGGACTCATTTCCGAGCCTTGCCAGGGTCAGCGTGGCCTGGCAGAGCCACAGAAGTCTTGAGGGACCACAACCACTCAGCTGCTCTGAGGAGGGGACATTCCCAGTGTGTAAATTCCCCCAAAACCCTGGGAAAGTCCAGGTTCCCAAGCAGGTTGTGGTGGGGAGGTGTTTCCAGGGCTCTCCCATGCTTCCTTTTATCCCCTTCCCTGTTTTCCCCTTGGATTCCAAGGGTTTGCCTGGAATTGTGCCCCTGCTGATTGTTCCCATCACAACCCTGAGGGTTTGATTACATCAAATGTCTCCCAAAACAGCTGCTTTTCCCTGGATCGCTCACTCGGAGCTAAACATTCCCATTTTTCTGTACTCCGGCTTGGAAATGTCTTTCCCTTCCATTTTGCCAAAGGATTTGGTCTAAAATGGGAGCTTTGCCTTCATCTCTGTCCCCTCCAGGCCCAGTTTAGCACCAATTCCCTTTCCAAGCCCAGTTTAGCACCAGTTCCCCTTCCAAGCCCAGTTTAGCACCAGTTCCCTTTCCAGGCCCAGTTTAGCACCAGTTCCGTTCCCTCCAGCTGGAGGATGAAGGATTTTCCCGACACAAACATTCCTCACATCTCTCTGGACACGTAAAACGTTCTCCCTTCATTCAGGACCAAAGGGTGGGTTTGGAGTGGGATGAAAGGAGCTGTTTCTTCCCCCCTTCCTTGCCTTTCCAAAGCCATTCCTCAGGGAGCGGTGTCAGGGCCGATTTGGGGACGTTTGGTGACAGCTCCCGTCTCCCTCTCCAGCCCTTCCCCATCCCAGTTTTTGAACTGCTTCCCTTTGTTTTCCTTGCATCCAACTTTTTTGAGGAATCAAAGGATCCTCCCTGCCTTCAAACTTTGGGGCTGTGCCTTTGTGCACAAAGTTGATTTCTCCGAAGTAAAAGGAGCATTTTTTCACACACAACCTCCAGTTTTTCAAGTTTTCCACCCAAAAACCCCATTCCAGGGGGATAGAAGCCAGTGGGAATTTGCTGCCAGCCCCACAGCCCTTGTGGCCTCCAAAGCAGTAAAATATTAATTTCAATCAGATTTCTGAACCCAAATAAGAGCAGGAAGCTCCCGTTTCTCCCTCAGGCTGGGACAGCCCTGGAGAGGCTGATTTGGGGACACCTGGAATTGTCCCTTGTCACCTCACAGGTCAATGGGAACAAGACCCACATGGCACCACTGGGGATCATTAACGGGATTGACCCTCCCAGGCTTGATGGGGTTTTAATTAAAGGCTTTTAAAGGTTTATTGGAGCCTTGGAGGATCTGCCTTCGCTGCAGGAAGGATCTGTTGGAGTGGAAAATCCAGGGCAGATTTGGTTTGCATGCTCTGGGCCAGAGTCTGGGAATCTGGGAGCTGTTCCCCCATCCTCACCTGGAGGCCAAAATGTTCCGTCACCATAAATTCTCCCTTTATCCGTACAATAAAGACATCCAGGACATGGAACTGCAGCTCCTGGTGCTCCTCTCCCACTTTTCCATGACCTCCAGGAGCCCAAGCAAAGCTGGAGATCCGGTGGAAAACCAATTCCAGCCTGGCAGAGCTCCCAGCTGCTTGTTTTATTGGGAATTTAACAAATAAGGAACAAAAAACCTCATTAAAGAAAAATCCATTTTTCCCATTACTGCTCACTGAGCAAACCAACATCAGGAGTGAAATCGGCAGCTCCTGAGGAATCCATGTGGAAATAGGGATGGAAACAGGGAATATTCCCGTGGTGCCTCCACCTGGAATGACCAAGCAGCAGCTGGAACTCACCTGGGGCTGCAGGAGCTGGGGGGGCACTGGGCACTCCTCGTTCCTGTGGCTGCTCCAGAGGGACAAAATCCTGGAGATTTCCTGGGATGCTGCGGCTGCTGAAGCAGGGTTGGGCTCCAGGAACTCCTGCAGTGCCTCCCTGGGGAGCGAGGAGCAGCCGTGGAGGCTCCCAAGAGGAATCACCAGGACAGGAGAGCCAAGGAGCCACACGGGGCTTTTGTGTGGTTCTTGCAGAGGTTCAAACCCTGGAATGGTCTGGGTTCAAATCCTGGAATGGTTTGGGTGGGAAGGGACCTCAAAGCCCATCCAGTGCCACCCCTGCCATGGCCAGGGACACCTCCCACTGTCCCAGGGTGCTCCAAGCCCCGTCCAACCTGGCCTGGGGCACTTCCAGGGATCCAGGGGCAGCCACAGCTGCTCTGGGAATTCCATCCCAGCCCCTCCCCACCCCCACAGGGGACAGTTCCTTCCCAAAATCCCACCTAAATCCATCCAGCTGTTTCTCACAGAGCTGAATCCCAACTCTATCTGCCGTGTTTTCCATGAGCAAAACCATCCCAGAACTCTCCCCATACGGAATGGGAATTATTGAAGCCTCTAAAAAGACAAGAAATTTACAAACTGGGGCAAACCCAACTGGGGCACAAAGGAGAAAATTCCAAAGAGCTCAAACACCACCTGAGCAAGGGCTGCCTTGTTCATCCCTGGCTCCCAAAAATCATCTTCCACCTGGAAAACCCAAGGAAAGTCTCACCAGGGCATTCAAAGCCTAATTCAGACCTTGGGGATCATCACTCCCCGGGAATGGTCACGGCCCCAGGGCTCGGACAACGCTCCCAGGCCAGGCTGGGATTGTTGGGGTGTCTGGGCAGGGCCGGGATTGGGAATGGTTGATCCCCGTGGATCCCTCCCAGCTCAGGATATTCCCTGATCCTGTTCTCAGCCACGCTCAGCGCAGCTCATCCCTCAGCTTTCGTGGGAAGCACAGACCCGTATCTGAGTTTTCCAAGGTCAGTTTGACACCAGCCAGACATCCCAAGAATTCCACAAAGATTCCCATGTGTTTTGGGAGGGATTTGCCCTTGGAGAAGGGCTCTCCATGGATCATCCGGGGCAGAGGGGGAGGGAAAGGCTTTTATCCACTATCCATGCGGGCAGGAAAGGGCTGCAAAGGCAAATGAAGGCTGGGAGGGTTGGGAAGGAGAGAGGGGCTCCCTGTGGACAACCAGATTCCAACCCTTGGCGGAGGTGACTTCTGGAACCATCTGGGACCAGCAAACCCCCCTGAGCTTTCCCAGGATTCCCAGGATTCTCAGAGCAGAGGCACAGCTGGGGCACAGAGCGAATTCCAGGGTCAGGTTTGGGATCCCAGCCCTGCTCCCGTGGCCAGGGAGGCTCCGAATATCCCAATGCCGAGGCCACCTCAGGCCAGCTGATCCAGATGTCACTGGTGCCATCAGTGCCACCGGTGACAGCTCTGCCAAGCCCAGCACCAGCAGCCTCAGCTCTTCCTCCTCTTCCTCATCCCAGAGCAGCTCCTTGGCTTGGGAAGATCCCACAAAACCCAGAAGGGCATAAATCCCCCCCTTCCCATCCCAGGGCATCCCAAGTCCCCTCTGCTCCACCTGGAACTGGCAGTCCCACCCCAATCCCAGTGGGAGCCTCTTCCAGATCAGAATTCCCTCCAGCCAGGCCTAAAGAATTCCTGTTAGAACATCACTGAGGGAAGGCTTGGGAAGCTGAAATGTGGGGGTGTTGTTATCCAGGATATCCAGAATCCCGCGGGAGGCACCGGTGGGGTTTGTCCCCTGCCTGTGTCCCCTCCCTCTGCGGGATCCCCTCAGGTCACAGCAGCTCAGGCCCTGCAGGGCTGCGGCTCAATGGCTCTTGTTAATGAAGATAATTAGCTCAGGGTGTTAATGAGGCTCTGATGGGGGAGTCTTTGCTGGGGACTCACTTCCAAGAGCTGAAGGGAACCAGGAGAGTTCCCAAAGAAAGGAGGGGGATGCTCTTCCTGAAGTTAAAACCCACTCAAAACCTTCTCCTGGAATTACAAACCCCTGCAGTTCCCATTTCTTCCCGACCCCCAGCACAATTTCCAGGGAAGCAGTAACTGGAATAAGGTGATCCACAGTTCATCCTCTGCTGCTTTTCCCATAAAAAGCAGCTTAAATTCCATTTCTCCTGTGCTCCTGCTGAAACGAGGCCTCATCCTCAGCTCACAGCTCCTAAAAACCCTTTCCCACTTATTTTTTACTGCCTTAAACACTTCCCTCGCTTTCCCTTACGTGATGCCACTAAAAATGCTGGAGAAGCACCCTCGGGGATAATTTCCTCTGCTGAAAAAGGTTGGGATGAATCCAGCAGGAGCTGCAGGAGCTCCCCTGCCCCTCAGCGCTGCTGGAATCCCACCAGGGAACGGTTTCATCCCAAACTCCCTCCAGATTTAATGGATGAGGTCTGCAGCCCTTTGGCCACGGATGGGCAAGCAGAGGATGGGAGACAAACTGTCCCAGGAGCCACAATTCCAGCTTTTTGTCCATGGAAACTTCCAGGTTAGAAGGGGTTTTCATAGGTTTGGGTTGGCAGGACCTTAAGGATCATCCCAAAATTTTGGAGAATTCCCTTGTGGTTCTTACAGTTCTCAGGAAACCCTAAAGGAGGCAATAAAGGAACGACATCTTTCCTTCCAGAGTTGTCCAAAACGTTTGGGAGGGGCCCAGCAGAGATCCTGGGATCCATAGGAATGGATGGTCCTGGGTCACATCCAGTCATTCCTTGGACATTCCCAGGGATCCAGGGGCAACCACAGCTTCCCTGGGATCTGTGCCAGGGCCTCCCCACCCTCCGTGATGGATGAGAGGGAAATGATCCCACAGAAGGATGGGACAGCCTGGAGTGGTGGAAGTGGCCATAAAAGAGAAGTGGGAGAGTCCAAAGGAAGGGGTTTGGGTTAGGTGGAATACTGGGAAGGAATTCCCGGCTGTGAGGGTGGGGAGGGGCTGGAATGGAATTCCCAGAGCAGCTGCGGCTGCCCCTGGATCCCTGGCAGTGCCCAAGGCCAGGCTGGACAGGGCTTGGAGCACCTGGGACGGTGGAAGGTGTCCCTGCCCACGGCAGGGGTGGCACTGGGTGGATTTAAGTTCCCTCCCAACCCAAATAATTCTGGAATTCTCTGAGTTCCCATTCCCAGGCAAATTCTGCCTTTTGAGAGCATTCCCTGTGTGTTCCAAACCTGCAATCCCGCAACCACCACCTTCAATTCCCCACAGGAGGTTGTTCCAACCATCGCTGCAAACACCTTATAATGAAATAAAAACATAAAACATTTTTATTTCCCTCTAAGAACCCTGAAAAAAGCTCATTCCATAACATTCCCACCCCCTTCTTCTCCTTCCTTTTATTGACATGGCAGGAAAAAAATCCACACTGAGTTGTTTAATTTGTTTATTATCAAACCAAACCCAGAGTTTTTGCTCTTGAATCACTTTCTCCTTCAGGCACATTCACCCCAAGAGGTAAAATCCTGCCAGCAGCTGCCTGGGATACATTTTTCCAAGACCAAAGGAATATTAAGATGACAGAAGGAGAGATTTCCTTTAAATCAGAGCTGGAGCAGAAAGAGCAGAACCTGGGGTGATGCTCGGAGGCCCCAAACAGAGGAGTTCAAACAGAACTGGGCTGACTTTTAAAAGCTGCTTCATTTTCTCTTTTATTTTATAAAGCAGAAAAAAGCCTCTGCTCCCTTCAAAGGTGCTCCAGAACACGGAGAGCCACATTCCCACTTTAATTCTGTGAATCCCATGCCCAGACTGCCCCAAGACCCAAAGTTCTGCCTCCAGAACCTGCTACAAAGCAACTCATTCCAGGGAATTCTGCCACTCCCCATTTCCTGGGATGGTTTAGGTTGGAAAACTTTAAAGCCGAGTCCAACCACCCCCAGCACTGCCAAGGCCACCACTGCTGCCTGTCCCCAGGTGCCACATCCACATGGATATTGAATCCTGCCAGGAATGGGGACTCCAGCCCTGCTCTGGGCAACCTTTCCCCATTCCGTGGAGATATTCTCCCTGGAATCCAACCTACACCTGCCCTGGGGAGGTTTCCTCCTGCCCTGTCACTTCTCTGGGGGGAAAGAGCGTGATCCCCCCTGGATTCACCTCCCGAAGTTTTATGGATTTGCTCCGCAGTGGATGCTCAGCACAAACACGGAGTGGGTTTGGGGCAGAGGAATAAAAGGCAGGAAAAGAGGAATAAAAATCAGGAACAAAGGACAATCTGCCTTCCCGGGATGCAGCTGAACCCTTGGGAATGTTTTTCCTTATCCACCAGTTCAGGCTTCCCTCACAAGCCATCCTCTGGCCAGAGCTGCTGAAATCCCAGGCCCAGAGCTTGGGGGAATTTACCCAACATTAAATATTGACAGGAAAAGCAGCTCCTCCCAACCTGGAGAAAGGATTTTCTTGGCAGTGGGTGAAGGATGAATCCCAGGAACAGGACAGGGCCAGGATCACCCTGCTCTGCACGTGCCAGCAAAATTCTGGGGATTGGGACAGAAAGACCTGAAGAAACAATAAAATATTCTATTTTCCAAGGCTGATTTTGTTTTTTTACTTGGGGTGGAAGAGAACAGAAGGGAGGAAGAGGAGTTTGGAAAAGATTTAAAACCAGCCAGGAGTGGCAATCCAGGTCTTCCACGACTCTTTGATAAAGAGCAGAAAGCCTGGGAAAAAACCCCATAGAACTTTCCAGGAGATTCTGGGGAGATGATTCCAGGGAAAGTGATAAGAGTGCCAATGGCTGAAGATCCAGGAATGACAAAGCAGGGAGAGCTGAGGAGCTGAAAAGAGGCAGAGCTGTGGTTCAGAGGTGAATTCAGCACTGGGAACCTGAACAGGAAGCCCAGGGCAGAGTTTGGGGCACCCCTGGGTACTCCAAACCGCAGCTCAGCATCCTGGGATTCTCCAGCATCGGGATGGGACTCTGTGTCCACCTGGCTGGGTGAGTTCTCCTCTGGAGAGGTGGCAGGAGATGGGATCTTCCCTCTGCTGCTGCTCCACTTGGCAAAAAGCACCTGGACACCCCTGGATCCGAGAGAAATCCTGCCCTGATCCCCCTCGAGAGCTTCCTCACCAAGGAGAAAGAACCCCAGGATGGATTGGGTTGGAAGGGACCTTAAACCCATCCATGGGCAGGGACGCATTCCACTGTCCCAGGGTGCTCCAAGCCCCGTCCAGCCTGGCCTTGGACACTGCCAGGGATCCAGGGGCAGCCACAGCTTCTCTGGGCCCCCTGTGCCAGGGCCTCACCTCCCTCCCAGCCAGGAATTCCTTCCCCATATCCCATCCATCCCTGCCCTCTGGCAGTGGGAAGCCATTCCCTGTGTCCTGTCCCTCCATCCCTTGTCCCTCTCCAGGTCTCCTGGAGCCCCTTTAGGCCCTGGCAGGGGCTCTGAGGTCTCCCTGGAGCTTCTCCTCTCCAGGTGAACACCCCCAGCTCTCCCACCTGTAAATCAGCATCGTAGGGAGCAAAACGAGCTTGGATGAGCCTCCCCCAGAGTGAGCTGGGATGGCCGAGGCAGGGAAAGGAAGAAAGAGCGTGTCCGCATGGGATGAGGCAGGAATGTCCCTCGGGATCACCGCACTCCGTGCAAATCCTGTTACATCGCAGCCTCTCAGCAGCGCCCTGGGCGCGTCCTTCCCTCCCCCGCTGTGGGATGCTCCCGGGAATTCCCTCTGAGTGATGGTCCCGGCCATTCCCTCTAGGGGATGCTCCCGGCCGTTCCCAGTGTGGGATAATCCCAGGAATTCCCTCTGAGTGATGCTCCTGGCCATTCCCTCTGGGGGATGCTCCCAGCCGTTCCCGGTGTGGGATAATCCCAGGAATTCCCTCTGAGTGATGCTCCTGGCCATTCCCTCTGGGGGATGCTCCCGGCCATTCCCTCTGGAGGATGCTCCCGGCCGTTCCTGCTGTCCCTTTATCCCCAGGGACTGGAGAGGCCACGATCCCGCCCTGCTCCCAGCAGGCTGGCACTGGGATCTGGCTGCCCTTTCCCAAAGGGAGCTGATCCTGGGTGGAGCAGGAGGAGCGGAGCAGCTGCTTCCCGTGTCCTGCCAAAGCCTCGGCTCCCATCCCGGCCTTCCCGGAGGGATAACACCGCTGTGATTCCCTTCTCCCGGCTGCTTTCACCCGGGTGCCGCGGGAAGGGGCTTGTCCCATTTAACGGGATTTGGCTGAGGAGGTGCAAAGGACCCAAAGGACCTGAAAGATGCTGGGAAAGGTTTTCCCAACTGATGAAAATAAATGGAGGGAAATAAATGCTCAAACATCGCCTCCCCCTCCAGTGTGCCCAGCTTTCATACTCGATCCATTCGGGATCTGTTTCCTGTTGTTTTCCATAAAAATTGTCCCTTCTGGGGACAACTGTCCCCAGTTGTTGCCCTTTGAGTGTTTATTCCCCCCTAGCCCTCTGTGCTAAATGTGTTCATTTCCTGATTGTTCCCTCATCTCAGGGTTCATCTTCACATCCTCACGTGGGGCACAAATCCCAGAATCTCAGAACCCCAGAGTCCCAGAATCCCAGAGTTCTAGAGTCCCAGAGTCCCAGAGTCTCAGAATCCCAGAAACCCAGAGTCCCAGAGTCCCAGAATCCCAGAACCCCAGAGTCCCAGAGTCCCAGAACCCCAGAGTCCCAGAATGGGATGGATGGGACCTTAAAGCCACCCAGTGCCATGGGCAGGGACACCTTCCCCTACCCCAGGGTGCTCCAGCCTGGCCTTTGGGACATCCCAGTACCAGGACGAATGAAGTTCCCTCCCCTTTCATCCATGCCGTGATCCCACTCTTCCCACTCTTCCCACAGCCATCCCTGAAACCCTGCAGTGACATTTCCCAGGGATTTGCACTTAGCCCAGATGAGCACTTGACCAAAATCGGGATCTATGAACATCTCCAGCCCCTAATTTAGCAATTCCATCAAAAATGTAATTAAGTTTATCCAGCCTGATTTATTCCTAAGAAACCCGAGCTCTGTTCTGCTCCCGGTGTTCAGATCCATCAATATTTGCCCAGCAAATTTGCTGGGATTTGAAGGAAGATTCCCAGGAAGTCGTATCCATTATCTAATTAATAAACGATGCTAATCCAGGAGTGGAGTCAGTGAGCGGTGCCCAGTGTTTGCAGGGAATTAATTCTGCCTCCAGTTCCTGCCTCTCTGTAGTGGTTTGACACCA